>CAJQZJ010026257.1:1634104-1683824 GCA_907164525.1 Lophiomys imhausi | reverse complement strand
CTAGGCAGGGGCTCTACCACTGAGCCACGCCCCCAGCCCCTCACTGGGGGCAAGCACTCTCCTTTGAGCAATTCCTGCAACCATAACTGATGAGACTAAGCGTGCCCTACCACTGAACTATATATCCCTAGTCCTGACATTTTCAAGACAGGGTCACACTGTCTTGTACTATATATCCCAAGCTGGCCTTGAATTCACTATGTAGTACAGGTTGGCCTGAAACTTGAGTTCCTCCAGTCTGAACCTACCAAATCTTGGGGTTGCAGACATGGATCTCCACACATGGTCAAGTTTCTGTGCTGTGAGTGCTTGTCTGTCAATTCATAGACACGGGAGTAGTAATTACTATCACTACAGTTGGCAATTAGTGAGTAGGCATTTATTTGACACAGCCCAGTTTTCACTTGATCCTTGGTACAACCCTAAATGACAGGCATCAATATCATCCCATTTCATAGAGAGGCATTAGGTTACCTGTAAAAAAACCCCAATCCCCCCAAAAAAACCCAAAACCAAAAAACAAACAACAAAAAAACCCACCAAAAAACAAAAAACTCCAAACCAAAAAAAACCCCAAAACCCCATATCTGTAAGTGGGGACAGGACCCAGTAGCCCACATTTGCACTCATGACTCACCATGACCATCGAAAGTCTTGTGTAGTGTTGCCAGCGTTCCCCGCCCGCTGAATTCCTCAGCCTGACCTCCTAAGGCCTCTCGGACAGCATCGTGCCCAACCAGGACTATCACAGGGCGCCAGGGGCCCAGGTGTACGGTGAACACAGGCCCATACTTCTTACTTAGCTGGGAGCAGAGAGGGAGAAGAAGCGGTTGGTGACCGGTCTCAGGGAGCTGCCTCTGCCAGCCAGTCTGTATTAGTTCCAAACCCTGTCCTCAGATAAGACAAGGAGTCTGGCTTTTGCCCCCTATACTAGGAACTGGTCCCTTCCCCACCCCAAGCAAAAGTATCCCTTTAGGAAGCTGTTTTCTTTTTGCATGGGAGTGTGGAGTAGTTGTGCCCGCCTCCTCCATGTGCTTCCCCCATCCCCAGACTGGGTTTCTTTTTTTTTTTTTTTTTTTTTTTTGGTTTTTTGTGACAGGGTTTTTTTTAATATCTCTGGCTGTCCTGGACTCGCTTTGTAGACCAGGCTGGCCTCGAACTCACAAAGATCCGCCTGCCTCTGCCTCCCAAGTGCTGGGATTAAAGGCGTGCGCCACCACCGCCCGGCTCAGACTGGGTTTCTTTGTGTAGTTCTGGGTGTCCTAGAATTCTCTCTGTAGATCAGGCTGGCCTCGAACTCACAGAGATCCTCTGCTTCTGGGATTAAGGTTTTATGCCTGCCGCCAGCACCCTGCTGAGTGAGTGCTTCTTAAATACATCCTTTTGCCTTCCCTCTCACTTCCTTCCAGGCTCTAACCTCTGATCTTGGGACCATCCACAACCAGCTTTAGTTTCCCATAACCCCCTCTTCCCAATATCCTGCTACCTATTTCAACCTCTGCTAAAACCCTTAAATCCCACAGCAGCTGCTGAGGGTCATGTGTCCCATCTCTCCTTTAGACGCCCACTCCCCTTTTCTGTCCTTAAAAGTCCCTCAGAATAGTTTTGAATGGAGAATTTCTTCCCCCACTCCCCGCCCCGCAGGTTGGGCCTGCCTCCCCATCCTCCTACCCAGTGGCAGGAACTCCTAGCTGAGCTACACTCATCCTCCCACTCCAGGAGTCTCTGAGGCAGATTCCTTCAGCCTCAGGATGCTTTCCAGCTTCCAGATGCTTCCCTTCCAACGGGTGGTAGGGGGGACGAGGACAAGCTTGCCCACTACCACTTTGTCTAGAGAATGTATGCTTTGCCCCTTTGGTCCCAGCTGACTAACTTCCCAGCATTCTGTGGGTCGCTGCGACCTGGACCCCTGCCCTTTGGGTCCTGCTCTCACTTCTTGCTAGACCTCTGTGAGCTGTGTTCCTCGCAGCACTAGTCCAGAACACTCTCTCTCTTTCTTAGCCCAGGACTACCTGCCCCTGCCCCTGCCCCTGCCCCTCTGGGATCCCTTCCCCCAGGGTCCCGCTTCCAGGACTGTGTCAGCTCTGCCCTTCCCAACCTGGATATCCTCCCTCCCTCGTCCAGCCCAGGTCAACTTGTTCGAGTCTCCAGCTCAAGGCAAGGCATTCACAGTCCTTTTGCCCTGAGGACCCCTGATTCTGCTGCCTCCTTCCTAAGATATACCAAGATTCATCTGCCCTAGCACTTAGAGGACCCACGCTCCCCCCTCGCACCCCCATATTCCCTGATTAGGATGTCCCGTATCCCCTCACCCGCAAGAGCCCGGAGTACAGCGCTCCCGGACGCAGCTGCAGGAGGTTCCCCAGCAGAGGCAGCGGCGTGGGGCCCGGGGGCAGGTGGCCTCGGGCCGGGGTCCTGAGCAGAGCCAGCCCCAGCCCCAGCAGCAGCAGCAGCAGCGCCAGCAGCAGCGCCCAGGTGCTCGCTGCCTCCATCTCTGCAGGTCGGCTCTCCACCTCCTGGAAGCTCTTCGAGCCCGGGCTAGTTAGGGGCGGGAACGAGGCGTCTGCCTCCTCAACGAAATCAGGAGGAGGGGGGCGGGGCAGCCTCCTGCAAGGCGTCGTTCCTCGTACCCCAATTTCTCCGTCTCCGCCTGTAGTCGCCAGATGTCCCACATCAACCCACGAACGGGATCTCCCAGGTCACCTAGGTTTTCCCGGGGTTCAGAGGGCGGAGGTAGTACCTTGAGCCCCAACTGCGGCGTAGTGAGCAAACAAGAAGAACCTGGGAACTGGAGACTTTGGTTTGCTGCAGTGGCCACACCTCGCGGGGCGGTGACCCTGCGTGCTCTCCCCGGTTCTTGCCTCCCTCTTCTTATCTTGGTGTGCGTGAGTGCGTACACGTGTGTGTCTTGAAGGCAGTTCACCCCCTCCTCCCCGCATCCTACCTCCACCAACTAGGAGGGACTTGGCATTCTGTTGTCCCCAGATTACAGGGCTCAGTGTCATAGCTATCCGACCTAAGCCAGTCTGTATTGGTTGAATCATTCTTTTGTTTTGTTTTGAAATGGGGTCGCAGGTAGCTCGTGCTGGGTTGGAACTCTCTGTGTAACTGAGTACAACCTTGAATTTCTTAATCATCCTGCTTCCACTGCTCACGGGTGGGATTAAAGGCATGCTTTACCAAGCCTGGTTTGTTTACTCATCCTTTAAATTAAAAATTTTTTGAGTGTATATCTGTATATTCGTGTTACTTTGTGCGTGGGTTCACAAGTGGATGTAGTTGCTCCTATATGTGCGTTGGCAGGCAGGTGGAGTTCACATCCCCCATTCCTCTCTACTGTATTTATTTAGGCAGATTCTCTGTAGGATCCCTCCTCTAGCTCAGTAGTTTGCCCTAGGGATCTCCTGTCTTCCTTAGAAATGTTCCGGGGCTATAAATTCCAGTCCTCACGTGGAAGTGCTTATCCACTGGGCCATCTTCCAGCCCTGATTTATTTTTTATTAGCATATGTTAATTGTACGTATAATGAGTATCTTTCTGGCATTTCTCACACACACACACACACACACACACACACACACACACACACACACACAACTTACTTTTATCTTATTGAATCAGTTTCTCTCTCTCTCTCTCCCCCCAGTTTCTTTGTGTTACAAAGTCCTGGACTTGCTTTGTAGATGGCCTGGAACTCATAGGGATCCGTCTGCCTCTACCTCCCTAGTGCTGGGATTAAGGAACAAGCCTGGCATCAATTACTCTCTCCTGTTTTCCCTCTCTCTGAGGCCTTTCCTCTTCTTACCTAGTCCCTCTTCTGCTTTCTTGTATTAGTTAATTAACTAAAATATTTAATGAATTTTGATGACCAGATGAGTTTCATTAGAGTTGCTTATAGGATCTTGGTTGAGAGATTATTTATGGGACCATTAACTCCTTATTCTGAGGCCACACCACTGAAAAGAATCCCTCTCAGACCATCACTGCCTCAGGGGGCTTTGAGGCCTCATGAACCCTTCTTTCCTAGCTCTGCTCTTTCATTGATTCACTTAGAACAGTGGTTCTCAATCTTCCTAATGCTGTGACCCTTTAATACAGTCCCTCATGCTGTGGTGACCCAACCATAAAATTATGTCATTTCTTCCTCATAACTGTAATTTTGTTACTGCCACTCTAACAGCTACATATTTGCGTACAATCTGAAACAGGGCATTTAATAAGTATCAAGTTTTTGCAGTGCTAGGGATCAAATCCAGGGTCTTATATGAGTAGGTGAGCTCTCTACCACTGAGCTAACAGCCCCAGCCCCTCTCTGTTAGAGCTCTCACTATAAACAAGACTTTGTTCTCCATTTGAGGATGCTGCTGTGAGCAGTCTAGAGGAGGACTGGGTTCTTCATATCCACATGCAAATGAGGGTGAGATCAGATAATCAGGAAGTAGAAAGGCCTGAAAGGGATAAGGAAGAATCAGATGACAGAGGGCTGCTGGTTTGGTTCACTGCAGTATCCCTAGCATTTGTTGCCTTGCCTGGCACATACAGGTACTCAATAAATGTTTGTTGTATAAAAGACTGAGTAGAAGATAGGACCTGTGAGGACTCTAGAGTGTAGGAGTGGCTCTTGTAGGGCAAGACTTTACATTTTAGAAAAAAAATTTTTTTTTTTTTTTTTTGGTTTTTTCAAGACAGGGTTTCTCTGTATAACAGCTCTGGCTGTCCTGGACTCTCTTTGTAGACCAGGCTGGCCTTGAACTCACACAGATCCACCTGCCTCTGCCTCCCAAGTGCTGGGATTAAAGGCGTGCGCCACCACCGCCCAGCCTTGTTGTTTTCTTTCTGTTCTAGGGAAGCAGTATGAACTGATATTCCCTGAAGAAGCCATATCTGGGGTGAAGATCTTGTGTGCTGATGGCTGAACTGTAATTTTGGATTGTGAAGAGACATTTGAAGTTGCACATTGTAAGTCAGAATTACAGTGGGCTATCTTTAGTTCTCGTTGACAGTCATTTACAATCTCTATCTGAAGTCACATCTTTGGGACTCTTAGGTACAGCTTTTGGGATGCATTGTTAAACTTGGCAGACCACCAGCTCCCACCAACCCCAAAGCTTAGAATATCAGAAAACAGCATCCAAAACCTATAAAACCCTGCCTTCCTCGTGCCCCCACTGATGTACTTGGTAAATGCACTGATTTATAGCTTTCTTTTGTTTTGTGACTATAAAAATTCATGTCACCTCCTCCACAGTGGAACATGCCATTAGGGACAGCCTGAGTCCATCTTCCCAGGCCTGGGTACTCATAGTTGGCTCAGAAGTGTCTCTTATTCCCTTTGGACCAAGAGTTGTGATGTGGGGCCTCAGAGATGATTCACGTTCACCTGAGGATTCATTAGGATTGGCACCAGGTACCAGCTGTCACCATCCATGATGCCTCTCAAGGTAGATAATGGTGAGTTCTTCTGGGAACCTGCATCTCCCCCTCAAGTGCGCCTTTTGTTTTGGTTGATTTATTGTTTGTGTTGGTTTATTCTAAGCTGGTTGTTATGTTGGACATCCTATTATTGTTTCAAAACATTCTTTCAGGACATTTGTTGCTAGCATTTGGCCTTTTTCTCCTGCCACGCCTCCAACATCTAACTTTGTTTTCCTGTCCCTCGCTCATCTTCTTTGCAACCTTGTGCCATTTAGTTTAGAAATTCTGAAGGCTGGTCCCAAAGATGCCCTGGGTTCCTTTTAACCCAGCAAGTGGAGGTGTGTGGTAACTTCCTACTGAGGCCCCCCAAAAAAACATATCTTTGGGCTGGTGAAATCGCTCAGCAGGTAAGGGTGATTGCTGCCAAGTCTGAGGACCTGAGTTCAATCCTGGGGACGCATAAAATGAAAGAGAAAACTGACTCCTGTAATTTATACTCTGAACTCCACACAAATGGCATGGCATGTGTATGTACCATTGGCCAGTAAAAAAAACAAACCAAAAAAACCACCACCAACAACAACAAAAAAACAAAACTGGGCTGGAGAGATGGCTCAGTGGTTAAGAGCACTGGCTGTTCTTCCAAAGGACCCAGGTTCAAATCCCAGAACCATATTGCTGTCTGTAATGGCTGGGCGTGGTGGCGCACACCTTTATTCCCAGCGCTCGGGAGGCAGAGCCAGGTGGATCTCTGAGTTTGAGGCCAGCTTGGTCTACAAAGTGAGTCCAGGATAGCCAGGGCTACACAGAGAAACCCTGTCTCAAAAAAAAAAAAAAAAAAAATCCAAACAAACAACCCCCCCCCCCGCCAAACCCAAAACTAAATAAAAGAAGAAATATAAGGAAAGAAAAGGCATTCAAAGAAAACTGCCAGGATAACTTGTAAATAAATACTTGGGAAAATGTGGAGACTGAACTAAAGATAACTGGGCTTTATATTTTCCTTAATGGGGGAATAGCTGATATCCCTGAGGCCAAGCCAAAGTCTTAGGTAGTAAAGTGAGAGATGATGATTTGGGAGCCTATTTCAATTGGAATTTAGAAGCAGTTAAGGAAAGAAAGGATAAAATTGTCCTAAAGGATAAAATGTACAAGATATTAATGAAGGAGTTCAGGAGATAAAAGCAGGTCAGACAGGGCAGGGATCAAACTCCATTTATTTCATTAGCCATAAGTCAAAATTGACTTTGGTCCTGTCCTGGCTAGGGGTTAAAAGTGTTTGGTGCTCTGGTCCCTGTTCTGGTTCCTAAAGATTTTAGGGTTACTTCTTCAGAAGTGGGAAATGATGGGAGTAGGTAGAAGAAACTTGTCACACAGGCCTGGGACACACCAAGGTAGCCATTCCTCAGATATCCTTGATGAGGCCAGGAATGCCAGATGAGAGGCCTGGTTCTTCTTTGTGCTCAGTTCTTTTTTGATATTTCCTAAATGAGCACCCAGGGCTGAAGGCTTGGACTAACTGGACTGACCAACTCATTCCCCTCCCCACACTGCACCCTAGTTTCTGGCATTAAGTATTTTATTTAATTATTATATGTTTGCTTGCTCATTTATTTATTTATTTGTTTATTTATCGACAGGGTCTCTCTATGTAGTCTTTGCTGTCCTAGAACTTACTACGTAAAGACTGGGCAGACCTCGAAATTAGAGATCTTCCTGCCCCTCCCTGGGCCAAAGATTGAGCTGGCAACTGGCAGGATGACTCAGTAGGTAAAAACCCTTGCCACAGAAGCCTGGGCACTTGGGTTTGATCCTTGTAACTCAGGGTGAATGTAGAGAACCAGCTCCCCAAAGTCTCTCCCTCCATACACACACATATACCCCTACACATACACATACATACATATACACACATGCCAAACACACACACACATACACCACACACAGACAAGTGCAGATGCAAACATACATACACATTTACACACACAATACACACACATAAACACACACACATACACGCATATCAGTCGCACACATACACTCTCTACATACATACACACACATACATGCACACATACATGCACAAACATATACACACATATGCACACAAATACCTACATATACACACATAAGCAAACATATGCACACACATACACACAAATTTAAAAAATTTAAATGAGCTGGAAACTTCGATTGTGGGATTTCCTGATCCATGCAAGGACCCTTTGGGGTTTGTTAAAGAACTTTAGGTCATGTTATTGATCTATGAACCAGGGTTTTCTGACATATCAATTAATTTAATTATTGGCTTCAGGAAGTGAGGCAGGGGATAGGATTGTTTGCTAGATAGAAAAAGCACTTTGAAATCCTCATAGGTGTGTTGGGCCTGATAGTGCACATCTGGAATTCCCTGATAGCACAGATCTGGAATCCCAGCACTTGGGAGATGAAGGAAAGAACATTAGGAGTTCAGCGTAACAGTCAAGCTACATGATGGGTCCCAGGCCAGACTGAGCCACATGAGAGCCTGTCTCAAAGAACCAGAGAGGGGCCACTTAGATGACTCAGTGGGTGTATTAGTTATTTTTCTGTTGCTGTGATAAAATACCATGACCAAGGTAATAAAATAAACCAAGGAGGAAGGGTTTATTTTAGTCTTAGGTTCCAGAGTGATAAGAGTCCATGTCACCATCGAGGTGGGGCAGAGTGCAGATGTGAGGTCTGGAGCAGCAGCTGAGAGCTCACCTCTGGACTGGAAAGCAAGAAGCTACCAATTCATACCAGCCACAGGCTGAAGAAAATAAAATCGTAGGTCTTTCTTCTTAGGGATACATTTGCTCCCCTCTCCATTCCTCTCAGTTCCGCTCTCAACAGGTTCCACACTACTGATTTCAAAATTATTTGACCAGGTATGATGGTGGCATACAACTGTAATCTCAAGACTCAGGAGGCAGAAGTATGAGCCTCAAAGCAAGTCTCGGAAGCTGGCCAGCCTGCTTTAACATAGGATATCCGTGCTAGCCCAGGCTATGCCAAAAAAGTAAATAATATGAAGTAATAATTATTTTTAAAATGTAACCTTAAATATGAGTACAGACTAAGAGATAACTCAGTGGGTAAAGTGCTTGTACTGAAAGCCTGAGGACTGGCAAGCGTGTGAAAGCTTGGGATGGTGGTGATTTCGTGACCTCAGAGCTGGGAAATGGGGATCTGGGGGCAGAGACAAGTGGATTATGGGGTTTCATGGTCAGTCAGTGTAGCTGAAACTTAGGGATCCAGGTTTAGTGAGAGAATCTGTTGCAAAAAATAAGGTAGGTAGTGGAAGAAGATGCCGTCTTCTTGTGTCTACATGAGCGTTTGTGGGCAAGTAGATCTTTGCGTGTGTGCATAAAATATATAGTAATATATATTTATTTACACATGTAATATATAGTAATAAAATATATATTAAATATATAAATATATACATAAATATTTATTATATGTATGCATGTACATATTTATATATGTAATTTTTTTGAGACAGGATCTCATTGTAGAGCCCTGGCTGGCCTTGAATTCACTCTGTAGATCAGGCTGATCTCAAACTCACAAATCTGCCTGCTCTGTCTCCCAAGTGCTGGGTTGAAAGGTGTAAGACATTATGCTTGGCTTTTAATTAAGAACTTTATATATGAGGCTAGAAGTGTATGTCAGTGATAGAGTGTTTGCCTAGCAGATAAAATCCCTGGTTTGGATTCCTTATAACTACTGCAAAGGAAAGGGAGAGACTAAGAAAAATGCCAGAGAGGCTGGAGAGTTGGCTCAGTGACTAAGAGCACATGGGTCTCTTGCAGAGGAAGTACAGCTGCTCATAATGGCTGTTAGTTCCAGCTCCCAGGGAGTCAATGCCCTCCTCTTCTAGCCTTTACATTCATGTAGTACACACAAACTTACACAGGCAAACACACACACCCCACCACCACCACCACACACATATATAAATAATATAAAATTTTAAAAAAGAAAAGAAAAAAAGTTTAGAGTGATGGTATAGGCACTTGGGAAGCCAACAAAGGACGACAGAGTTCCAGGACATCCTGGGTTACAAGAAATTTTCCTTTTGCAGGCTCAATAGTTAGGCACACATTTTCACCTATTCATTTGTGTATGTGTGTGTGTGGTGTGTGTGTGTGTGTGTGTGTGTGTGTGTGTGTGATGCCCGCCATGGTGACTGTGTGGAGGTCAAAGGACAACCTCAGGTATTGATCCTTGCCTTTTACAGTGGGTCTCTGTTCTTGCCTTGTCTGCTTTCAGATGCCTTTCTATCTCCTCCCTGTCTTGCCTTAGTGGTAGGATTAGGGATGTGCTTACACAACTCTGTGTGGCTTCTGTGGTTGTGACCTCCGACCTTACTTACACTTGCAAGGCAAGGGCTTTACCCAGTGAGATGTCTCCCCCGTTCCCACGCCTAATTCTTTTGCAACTGGAGGCTTACTTTTGTGGCTGCACTTGTCCACGGATGTGGTTCTGGCTCATTTGTTTTTAACTCCTGGGAGGTGTTTCACAAAACAAGTTTGACATATGTCTCCATTTGTTGCCCCCAGAGACATAGCTGATCTCTGACTGTTTCCAGGCCTTTCCTTTTAAAATCAGTTCTGTATCTTTTTCTGGGTTGAGAATTGAATTTCAGATAGCAGAGACAAAGGAAGTCTGTTTCCTTCTGCGTCCTCCTCTCACTGATTTGCCCTCTAAGACCTTCTCCATGGGTCCAGTTCCCTCCTGAGCTGGCTTCTAGAACTCTCCTGAAGCCCTTCTACTTCCAGTCAGATGCAGTGGGTTATTTGTCAAGCTCTGATTTCTCTGCCTAGGCCAGAGAGGAGAGACAGGTCCCATCTGTCTTGCCCTTGGGTACCCTACAAATCTCAACAACTGGTTTCTGAACCTTGGTGGCTCACATCTGCAATCCCAACCATCCTTGAGAGGCCGGCAAAGGAGGATTGCAAGTTCCAGGCCACCATGGGCTACATAGTGAGACCCTGTCTCAAAAACTGAAAATGACACCAACCAGAAATGCAACAAACGGCCAAACCACAAACAAAACAAGAGTCACGGTGATTCTCAGAGCGGGATTCTTAGAGCTATCTTGGTGGATAAAATTATGTGATCACCTGGCTGGTACAAGTGGATGGGGTGAGCCGAAGGAGCCAGGAGGGGAATGAGTTTTCTTGGGAAAGGATCAGACAACGTTTGGGGGATAATGGAGGGGGAGTTACCTAATTCAGTTTGCCCTGCCACAGCTACTGCCTTTTTGTGTGGTTTTGACTAAGCTGTTCAGCTCCTAGCTTTCCTCCTCTGTAAATACAACTCTTATCTGCATCTATTTTCCATCAATTCTTTTAAAAAAGACTTTTTCTTTTTAGGTTTATTTTTATGTTTATGAGTGTTTTGCCTGGATGTATGTTTGTGGATCACATGTGAAGTATCCACAGAGGACAGAACAGGGCGGGTGTCATATCCCCTGGAACTGGAGTTACAGATGGTTGTGAGCCACCATGTAGATGCTGGGAATTGAACCTGGGTCCTCTGGAAGAGCAACCAGTGCTCTTAAGTACTGAGCCATCTCCCTTCCTCATTAATTCTTTTAAATTAGGTGCTATTCTATGTTTTCCATCTTATATTGAGGAACTTGGGGGCTGAAGGACAGTACGTTGTTTTCCCAGTGTCTGGTTTTCTAGGATACCCTGCTTCCCCATCTCCCGTCTTTTGTTCTGCTTCAACTAGTCTGGTACAGAGTGGTCCCCTTGGGCGATGATGGAGAAATGGGTGAGGAGGTTCCAGTCTGTTTGTATTTGACTCCCCATACATTTGTATCCTTCTGGGACCCTCTCTGCCCAATTGTACTGTGAGTTGTGAGTTGACTTGCTCCTTGCTGGCTGCTCCGCTGCATAGTGTCGAGCCATTTGAGCTACTGGTTTTAGAGGGCATTGCTGTTGGAGGGCTAGATCAGGACAGGAGGAAGATGATTCCTAGAGGGACCGAAAAACTCTGGAAAGGAAGAGTGGGTGGGAGGGAATCAGATGGACACCATAATATTTCCCCTTCCTCCCTCCCTGTTCCCTTGCTGGATTCAAACCCCACGCTGGCCTGGTGTGTGGCCCAGGGCAGGAGCCCTTTCCCATTGATCTCACCCAGCAAGTCCAGGCAACGCATAAATAACTCACCCAGAGGATTACAGGAATTCTAAGATGCCTCTATTAAATCCTGTAGCAAATCCTGGTTCAGTCAATGTGTGGCACTGTTTTGTTTTGTTTTACTTGTTTTGTGCCTGGGCTGGACTCCAAGTCTTACAACCACCTGAGTGGATATCATTATTTATTCCATTATAACTTTTCACAGAACTTACATTCCTCCAATTGCAGTAACTTGTGAAAACAGGCTTGCCACACATTTCAAAAGACCATGTGAAAAGAATTTATTTTCTCTTTACATTTGTCTCAGCCACACCCCATTTTCAATCCAGCAGCTCTTACAGTTTCTAATGTTTAACTTTCTTTGCCTGAACCAGCCTGGGCTCGCCTGTTCTACGCTTCCAGAAGGAAATATCCACCTTCACAGAGTAGGGAGAAGGTCACAGGCTCCTGAGTATTCCTTTCTGGGAGTCACAGTCTTCCTGACACATTCACATCTCTTCCTCTTTTTTTTTTTTTTTTTTTTTTAAATTTCAACACACCAGGGCTTCCAGAAGTTGAGGATGAAGAAGATTCCTCTAGGCATGCCTGCTATCAAAGATCTAAAGAAGCCCTACCTCAGTCTTGGGAGTCAGCTCTATGCCCAGGCCACACTCTGGGGATCCCAGGGACTTGGAAACAGACAGTCCTGAGACCAGGGCACACAGTCCAGCAGCGACCAGGGGAGACAGATCATTTTACAGTTTCTCTAGGTAACCAACTTGAAATATATCAAAGAAATAAACTCGGAGTATTTTGACCTCCTCTTCCCATGAGAGTTTGTATGATGATAATATTATATTTCTCGCTTAAAGAGTTGTCAGAGACATTAGGGAAGGCATTTATTAATTACAGACTTCAGTTTTGTGAGTGTGAGTGAGAATGTGTGTGTGTGTGTGTGTGTGTGTGTGTGAGAGAGAGAGAGAGAATGTGGAGGTAGATGCATATAGAGGTCAGAGAACAACTTTAAATGTTGTTTCTCAGGGGACATCTACTATAAAATATATATGTACATATATATGTGTGTATAGTGTATACACACACACATATATACATATATATGTTTTCTTTTGAGACAGGGTTTCTCTGTGTAACAAGCCCTGGTTGTTCTGGACTCACTACATTTTTGAGATAATGTCTCTCTCTATAGATAGGTCAGGCTTGCCTGAACCCACTGTGTTCTATTTTGTTTTATGTATTTATTTCTACACAAGGTTTCACTGTATAGCCCTGGCTAGCCTGGAACTTGCTATGTAGACCAGGCTGGCCTCAAACTCACAGAGGTCTGCCCTCCTCTATCTTCGTCTGCTGGTTAAAGGCTTGGAATGCCATTTCTGGTTTTTTTTTTTTTTAATTGAAAAGCATAGACTTGCAAGAAAATCATTTGAGACACAGGAAAACCCAAAATATGTTTTTCCTTTTTGTAACTGCACGTAGGTGGGAGTGTGTGTTGGTCAGAGGGCAACTTTCAGGATCCAGTGCTCTCTCGCCACTGTGTAGGTCCCGAGGATTGAACTCAGGTTGTTGTGCGTGGCTGAAAGTGCCTTTATTAGCTGAGTCATCTTGTGGGACCCTTTGTTTTGTGTTGTTGCAACACAGGTCACTTTGGGGATTCTAACACAGATTGTTTTTCTCCACACTAAAAGCAATACTGCAGCAGGCAACAGCTTGGTTTCCTCCAATTCTATGTAGTTCTGACATCTACTTGGAGACAGTCCCGATCCGACAAGTTGAGAGTCCCTCCCACAAAGCAACCCCCCTATTCCTGCCCATTTGGAAGAATGCTGCAAGCCTTTGATTGTCCACTCTGTGCTTCTGATCTTTTGGCTATGAGTCAGGTTCTTATGACCCCCCTCTCCTAGGGCTCAACTAATTTGCCAGAGTGGAACTTAGGGAAGTAGGATTTATGTTTTCTGATTTATTATAAAGGCCAGATGGAAGAGATGTGTTACAGTGTGGGAGGAGGGGAGGGGATCTTTGTTTCTAGCCTTACTGTACCAAGTGCTGGGATCACACAGGTATGGCCCATCATGTCCTAGTGGTTGTGAAGGGACTATAGACATGACCTACCTACCACTCTTGATATATTTAGCATGCATCCAGCTATCTAAAAGCTCTTTGATCACATTCTTTTTTTCCCGTGCAGCTCTGACTGTTCTGGAAATCACTATATAGCCAAGGAAAATCTTGGACTGATCCTCCTGCCTCTTGCTAGGATCACAGGCATGTGCCACTATGCTCAGTTTATGTGGCTGCTGAGGATGTGTGCCAGGCAAGCCCTCTACCAACAGAACTGCATCCTCAGCCCTTGTTCCTTTTCATTTTGTTTATTTAAGCCTGCATGAATACATCATGGGCCATGATAATGAACTCGACTTTCATTTCTCTGTCCACACTATTGGCCAGGGAATTGGTTGTAAGCCTCAACCTTGGCCTTCGCAGTGGCCAACCCTCATCTCAAAGCTACCTGGGGGTATCAGCCACCAGCGGTCAATTTAGTATGCTGAAGACACTTGCCACTTCAGGAATCCCATTATTTATTTTGTGAACCCATGTGTAAGTATGTGTGAAGGCCAGAGGACAACTTGTGGGAGTCAGGTCTCTATTTCCACCGTGTGGGTCCCAGGGACTGAACTCAGGTCGTCAGATTCCACAGCAAGCGCCTCAAACTCCTGACCATCTCTCCAGCCCAGCCATGTGTAATATTAATGTCCTAACCATTTCTTTATTTGTTCACCAGTATTTTGCAATGACAGCATATACTGAGGATAACAGGGAGGTAAGGTTGGTTTTCTTTTCTTTTTGTCGTACTGGGGATTAAACCTCATACATGTTAGGCTATGAGTCTACCACTCTGATATATCCCCAGCTATGTTTTTTCCCAAAAGTAAATCATGAACAGATAGAGGTCTAGAGTGTTCAGAGCCCTGGATTTAATTACACACACACACACACACACACACACACACACACACACACACACACATACCCTGCAGAGAATGAGCAACCCATTCTCAGTTCTTCTCAGTTCATGTTGCTATGTATTATTACTGTCATTATTACTATTATTGGGACATCTAAGGTGTAAGGGAGGTCTAGCTATGTAGCCCAGCTCTGGACTTGTGGTCCTCTGCCTCAGCCTCCTAAATAGCAGGGGAAATATAAGCATGCAGCAGAACTCCTCACTTGGGATTGTCTATTTGGAAATGAGGACCAGGGTGTTCATTTCCTTAGTTCATTCCTGTATCTGTCTATCCCCAGGAAAATCTTCACAGACCTCTGGTAAACATACGACAGACTAATGTCTTGTCATGACTTTGAAGGGTCATGGCTTCTGTTTTTCACTCTCTGGTCTGCTGTGGGCCCATATAATCCATTTATGTCTTCATAGTAGTTACTGCACATCCTTGTGTGAGTGTAGATTTGTGTCCTATCACATGCTTAATTCTATTGTGCATTGTCAGCACAGACTTACTTAACGATTCATAACCATTATAGTTCAGCAGCAATGGCTTGTGTCACCAGGCACTGCGCTGAGCACATGACAGGCATTGCCTTATTTAATTCCCATTTTACAGGGTAGGAAATGGAGGCTTGGAAGCCTCTCCCAAGGCCTGTCAGTGAATAATAACTCTGAAGTGAGGGCTTGAATCCAGGTCCATTTGGAAGAAACACATGCCACACTACCTGGAGACTGGAGACTGAGAACTACAGAATCTTTCTTTCTTTCTTTCTTTCCTTCTTTCTTTCTTTCTTTCTTTCTTTCTTTCTTTCTTTCTTTCTTCCTTCCTTCCTTCCTTCCTTCCTTCCTTCCTTCCTTCCTTTCAACAATGTTTCACTGTGTAGCCCTGGCTATCCTGGGACTCCCTCTGAGGACCAGGCTGGCTCCAAACTCACAGAGCTCGGTCTGCTTCTGCCTCCCATGTGCTGGGATTAAAGGTGTGTGTTGCCACCACCACACAGTAAAACTGCATGCTCTTAATCCAGATACTCTTCCCGTCCACTGCTCATGTTTTTTTTTTTTTTTTTTTTTTGGCAAAGAATCATGTTTGGCCAGAGTCAGGAAGACCCAGATCATCTACTACGGTTGTAGCAGGTGTAAGTCATTCGGGAGAAGCTGGACTTGTGGGTGAGAACTAGTTAATAAATACCCAGGGTAACAAGCTGAGTGAGTTTCTGATTCCCAATCCCCACTCCCTTTCTTTGGCTTCACATGTGCTTGACAAAGCATTCTACCATTGAGCCCTAGTTCTAGCTTTCTTTCTTCATCTTTAATTTTTACTTATTAAAAATTTTACATTTTAAATTATCTATCTATTTATTTATTTATTTTTGCCTATGTGTATGCGTGTGGATGGGTGGGTGTGCCGAGCATATTGCATGTGAGAAAGTCAGGAGATTGGCTCGGGGAATCAGCCCTCTCCCTCCACCACATGGGTTCTGCAGATCAGACTCAGGCTGGCGGCTTGGCAGCAATCACCATTACTTGCTGAACCCTCTTGCTGGTCCCATGTTCTTGAGACAGTGCCTCACTAAGTTAGTTGCACACGGTGGCCTTGAACTCCATAGTCTACGCTGGCCCTGAACTTTACCTCTTCCTGCCCCAGCATCAGCAAGTAGCTGGGATGACAGTCATGATTCACCAACCCCTGATGAAGATTTTTCTAGAAGACAAAAACACAGCTGAGATTACATTGGGGAAACACGAACCAGGTGTCCTGACAACCAGGATTCGCTGCCATGGCTTTATTGAGCCTAATCTTACAACACTGGTAGATAATCTAAGGGAGTAAAAAAGTCAGCATTCTGGCCAAGTGTGGTGGCTCCTGTTTGTAATCTCAGGAATTAGGCTGAAGTTAGAGATCATGAATTTGAGGCAAGGCTGGGCTAGAAAGCCAGATTTGTCTCAAAACAAACTGGGGGAGGGTATAAAATGTAAGTAAAAAAAAAAAAGAGCAAACCCAATCCTGCTCCTGGGTACAGACTGACTGCTCACCCAGGCTTTGGAAACCCAAACTAACATTAAAAAAAAAAAATTGTTTTATTTTGTGTGTCCATGCAGGCAGGTGTACCTCTGTGTGTGTGTGTGGCCAGGTGCTACGGTGGGGTGGGCAAGTGTGGGGGTCAGAGGATAACTTGCAGGGGAGTCAGTTCTTTCTATCCACTCTGTGAGTCCTGGGGACTGAGCCCATATTTTCAGGCTTGGCAGTAGGCATCCATACCTGCTGATTCATCTTGACAACTTAATCCTATCTTTTGAAATTCTGATCCTCCTGTCTCCACTACCCCCATGCTGTGGGTAGTGGCTTAGGCCATGCTGGAGACAGAACCCAGGGCTTCCTGCACAGTGAGTCAGAACAGTGTCAACGAGGCTAAATCCCTAGCAGTCCATGCTGACTAGTTTTTGTCAACTGGATGCAAACTACAGTCACATGGGAAAAGGCAACCTCAATTGAGAAAATACCTCCATCAGATTGGCCTGTAGGTAGGGATAAGTGGTCTTGGGTTTTAGAAGAAAGCAAGACGAGCCAGCCATGGAGAGCAAGCCAGTAAGCAGCATTCTGCCATGGCTTCTGCTTTTATTCCTGCCCTGACTTCCTTTGATAATAGATTGTAACCTGTAAGCCAAAAAAATCCTTTTCTCTCCCAAGTTGGTTTGGTTGGTGTTTCATCACAGCAACGTAAGGGAAACTAGGATTCTGAGGATTGTGGCTTTGAAGCTAGCCTGGGTTATATGCTGAAAATCTGTCTCAAACCAAACCAAAAACTCCAACAACTGCAGTCAATATATATATATCCAACAAATATAGTCAAAGAATGGCAGACTGTCTTAGTCAGTATTCTATTGCTGTGAAGAGACACTATAATCACACCAACCCTTACAAAGGAAAACATTTAATTGGGGCTAGCATATAGTTTTGTTAGGACCAAACTCACTTGACAAAACTTTAGTTAGGCTTCAGAAGCCTGGGAATTTTGAGTAGGCCCTGAGCTATATTATGGGTCAACTTGCCCTAGAATCTATCCTCCCAGGGCTTGGAAGCCCTAACCATTACCAGGAGGCCAAGTTCCTATTTGGTCATGGCTGGTTCCCCCAGCAACACGGAGAACAACAGAAACCCCAGGCTGCCAATAGTCATGAGTTTGGAAATCCCCACCTTGTTTCTTATGTTACCTATGCTAGCCAATCAAAGTACTGTTGTTTGATGAAAAGTATTTAACCTGAACTGAAATTCTGTTTGGTGTCCCCTCCTTCTTGTGTGGAGAAGCTTTGAGGGTGACCTCAGCATGCTGATTAATAAAATCCTCCTGTGTTTTGCAACGTTCTCGAGTTGCTGGTGATTCCTTGGTGGCCCCACATTTGGGTTCAGGAATCTGTTCCTTGGTCCTTACAGTTTTAGAGGTTTAGTGAATTATCTTCATGGCAGGAAGCATGGTACCACACAGGCAGACATGGTGCTGGGAGAGGTAGCTGAGAGTTCTACATCCCAACTGGCAGGCAGCAGGAAGATAAAGAGAGACACTGGGCCTGGCTTGAGCATTTGAAATCTCAAAGCCTACTCATGCTCAATGACACACTTCCTCCAACAAGGCCACACCTATTTCAACAAAGCCACACTTTCTAATCCCTGTCAAGTAGCAATACTCCCTAATGACTGAGCATTCAAACCTCTAAGCCTATGAGGGCCATGCCTACTCAAACCACCAGATGGACTTTTAGTGAAATGGCTGCCCAAGAGTTATCCACTGTTTTGTTATTGATCCCAAATGCAATTTAATTAGTTTGCAAGCTGGTTTTTAAAAACAATTGCACATTTTTTGTGTATGGGTGTTTTGTCTGCACATACATGTCTGTACACATATTAGTGCTTGACCCCAAGGAGGCCAGAAGAGGTTGTCTGATCCCCTGGGACTGGAGTTACTGTGAATTGCCATACGGGCCTTGGTAATTGAGCCAGGTCCTCTGGAATATCAGTCAGTGCTCTAAATCGCTGAGCCATCTCACCAGCCCTGGAAACCCAGACTTTCATGAGTCACTATTGAGCAATTGTCATTGCTGTCTAGAAGCAGTTGTTTCTTTTATGACTCCCCCCCCCCCCCCCCCCCCCCCCCCGAGGAAATTCATGCGGGAGGGCTCCCCTTCCTTCTTCCACTTTGGAGGGACTCAGTATGCCAGTGTAGTTCTTTTCTCTGCTCCAGTCTCAGAAGTCTGCTTCAACACAGCTTGTTCTTTATGGCTCTGGAGGCTAGTATAATCTGAATGATAGAAGCAGGCATCGGGTATCAGCAGGGTTCCAAGAGCTGGTTTGCTCCTTGCTTCTACAGGCCTCTGGAGGCCGCTGATTTCCTGTTGTTGGCTCCTGGATAAAGTCACACAAATTTCTGATTTCTGCTTCCCTGGTATTAGAACCTTGTAATCAGATTTGGCTACTAGAAGTCTAGGGCTTTTGGTGGTTCTCAACCTGTGGGTCTCGACCCCCTGGGCGGTTCTACAATGACACTTTCACAGGGGTTGCCTAAGACCATCAGAAAACAGATTTACATTACTATTCATAACAGTAGCAAAATTATGAAGTAGCAATGAAAATAATTTTATGGTTGGGGGTTTCACCACAACACGAGGAACTGTATTAAAGGGTCACAGAGTTAGGAAGGTTAAAAACCAGTGGTCTAGGAGAACTGCCCTATCTCACCTCTGCAGAGACTCCTTTGCCATGTACTGAAGCTCAGTCACAGATTCCAGGCAACGGGGAATGTGGTTCTTTGATTAATCTTATCAATTTTACTGGACTGACTTAGAAATACCTAGGAGACAAACCCTTGAGTACATGTGAGGGGTGTTTCTAGAGAGGCTGGGAGACGCGACTGAATGTGAGAGGCGCTTCTCCACCGGTGAGGTCCTGGACTGAGCAAAAACAAGGGAATGAGCCACACACCAGGATTCACCTCCCTTTGTGCTTCCTAACTGGAGACACTTTGTGACCAGACTTCTCCACCATGACAAACTGCACCCCAAGCTGTGCCCTGAATGTGAGCCAGAAGCCTTTTCCTTCCTTAGATTGCTTTTGCTGTCTGTTTTTGTCCCAGCAACGAGAAAGGTGATGGATACAGAGGCCATATTTACAGTTTGACTTACCAGGCCGGAGGAGGTTGAGAGGCTCAGTCTCCCATAGGATTCCTTCAGAAATTGAATCCTGGCAGGCCTGGAATCCATTAGCACTTATTCCCCACCCCTCCCTACAGTTCATCAGTTTGGTTTATCTCTGTTTCTAAATAAATCACTATCAAATGTTTCCACTATTACATTTACTTAAGAGAGTCCTCACCTGGGCCATGAAGTGACCCGAGATTACATTTCATTTCTTCCAAGACATATTTTTCTTTAAGTTGATAACTTCCATGGTTTTCATTTGTTTAGCGTTTGAAGCACTTGTTAATATTTCATTCCTAGATTCTGACAGCTGTAAAACTCTGTGCCCAAGCCTGTTAAGGACACTCAAAAGTACTTCATGAGTGCTTTTTTATTAGATATTAAGGAGCCCACGCTTTATTTTTATTTTTCAAGAATCAGTCTCAGTATGTTGTCCTGGCTATGCTGGAACTAAAATCATGATGGTTTCTAACTCACAGAGATACACCTGCCTCTGCCCCCTGAATGCTGGGATTAAAGGTGTGTATCACCATCTCATGTAGCAAGTTATCCTCCAACTTGCTATGGAGCTGGGGATGACCTTGAACTCCTGTTTCTCCAGTCTCCATCTCCTAAGTGCTGGTATTATAATACTGTACCACCAGGAGAGAGAGATCCGTGCTGGTTAGTTTTGTCAGCTTGACACAAACTAGAGTCATTTGGGAAGAGGGAACTTTAACTGGCCTGTAGGCAAGTCTGTGAGGTCATTTTCTTGATTAATGGTGACTTGGGAGGGAACAGCCCGCTGTGGGTGTGGCCACCTCTGAGCAAAAAAGCAAGCTGGGCAGTCTTGGAAAGCAGTGTTCCAAGGTTCAGCTTTAGTATCTGCCTCCAGGTTCCTGCATTGAGTTCCTGTCCTGGCTTCCTTCAGCAATCGACTGTAAAGGATAAGCTGAAATAAACCCTTTTCTCCCAAGTTGCTTTTGGTTATGATGTTCAACACTGTAATAGAAACCTAACCAGAACAAGATGTAAGATATTATTTTGAATATTCATAAAAGAAAAGCAGCCAAGCCTGGTGGCAGAGGCCTTTAATCCTGGCTACTTGGGAGGATGAACAGGAGGAGCTAGCTCAGGTTCAAGGCTAACTGGGCTATTATTCTAAGAGTCTTTAACTCAAAATAAAAGGCTTGGGCTAGCACTCACTGTTAGGGTTTGTGCATAGCAAGCTCGAGGCCCTGTCTTCAATTCCCATTGTTTCCAAAATAAATAAAAAGCTAAATTACATTTACACAGGAATGCATACATTTATGTGTGTGTGTGCATGTGTACCACACACATATGGAAGGAAGTCAGAGACAAACTTGCAGAAATTGGTCCTCTTCTTCCACCACAGGGTCCCAGCAATCAAACTTGTCAGGGTTAGCGTTATGTGCCTTTACCCTCTGAGCCACATCTCTACCAGTATTGTTTAGCTTTTTCTTTCTTTCTTTCTTTTTTTTTTTTTTTGGTTTTTCGAGACAGGGTTTCTCTGTGTAGCCCTGGCTGTCCTGGACTCACTTTGTAGACCAGGCTGGCCTCGAACTCGCAAAGATCCGCCTGCCTCTGCCTCCCAAGTGCTGGGATTAAAGGCGTGCGCCACCACTGCCCGGCTTTGTTTAGCTTTTTCTATATAAACTGTACACCTGGATTCCCTTTCTCCTAATCTGAAGGTTTGGTACTTTTTTTTGCTGCTCTTGCACTATGTAGCCCAGGCATGTACCATCCTCCTGCTTTAGGTCCCCTGTGCTGGTGTAACAGAACCACCACTCCCAGAATGATTTGGGTCCTCAAAGGTATTAAATAGTATTTAGTGGCATTTGTCTCCTTTATGTTATCTGTGTCTACTATTTCTTTTCTCTCTTGTTCTCTTTTTTTAATTTTTATTTTTAAAGAAAGGGTCTCCTTGTGAATTCCGGCTGGCCTTTAACTTGCTTTGTGGAGCAGATTGGCCTCCCACTTGTGGCATTCCCCCATCTCTGCTTATTGAGTGCTGATATTAAAAGCCATTTGGCACCAAGCTTGGCCTAAATTTTCCTTTTCTTGAGATGAGGTCTTGTGTCTAGTTCCTTTTTTTTTTTTTTTTTAGTTTTTTTTTTTGAGACAGGTTTTCTCTGTGTATCCTTGACTGTCCTGGACTCACTTTGTAGACCAGGCTGGCCTTGAACTCACAGAGATCCGCCTGCCTCTGCCTCCCGAGTGCCGAGATTAAAGGTGTGTGCCACCACGCCCGGCTGTAGTTCCTCTTGAAACTACAAAAATCCCAACTGTTGGGATTATATGTATGCTTTACCATGCCAATCTAATCTATATCTATCTAATATCCTTATCACATGTCTATATCACACACACACACACACACACACACACACACACACACACACACAGACACACACAAACACAGAGACACATACACATAGACACACACACACTCACTCTAAGGATGACCTGGATCTCCTGGTCCTCTTGCCTCCACTTCCCAAGTGCTGAGATTACAGGTGTGTGTCATAATCCTCAGTTTATGTGGTGCTAGGAATTGAGCCCAATTAGTGTATGCTATGTGAGCACCTGGCACATGCTACCAGCCTGCTATCTGTGTATCTGAATAATGTATAAGCCACTCATGTCTTTGCAATCTCTTATCTCTCATATATAACTATATAATTCTTACCCTATATATCTATATCATTTGCTTATATTTTAAACTATCAGTATCTATGCTAATATGTGCTCATATTTATATATAATATTCAGAATAAAATTAGTGTTATTGCTATATATTTACTTAAATTCTTTTAAAAAAGCAAGATTCATTTAGGCCCTTGACTCTAAAGCAGTTAGGTCTAATATTTTAACCCATTCACCTTCATGGGCATCGTTCCAGCTACACAGGTACCCCCCATGTCGGGGCTAGACCAATCCTTGATACTGCTGGGAGAGACTTAAGCCTTTCTAACTTCAGGCTAAATTCCAGTAACTTCAGACATCCCCTTTATATACGGCGTTCCACAGATATATCCGTGCCCAGACAGAACGCACAGGCTACGTTTTTCTATCCATGACATCAATAGACGGGATTATTCTTCAGGTCTCTCTCTTTCAGGGGGATACAAAGGCTCTATGAATTTCCCCCGCCAAAGATGAGACACTCCATACCACCAGGTGGCGCTGTTAGTTCTCAAATCATTGCGAGAGACTAAAATTCGATTTAGTGGGAGGAAGATTAACGGGAAAGACCGTAGAGCTCCCATTCAGTTTTCAAAAGTCTCCAGGAGGGACTGGAGAAATGGCTTGGTTGTTAAGAATGCGTACTGCTTTTGCACAGGACTGAGTTTGCTTCCCAGCACCCACACCAAGGGACTCACAACCTCCTGTAACGCCCCCTCCAGGGGATCCGCAGCCTTCCTGGCTCCGAGGGCACGTATACTCACTTGCTCGGTGCCCCATACATACAAATAATTAAAAATAAAACGGATCTTTTAAAAGAAGTCTCGAGGAGAGTGTGCTTAAGAGTCCCCCTTTCGCCGGGCGGTGGTGGCGCAGGCGCACGCCTTTAATCCCAGCACTTGGGAGGCAGAGGCAGGTGGATCTTTGTGAGTTCGAGGCCAGCCTGGTCTATAAAGTGAGTCCAGGACAGCCAGGGCTACACAGAGAAACCTTGTCTCGAAAAACCAAAAAAAAAAAAAAAAAAAAGAGTCCCCCTTTCCAGATAAACTGAGGCTCAGGCAGGCGGTGCAGCTCAAGTTTACTGGAAGCAAAGACACAGTTGAATGTGGGGAGATTGGCAGATTGATAGGAATTAACAGTGCTCGGGAGGCAGACAGAGGCAGGAGGATCTCTGTGAGTTCCAGGTCAGCCTGGTCTACAGAGTGAGTTCCAGGACAGCCAGGGCTACGCAGAGAAACCTTGTCTCAAAAAACAAAACAAAACCTCTGAACACTAAGAAAAGGGTACTTATTGAGTACACAACAAAGACACAGCACACATGGGAATACCAGAATTGTCTATTATTTCATCTTTAAATTCAGGGGGAAAAGTTTATCATGAGAAACAAAGACACGCTTGTTTATCAAACTGGAATAACAGTGATTTTACCATCATTAAACAGCTGGCCAGGGTCCCTTTGCTCTTCCAGTGTAAATTATGGATAAGTGAGATGTTCTTCCAGTGTAGACCCAGGGCCTAACTGTGTCCCTCTTGGATGGACAGCAGCAGGTGGTGCCCTCTAGTAGCTGGCTCTCACTCGGGCCCAGAAGTGGAGCTTGCTCAGGCCTAGGGTGCCCTGAGACCCTTAACCCTTAAGTCTTGATAGCTCTCTGGAAGTTTGCAACCTGGACCTTCAGTTTCTCCTGTCCAGTTTTTTTTCCAGATAGGGTTTCTCTGTGTAGCCCTGGCTGTCCTGGAACTCACTTTGGAGACCAGGCTGGCCTTGAACTCACAGAGATCCACCTGCCTCTGCCTCCTGAGTGCTGGGATTAAAGGCATGCGCCACCACGCCCGGTGCTGTCCAGCTCTTTACAATATTCTATCCTTTTAGTCTCAGCTCTCTGCTCCCTCCCAACTTTATTTTGTGCCTGTGTGAGTGCATATGCACAGGGGCAGAGGGAGGGAGGCTGAGGTGTCTGCATATGCTATACACAAAAGTGGGGGTCAGAGAGACAGCTTGCAGGGATCCATTTTCACTATCAAATATTGGGTTCTGGGGGCAGACCTATGTCATTAGGCTTGGTGCCAAGTGTCTTTACCTACTGGGTCGTCTTCTCTCCATGCCCTGGTCCCTCTCCTCAACTGTTTAGCTACTGAGCTGAACAACTCTGCCTTGGCTGCTACTGTGTCCTCTGCCACTGTCTCTGCTGTCTGTCCGCCATCCCTCTGCTATTCTTGTTCTGTTACCAGTATCATGCCTTCTACTCTTCTGCAGCTGTAAATGCTGCTAGCTGCTTTGTGGCTCTGCTACTTCAGTATGTCAGTCTTCAGGCCACTCACTGCCACTGCTGTTTCTTATCTGTGGTCCCAGTTAAGCCCCACTCTATTAAACGATGTAAACCAAGATAGCCCAAGAGGAGCTAGGGACGTGGCTCAGTTGATAGAGTGGTTGGCTGGCTTGCAACAAAGACCTGGTCTGGATTCCAAGCTCCACGTGGACAAAGCATGCTGGCACTATCTGTAATCCTAGCTCTTGGGAGGTTGAGGCAAGGCTTCAGTGAGTATGGGCCCAGCCTAGCCTACACGGCAAGAGCCCATCTAAAAGCCAAATGAAACCAAACTAGAACAGAAACAAGAGTGCAGTGAGGAAGACCTGGGTAAAAGGGAAAAGCACATCATAGCATAAAAGCTTCTTAGCATCAGGACAACTCAGAGCCCTTAATGTAGGGTCTATCTATTGAAATATCTAAGGTTATTACACAGAGAACCTCTGTCTCAAAAAACATTAAAAAAAAAGATTTGAGGTGGCATCAATCAAACGATTCTGTGACAATCCCAGCACTCAGGAGGCAGAGGCAGGAGGATCTCTGTGAGTTCACGGCCAGCCTGGTCTACAAAGTGAATCCAGGACAGCCAGGGCTACACAGAGAAACCCTGTCTTACAAAACAAAACAACAACAACAACAACAAAAAAAAACAATTTGTAGGGTTCTGGCCAAATGGGTTTACCACACTTATGCTGGCTAGTTTTATGTCAACTTGATAGAAGCTAGAGTTATTTGAAAGAAGGGAACTTCAATTGAGAAAATGCCTCCTTAAGACCCAGATATGGGGCATTTTCTAAATTAGTGTTTGATGTTTTGGGCCCAGACCACTGTAGGAGATGCCATCCCTGGGCTGGTGGTCCTGGGTTCTATAAGGAAGCAGGCTGAGCAAGCCATGGAGACCAAGACCGTAAGCAGCGCCCCTCCACGGCCTCTTCACCAGCCCCTGCCTCCAGGTTCCTTCTCTATGTGAGGTCCTGTCCTGACTTTCTTTGATGATGCACAATGATATGGATCTGTGAGTGATATTAACCCTTTCCTTCTCAAATTGCATTGGTCATGGTGTTCAAACATGGCAATAGTAGCCCTAAGTCACCATTTTACATTTGGGATATTTTTATAAACTGAATATTACCATTATTATTATTTATTATTGTCATATAAATTAATTTAATTTTTTTTTTTTTGGTTTTTCGAGACAGGGTTTCTCTGAATATCTCTGGCTGTTCTGGACTCGCTTTGTAGACCAGGCTGGCCTCGAACTCACAAAGATCCGCCTGCCTCTGCCTCCCAAGTGCTGGGATTAAAGGCGTGCGCCACCACCGCCCGGCTAAATTTATTTAATTTTTTAAATGCTTTTTTTTGAGACAGGGTTTCTCTGTGTATCTTTGATTGTCCTGGAGTCACTTTGTAGACCAGGCTGGTCTTGAATTCACAGAGATCTGCCTGCCTCTGCCTCCCAAGTGGTGGGAATAAAGGCGTGTGCCACCACGCCCAGCTAATTCTTTATTATTTTTTTTTATTTTGTGAACTTCACACCATGCATCCTGTTCCTTCTCATCTCCCACCTCCACTCACACCCACTCCCCATCTTGAAACCTCTCCCAACATTAAAACAAAATGTCCTGGCAACTGTAGTGTGTTTCAGTGTGTCCCACAATATTCCATTTTGTCCACACTTTTTTTGCTTGCAAATGTTCATTATAATGGTTCCTTGCTCTGGTACAAGGCCTCTGGCTTCTGTTATTTTTTTCAACAGTGGAACCTCACTTGGATTCCTGTCAGATATCCTATTGTTGTACTGTGTCATGGAGATCCTGTAGTTTTGGGTCTGTGGAACCTCTTCATGCACTCCAGCAGTTCATCCATGGGGTAGATGTTCAGGTGGGTCAATTCAAAGCCATGGTTCTGGGCCTGCAACCCCCAATCCAGGGCTAGTTTTACTGTGTTACCCAGGTAAGGTACAGGTCCTGCTCTCCTTAGTGCTACAGCAGGTAAGGGGTTGGACTAGTTCTCCTCACCTCATGAGCCCATCAAGGCCAACACTCCCGCCTCTTACCTGTGTTGAGGGCATCAGAGAGTGGAGGGGATCTTTCTCTTGCCAACACCACACAGAATAGCAGACAAAAGTCAGGGCTGGCTCTCCCACACTGACTATTTATTTATTTACTTATTTATTTATTCATTTATTTATTTGGTTTTTGGAGACAGGGTTTCTCTGTGTAGCCCTGGTTGTCCTGGAACTCTCTTTGTAGACCAGGTTGGCCTCGAACTTGTAGAATCTAAGAAATTCTTGCTGCAAGGGAAATCTGTGTTATCCTAAATGTTAAGTAGTTCTTATTAATGCAGCCATTTTTCTGGACTTCATGTTAACAGTAAGATAAAAGTTCAGTTCATGTCCTTCATGTGTCCCCAGGAATGTATTTTTGGGAAACTGTTGCTATGCTGACAAAAGAAAAAGATCTTCAGTTTGATCAAGATAACCACATCTTTTTTTTTTTATTTTATTTATTTATTATGTATACAGTGTTTGCTCTACATATATGCCCGGGCACCAGATCTCAATGTAGATGGTTGTGAGTCACCATGTGGTTGCTGGGAATTGAACTCAGGACCTTTGGAAGAACAGCCAGTGCTCTTAACCTCTGAGCCACCTCTCCAGCCCTGATAACCACATCTTGATGTCCAATCTATTATGTATGTTCTGTTGTTATAACTTTCCTGAAAAGTCCATATCCAAGACTAAAATTGTTTTCATTTGGGCCAGGTTATGGTGACCATACCATCTATAGTTTATGCTATTGGAAAATCCCCTAACTGATAAAGAAAAATAATAAACATCAAATTAGACTTTTTTTTTTTGTTTTTTCAAGACAGGGTTTCTCTGTGTAACAGCCCTGGCTGTCCTGGACTTGCTTTGTAGACCAGGCTGGCCTCGAACTCACAGAGATCCGCCTGCCTCTGCCTCCCAAGTGCTGGGATTAAAGGCGTGCGCCACTACGCCCGGCTCCCAATTAGACTTTTTAATGGTCAAACTAACCACTGCTGGTTAGTTAGTAACCACGAGCCAATCAAAAATGGACATGACTAGTTGCCCAAATGTCATCCAATCATATGATAGAAAACCTGTTTCTTTGTCTAAGTCTCTGTATAAACTTTATGCTTTCTGGCTGGGGGCTTTCAATTCAAAGCATTGCTTCAGTGAGCATTGAGAGTCTGGGCTCTGAGCTTGAGTAAACAACCTCGTGTATTGTATCGGAGAACTTGGCAGAGCAAACTCACAGAAATCTGCCTTCTTCTGCCTTCCTGTATGTTCAAGCATGGAGGCAATTTTGGCATATGTTGCCCAATCTGGCCTTGGACTTCTGTTCCTTTCCTCTTAGCCTTACAAATTGCTGGGATTCCAGTCTCTTAGCACCACATTTGACTTGAGGATATTTTTTTCTAAATAACACACCTTCATGAGGATTCAGGGTGATGTTGTAAGTAAAGCATTTGATGCATAGTTCAATTTCCTTCATACCTGAGGGCTGGGGCCAGTGCTGAGTGGGCAAGTGTGAGGACCAGAATGGTATGTATCTTAGCTGGTCTTAACATAGTTTCTGCTATTTGTAACTGAAAAGGAAACAGCACTTTTTGTTTTTGGTTTTTCAAGACAGGGTTTCTCTGTGTATCCATGACTGTCCTGGACTCCCTTTGTAGACCAGGCTGGCCTTGAACTCACAGAGATCCGCCTGCCTCTGACTCCCAAGTGCTGGGATTAAAGGTGTGCACCACCATGGCCAGTGAAAACAGCACTTTTTGATTTATCTCTTTCCTTGGCTGTAATTTTTTTTAAGACAAGGTTTCTCTGTGTATACCTGGCTTTTGTGGATTCACTTTGTAGACCAGACCAGCCTTAAACTCACAAAGATCTACCTGCCTCTGCCTCCCTAGAGCTGTGATTAAAGGTGTGCACCACCACACCTGGCAATTGCAGATAGCTGTGAACTACCATGTGGGTGCTGAGATTTGAACCCAGGTCCTCTGGAAGAACAACCAGTGCTCTTAAC
Source organism: Lophiomys imhausi (assembly GCA_907164525.1). NCBI lineage: Eukaryota > Metazoa > Chordata > Mammalia > Rodentia > Muridae > Lophiomys > Lophiomys imhausi. The sequence continues at coordinate 1,655,008 of CAJQZJ010026257.1, read as the reverse complement.
TGCTGAGCCATTTCCTCAGCTCTCCTTGGCTGTTTTTTTTTCAGACAGTTTTTTTTTTTTTTTGGTTTTTCGAGACAGGGGTTCTCTGTGTAATAGTTTTGGCTGTCCTGGACTCGCTTTGTAGACCAGACTGGCCTGAATTCACAGAGATCTGTCTGCCTCTGCCTTCCGAGTGCTGGCATTAAAGGCATGTGCCACCATGACTGCTTTGAGACTGCTTTTATGTAAGCCATAGAGGCCTCAACTGTCTTAGGGTTTCCATTATTGTGAAGAGACACCATGATCAAGGCAACTCTTATAAAGGAAAACATTTAATTGGGGCTTGCTTACAGTTTCAGAGGTTTATTCCATTACCATTATGGTGGGAAGCATGACAGCATCCAGGCAGACATGGTGCTGAAGAAGGAGCTGAGCGAGCTCTACATCTTGATCCACAGGAAGCAGGACACTGTATGCCACACTGGGCTTAGCTTAAGCATAGTGGATGTCAAAGCCCACCTTCACAGTGACACACTTCCTCCAACAAGGCCACACCTCCTAATAGTGTCCATCCCTATGGGCCAAGCATTCAAACCCATGAGTGCTTGAATGGGGGACCATACCTATCCAAAGCACCACAGTGGTCTAGCTTGCCCTTGGGCTCCTGATCCTTTTGCTTCCACCTCAGCAGTCCTGGGGGGACAAGTGTGGATCACCATGCCAGGTTTCTGGATTTGTCAATATTCTTCCCAGATATCTGTGGGTTCACTATGGCATGGACTTTTTTTTAAAAAAAAAATTTTATTTATTATGCATACAGTGTTCTGACTACATGCATGCAAGCCAGAAGAGGGCACCAGATCTCATTATAGATGGTTATAAGCCACCATGTGGTTGCCAGGAATTGAACTCAGGACCTGTGGAAGAACAGTCAGTGTTCTTAACCTCTAAGCCATCTCTCTAGCCCTTTTTTTTTAAAAAAACAAGATTTGACCAGAATTCAGACACTTGGATAATTCTTTATACATATAAGAGGCTCAGTAAGTATTTGCTGAGTTGGTAAGTCATGGATATTGAATCTCAGTGACCAGGAATCCTGGCATCATCAATAGATTGACCAACAAACACTTGAACTCTGTGTTCCATAATTTAGAGCTGTTATGGGGCAATGTCTGCCCAGTTACATGACACTACTAAGCCCTCTTTCTTGCTTGTTGATGGGACTTGGTGATTAGTCCTAAGCAAAAAAATGGTATATATTATTTCTGGGACAAAGTGATTTTATATCCATGGTGAAACCTTCCACCTTGTATTTTTCCATCTACAGCAGAAGGTCACAACCAGGGGAGACCAACCAGATCATTATCCAAATTAAATTCAAATGAGAAATAAGCTTGAGTTGCATTAAGCTGAGGAGGTTTGTGGTTCTGTTACAATAGTTGAGCTTGTCTTGACTGTTACCCCACGAGCTCTGTTAGCTTCCTTCCTTTCCCACACTACTCATAATCTGCCTCATCTTCTCTAATGCATTCCCCAAACTGGAGTGATTTTCCCCAAAGGTGAGACCTGACTATAATGCTGCTTTACTTAAAGTCCTTCCTGATTTCCTCAAGGCCTTAGGTAACTGCTCAGTGGCACATTCAAAGATGTGTGTGTGGCCTTTTGTGAAGTGATGGAGGCTGTAATGTATGCTGGGCAAGTACTCTACCTATGGAGCACTCCCTAGCCTCTCTCAGGGAAGTTCTAGGCAAGTGCTCTACCACTGAGTCACATTCCCAAGACCCTCTTGGGAATCTAGGGAGGTGCTCTCTACCACAGAGGCATGCCTCCAGCCCTTCACTGGGGTATTCTAGACAAAGGCTTTATTGATTAAGTGTATCCCTAGCCCTCATAAATTTTTCTAAGGAACCTCTTTGGACTAAATTTCCAAAATTTCCCTAATGGGCTTGCTGGTAAAAAACAAATCAAGTCAAAATAAAATAAAACAAAATAAACCTTCTTCTTTTTACCTCTAACCAGCCCCACAACTCAGTTCTTGCCTTCTGGTTTTTATTCTTTTTTTCTTTCTTTCCTTCTTCCTTCCTGAAGTAGCCATTTTTTCATAGCAGGCATTTGCTGACTTGTCACGTATTCAGCTTTTTGCTGTACCATAGGGTTTGGCCAGTAGCCTGGGAGTGTCCTTGCACCTGGGTTTTTGCTCAGTTTGCTGACCTTGTGGAGAAAGTGGGAAGATTCTGAGTTATGCTTTGCCATGGTTACCCTGCCCTTGTATTTGCTTTTTTTTTTTTTTTAACTTTATAACCACCTGATGCCCTAGTAAAGTTTGACACTTTGATCGGAGTCTGTCTTGGTGTCTCTCCTTGGGTTCTTTGTCTTTCTAATTCTCAGCCCTCTGTACAGGCACTATACAACTGAATGTCAGTGGGCGACGGCCCTTCCTTCCTTTTTTTTTTTCTTCTTTCTTTCTTTCTAGTTTTTTTTTTTTTTTGATATATGATCTCTGTGTTGGAGACTTTTATGTAGACCAAACTGGCCTTGAACTCACAGAGATTCATTGGCCTTTGCCTTCTGAGTGCTGAGATTAAAGATGTGCACCACTACACCTGGCTCTGGTCTTTGTTTTTGCCGGTTCTTTTCCTTTCCTTTTTTTTTTTTTTTTTTTGTGTGTGTTTTGTTTTTGAGACAGTGTCTCACTATAGAGCCGTGGCTAGCCTAGAACTCAGTATTCAGACCATGCTGACCTTGATCTGTTTACTCCTGCCTCCTAAGTGATGGGACTGAGGCATGTGCCACCAGCCTAGCCCATGCCCCTTTTGTAGTTCCTCCTTAACTCTCAAGGTAAACAACTGTACCAAGAAGAGGTCATCTTGAGGCTCTTGGCCAACCTGGTGTCTTCAATGAGCAGTATCTCACTCATTTAAAGAGCATCTCATCTTGCTCTTTAAATATTCATTTATTTCATTGTATATGCATGAATCTGTGTATTTGCCTGATTCTAGGTTACCACATGCATGCCTGACCCTGCCAAGGTCACAAGAGGGTGTTGCACCCCCTGGATTGGAGGTACAGCCAGTTGTGAGCTGCCAAGTGGCTTCTGGGAGCCCAACTTGGGTCCTAAGGAACAGGTGTTCTTAGCTACTGAGCGATCTCTCCAGCCCTGCCCCCCCATCCTGTACTGTAATGCACAGGACTGAGGAAAGCATGGAGGGTCCCTCAACCCCAAAACAACCACAAAAAGCAAACCTCCTTGTGAGATTAGAGCCGTTAACACCCCAGGTTATAGACAAGGAAACAGAGGGACAGAGAGTTCAAGCTCACGCAGCTCATCAACAGTTGGTCTAGAACAGTGGTGGGTTGTGACCCTTTGGGGATCACAGGGGATTTCACAGAGGTCCTCTTAGAGAATCCAAAAAGCACAAATATTTATATTACAACTCAGAACAGTTATAAATTACAGTTATGATGTAGTAAGAAAATAATTTTATGGCTAGATGTCAGCACAGCATGATGAACTGTGTTAAAGGGTTGTAGCTTTAGGAAGGTTGAGAACCACTGCTCCAGAGGATCAAGGTTTGGTTCCCAGTACCCTGGCACAACTGTCCTTAACTCCAGTTCCAAGAATATGGCACCTCCTTCTGGCCACCAGGCATTAGTGTGGTACACATACAAACATGCAGGCAAAAACTTACATAGATAAAATAAGAATAAATACAACTTCAAAATTACATTTTATTTATTTATTAACTGAGGGGCATGCGTTGAGGTCAGAAGATAATTTGTAGGAATCAGTTATCTCCTTCTACCATCTGGGTCTTGGGGATCAAATTCAAGTCATCAGGCTTGGCAGCAGGGACACACTGAGCCATTTTTCCAGTCTCAAGTCCAACACTGAAAAATGATGTTGTTATCACTCCAAGACAACACGATCAAGTTGCAAAAATTATTTTATTAAAAAGTGATTCATGTGTGTGTTTATACTACATAATGATATTCTTCGCTTTCTCATAGCTTTATCTCTGTCCCATGGAACCCCTCCTTCCTCCCAAGTTGCCCACCTTTCTGATCTTTCTGTTTTTTTGATAAATTTATCTTTTTGTTTGTGCAGGACCCACTGTACTTAATAAGGGTTGCGGTGTGAGCATGGATGTGAGCTATCAATCTGTGCGCAGGGGTTACATACAGAGCAGGGTACTGTGATTGATGGGGGGCACTGAGTGACAGGGTCAGGGAATGGGGTGGGTGGGTGGGGCTGGTAATCTGGGGTTTACCAGCTGCTGCCCTTTGATCCTGAAGCAGATTGCCAGGAGGAGGTAGATGTTATCTCAGCTTCTGAATTCCGTAGACACTTTCAGGCTCCTACCTGCTCTGTCCAGTGTTTGTGTCTCCAAAGAGGGTATGAAAGCAATGCAGAAAGGAATGCCAGCTGATGTAGGCTGCAGGCCAAGACTGCTCCCTCTCCTTGGATCACTGCTGCATTTCTGTCAGACACAGCTTGCACAGGAGCCCTACAGGAGTCAGGTCCTTCTGTTCCTAAAGTTCCTGCAAATGTCTGGAATAAGGGAGGTGTCCTGTCTACCATCCCTGTGTGGACTAAGAACACAGCTTCCCTTCTGCTCCCTACTTGCTGGTGGCCTTGTACGCATGCCTTAGCATTTCTTCATAACAGTTTGTCTTTGGAATCGGAGTGGGTTTATGCAATTCCTTGGCAAACATCTAGGCAACAATGCCTCATCATTCCTCTGTAAGATCATTTTTGATACAACGGTTGTTAAAAATATCCATAGTGGGTCAGGTTTTCACCCTTGAAATCCCAGAATTTGGGAGGTAGAGCAAGGAGGATCACCACAGATTTGAGGTCAGCCTGGTCCACATAATGAGTTCTGGACAAGCCAGAGCTACATACTGAGGACTCTGTTTCAACCCCCCAAAAGGGAGTTGCGGCATCCACACTGGGCTGTGTGCATGTACTCTAAGGTGCTTAGTTGACTCAAGCAGGAGGATTGCCTGAGTGCTTTTTAGCCTGCCTGAGGTCATTGGTTCAAGCCCAAACACTACATAGAATTAGTTTTGAGCCTCATGCCTGTCTGTAATCACAGCTCCTGGGAGATAGAAGCTGGGGAATCAGGTATCATTTGTGGCTACATACTATGTTCAAGGCCAGCCTGGGCTACATGAGAACCTGTCCTCAAAAAAAGACAAAGACAAAAACACAACCCCCCCCCAAAACTTGGCACTTTAGAATTGGAAGGTGTATTAGATATTGTCTCATTGCTATGACAAAAAATACCTTATAAAAGTAACTGAAAGAAGGAATGGTTTATCTTGGGTCACAGTTCAAGGATGTGGTCCACCATACAGTCAGGGTAGTTGTTGAACCCGCGAGGGGGCTCCCCGAATCCTGACGCCCAGAGACCACCAATGCCCCCCGATTCGCTGTAATAGATAAGAGGTTTATTTAAGCTGACGTGCCAGGGTTCGACTCCCCTGTAGAGGAATGAACCCCGTAAAACGGTTCTTGGGCCCTTTAAATACACAAGCGGCTACAAAAAGGTAGGGGCATCAAGGAGTAGCTTTTTTTTTAGCCCACCAGGCAACAGCCACAGGTGGTGATAAAGGAACAAAGAGTATGTTAAGTTAGGTGGTGACGCAAGTGGGGAGTGGAGGCAAGGGATCCGAGGGGAGTCTGAACAAACCGGCCAGCTATGCAAGCTTTGATATTTTTAAGGACTGAGTTCTGTGGAAGGTTTCCAGAAGGAGTGAGGTAAGGATCTCACCACAGAGGAGAAGGCCATGTATTCATTAATTTTTAACAGTCTTACATTCCCCTCTTCTTCAAGTGAGTGATTTCAATCTTGGAATCAGGGGCCTGATTCCTTAAGTGGGATCTCAGCATATTGTTGTCTTAACATTAGTACTTGAACAGCACTGATCCATTCTCTAACAAAGGAAACTAGTTGGCTTAGTATGCAAGGCCCTAGGGTGAACAGGAGGAAAAGGATAACGAGGGGTCCCATCAGTGTAGATATTAAAGTGGCAAACCATGGGGCTTTATTAAACCATGACTCAAACCAGCCCTGGGAACTTTGTCTTTTTTTTTTTTGTCTAGCGGCTATCCTTTCCCTTAGCTTATTCATAGAGTCAGTAATGATTCCAGAATGATCTATATAGAAACAACATTCTTCTTCTAGGGCTGCACATAACCCTCCTTCTTTTAGAAATAGAAGATCTAACCCCCTCCGGTTCTGCATGACTACCTCAGACAGTGAAGATAAGGATTTTTTTTAACTTTGAAATGGAATCTTCCAGTACTTGTAGGTCAGTATCTATTTCCTGGCGTAAGCTAGCGTAGTATCGCGGCTGCTGTGCCAAAGCTGCTGCACCCGTTCCCACTCCTGTTGCCACCCCTATACCCAATAGTACAGCTTAAGTCATTGTCACAGTTTCTCTTTTAACTTTATAGCCCCCCTCATGGGCATCTAAAAAGGAAGAGTCTGGGTGGTAAATTAGCCTGAGAAATAGTTGTACCAATACGCAGAACTTGTTAGTTGTGTTCAACACAGCTACAGACACACATGGGGCAAGCCTTGTACTGCACATCCACCATCCATCATCAGGCAGGATGAGGTACCCAGAGGAGTAGGAATCGGTGACACGTTCAGTTCTATTGCAAAGGTGTTGTTGGGAGGGGGTTGGAATGCCTACACAGACTCCTTTTCCTGACACTGAGGAAAGGGTTATCTTGGCTCCCCCACCTTGTTTTTATCTACATTGTTCAGAGGAGGGAGTGGTGTTTACCTCAGCATCCACCCCAACTGCTTCATAATAAGGTGGCGGGGCAGTGTAGCAAAGCCAGCAAGACTCAGTTGCCCCTGGGTTAGTGGCATTGAGAACCTGGTAAGCACCTGTGATTAATTTTAGCATTCTCGTTTGGGCGGATAGGTCAAGGGATGAAGTGGGGACAGGTGTCAGCGTCCTTGACTGTTGTTGACTTCCTGAGGTTCGAATGACCACTCTTGGAGCCAAAACCCTTTGGTTAAGGACTGAGTTAGGCCCAATAACGGTGGGTGATGGGGATTCAATTTTTAGTTTTATAGTGAAAATCACTCCATCATCATGTCCAGTGACATATAATCTTAGGCCCCATGTTATTCCTCTTATCCATTGAGTGGTAAGTTTTTTTCCTGCCTCTGTGAACCGGAAGATGAGGGGGTTACAAGTAAAATTTAGACATGGGCCTGTTTCTTTCCAGTCTCCTCGCTTAGGATCTACCTGGACGGAGACCCCATATTGGACAAAGGTAGTACCTCCGAGACGCCTAGTACAGGTGTGTTGACTTAACCATGGTTGTTTATATTCATAACCCCGACTTGCCTGTATTAGGTCACTCTTTGAGTTAAGTCAGTAAGTATCCCCTGTTGTCTCACAGCCCTCAGCACCACAATAGAAGGTTTCAATCCCCCAACATGTGTGGCTTTTTTTCTCTAGAGTTATTCCTGGGGCATACATAAATAGGGATTTTTTTGTAGTTCATTGCGTAACTGGGGTGTTTGCAACCAAATCCTCCCAGAACATGGCTTGCGCTAGCAGGTTGGTTTTTCATCACATTCACGCAGCCCTTTTTTTGATGGGTCCTTTCCTCCTGTAGGGTAATAATCAGGGATGTCCCAGTAGTCTAGCCCTGCAGCCAGTTGGCACAAATCAGGATGCAATTCTGGCCACCATGTCCAGGGGGCAGCTAGGGTGGAATTAGACCACACCACATCTCCTGTTTGGAACAAGACCTGCCAAGTGAGGCGTTTAGGCACATGTGGGCTGGGGAAACTTGTAGAGAGCTGCGACGTGCCGCGCCTTAAAGATGGCGCTGGTCTCCGCCTTCCACCAGCCCGACGGTGAGCGCTCTCGGTGGTAAACAAGTCCATATTTGGCTAAGACCGCTGATCTGGCTTGCTTCCGCATACGTGGGCCTCTAAGATAGCACTATGTGGCTTTGCTTGATTGGCTGTTCATTTGGTATTTGGCCTGTGGGTTGGGTCTGCCCGGCCCTATTCGGAAGACTGTTTTCAAGGGACCTGAATAAACTGCTTGAGAAGAGCTTTTGCGAGTTGCGTCGTTCTTGCCGGTCGAGAGGGACGCGACAAGTGGTGGCCCGTACGGGGAACCAGAGAAGACTCAGAACTCTTGCAGTCAGGGGCAGTGCACTGGTAAGTTCCTGGGATAAATCAGGACAATAAAGTTTCACGGTAGCGAACGCAAGGTAAAGTTTCGCGGATAATAGCGAACGTACGGTGAAGTTTCGCGGAGATAGTGAACGTACGGTAAGGTTTCGCGGAGATAGCGAACAAAAGATACAGTTTCGTGGAGAAGCTGCAAACTGAAAGTAAATTTTTAAACATGGGGTTGTCTGAGTCACACCCAATTTTTCTGGCTCTTCAGGAGCTACTTTTAGCTAGGAAATTGAAGATTAAAAAGTCTACCCTAGAAAGATTTTTGAATGAATGTGATTCTGTGGCTCCGTGGTTTGCGGTGTCCGGGAATCTTACTGTATCCTGCTGGGACAAATTAGGCAGGGACTTGGATTTTGCTTGGGAGCAGGGGACTCTGAAGCATGGAGTAAGACCGATTTGGAAAATGGTGAGGAGTTGTTTAGAAGATCAGAGATGTTGTAATGCAATCAGAGAGGGAGAGTCAGCCTTGGAACTGCTGCAAGGGGAAAGATCTGAGCAAGTAGACAGTGACAAAGGCGAAAGATTTGAGCAGGCAGACAGTGAAAAGGGAGGCAGAAAGAAAGTTCCTCTCTATCCCGATCTTACAGATTTTAGAGATTTTAGAGATTTTGAGGACTCAGAGAGCACAGATTCTGAAGGAGAGCTACATGCTCTACTAGAACAGTTGGAGAGGACTGTTATAAGAAAAAAGGAAAAGAAAAAAGTAAAAGAGAAGGACACGCAGGCGGTAGTCGGTGTGGGAGGAGCCGCTGCTGCAGTCGGTGTGGGTGGAGCTGTCGCCACGGCGCCTGACACGTCAGCAGCAGTCGGAGTGGGCGGAGTCGTCGCTACAGCGCCTTCAGCCACGCTAGCGGCAGCTGGTGTAAACAAAGCCGTTGCCATGGCACCTTTAACTCCTCCTCCATATCCAGAAGCCACTCAGATAGATCAGCATGTTCAGTCACTGAAAGTAGGGAGATCTTTCTGCCCGGGGATGTGGACACAAGTAAAAACAGAATTACAGTTTGCTTATCCTGTATATCAAGACCCACAAGGGAACAGATACGAGGAACCGCTTGATTTTAAGGTGGTAAAATCTCTTGCAGAGTCGGTTCGTACTTATGGTACTACCGCTTCTTTTACAATGGCTCAAGTGGAAGCATTAAGCAGACATTGTATGACTCCAAGTGATTGGAGTGGCCTGGTCCGCGCCTGCTTAAGTCCAGGGCAATACTTAGACTGGAAAGCTTTCTTGATTGAGTATGCTACTGAGCAAGCAGCCAATAATCAGAGAGATAGAAATCCAGCCTGGGATAGAGATATGCTGCTTGGGCAGGGGAGATTTGCCAATCAGCAGATAGGATATCCTATTCAGATCTATGAGCAAATAAACAAGATAGCTATCAAGGCTTGGAGATCTCTTCCTAATAAAGGGGAGGTGAGTGGGAACTTAACTAAGATTCTACAGGGCCCCATGGAGCCCTTTTCAGATTTTGTAGCACGAATGGTGGAGGCAGCAGGGAAGATTTTTGGTGACCCAGATGCTGCTTTGCCACTAATAAAGCAGTTGGTCTATGAGCAATGTACCAAAGAATGTAGAGCTGCTATCACCCCTTATAAGAACAAAGGCCTAGAGGCTTGGATGAAGGTGTGTAGAGAGCTTGGAGGGCCATTAACTAATGCTGGTCTCGCTGCCGCAGTAATACAGTTGGCCAAAAAAGGTGGAGGAAGTTCAGGAGTTTGTTTTAAGTGTGGCAAGATGGGACACTTTAAAAGACAGTGCCCCAGGGGAAGGAGTACAGAAAGTACAGGAAGTGTACAACGCCTCAGGCGGCCAGGGTTATGCCCAAAATGTAAAAAAGGGAACCATTGGGCTAATGAATGCCGTTCAGTAATAGACATCCATGGCCAGCCTTTATCTCAAGGTTACGGTGGCGCTCGTCCAAAAAACGGACAGCGGGGCCCACGACCTCAGGGCCCACAAATATATGGGGCAGTAGAGAATCAGGACAAAGAGCAGAATCAAGAGAGATGGCCAACCCTCCGCCATCCGAGAGACCGCGGAGAGCCACTGCAGGCTCAGCAGGATTGGACCTCTGCTCCACCACCAGACTCGTATTAACACCCCAAATGGGGGTCCAGTTAATTGAAACAGATTTTAAAGGACCCCTTGAACCTGGTACAGTTGGTTTGTTGTTGGGGAGGTCATCATCAGCTTTGAGAGGACTTATTGTCCATCCTGGAGTTATAGATCCAGATTATACAGGAGTGGTTAAGATCATGGTAGCCTCCCCCCGTGGTATAACGGCTATCTCTCCTGGAGATAGAATTGCTCAATTGATCATATTGCCGAGCTTACATGACCGCTATGCAGCAAAGGATAGAGAGAGAGGAAAAGATGGTTTTGGGTCCACGGGCACAGATTTGACTTTCCTCTCCCTGGATTTGGACCAACGCCCCGTCTTGGAATTAAAAGTTGATGGTAAAAAGATCCTGGGCCTTTTGGATACTGGGGCTGATAGGAGTATCATAGCAAAGAAAGACTGGCCTTCAGGTTGGCCTGTACAAGCCTCTTCTCAAACACTTCAAGGCCTGGGTTATGCTAGGACTCCAGATATGAGTACAAGGTTATTAAAGTGGCAGGACCAAGAGAACCACTCAGGAGAAATGCAGCCATATGTACTTGAGCTCCCTATCTCCCTTTGGGGAAGAGACCTTTTAAAGGATATGGGATTTAAATTGAGTAATGACTATTCTGATTCAGCCCAACGTATGATGCAAGATATGGGATATGCTCCAGGCTTTGGAATAGGAAAATATTTGCAGGGACGAAAGAGTCCCTTATCTGTACAGCAAAGACAAAAGAGACAGGGCCTGGGTTTTTCCTAGGGGCCACTGAGGAGGGTATTCCTATAACTTGGAAGACAGAGGATCCAGTATGGGTTCCTCAGTGGCCACTTTCCTCTGTAAAATTGAATGCAGCCAAAGATTTAGTGGATGAACAGATGTCTTTAAAGCATATAAAACCATCTGTATCTCCCTGGAATACACCTATCTTTGTCATTAAAAAGAAATCTGGAAAATGGAGATTATTGCATGATTTGCGTGCCATAAATCAACAAATGCAGATCATGGGTCCAGTGCAACGCGGCTTGCCGCTTTTATCATCTTTGCCAGCCTCGTGGCCCATTATAGTTATAGATATAAGAGATTGTTTTTTCTCCATCCCTTTGTGTGCCAAAGATAGTGAGAGATTTGCATTTACTGTTCCATCCTGTAACCATGAGGAACCTGATCAGAGGTTTGAATGGGTAGTATTACCCCAGGGCATGGCAAACAGCCCCACTATGTGCCAACTATATGTGGGGGAAGCCATTGCTCCCTTGAGAAAGAATTTTCCAGATTTGAGATGTGTTCATTATATGGATGATATCTTACTGGCAGCTAAGAGTGAACAAATGTTAGATCGGGCCTATGAAGAATTAGTTCTATTATTAAAAAAAGAAAAGGTTGTTTATTGCTCCTGATAAGGTTCAAAAGAAAAATATGGTTGATTATTTAGGAGCAAAGGTTGGACCTAAAAAGATAATACCTCAAAAGATTGAGATAAGAAAAGATAATTTAAAGACTTTAAATGATTTTCAAAGGTTGTTAAGAGATATCAATTGGGTAAGAGGCTATTTAAAGCTACCAAATTATAAAATAAGACCCCTATATGATATTTTAAAAGGTGACTCAGCACTTAATTCTCCTAGGCAATTAACAGACGAAACAAAAACAAAAAGGGGGAATAGGCCAAGGCCGTACCCCCAAGGAGAGAATATCTTTAGCCTTATTTACTGTAAATTTTTTCAATTTGGATGCTCAAGGCCGCTCAGCAGCGGACAGACATCAGGATTCCCATGGTTCACCTAAAAGCATGGTGAAATGGAAGGACATTCTGACAGGCTCTTGGCGGGGGCCTGACCCCGTGCTAACATGGGCGAGAGGGTCTGTTTGTGTTTTTCCTCAGGATCAACAAGATCCAGTGTGGGTGCCTGAACGCCTTGTGAGGAAGATTCGTCATGAAGACCTTCCTAAGGATTCTGGTGATAGTAGCAGTGAGTATGTCAGGAATGACCGAGCCAAGATGGGGGATCCTGTCGATATTCCCAAAGCCGATGCCGGTCAGACATGATGCAACTGTGTTTCCACGCTTATTTAGCAGTAATAGAAGCTTAGGCTTACCCTACCTTCCCTTTGATGATCAGAGAAGTCCTATAGAAGGTAATAGAAATGTCAGCTTGAAGGGTAGTTTGTGCTTTTTAATGAGCTTCAATAGGTCAGATGATACAAAATGCATTAAATTGTCTCAGCAGTCAGCAGATTTTTTACCACAACTGAGGTTTGGAGGTAGGAGTGGTGGTTTGTTTTCAGGCAATGGTTCTCGCCTTGAAGGATGGTGGCCCACACGAGTCTCTGACCGGGACCCCCCCAGACAGCCACGCTGGGCACCTTTTTGTAGAGGATCCACAGGAGAGGAAGGACCTTTTCCCTGGACTGGATGTCAGGAGCGCAGAGCAGTTTGGGTTCAACAAGATTATTTTTCCTTTAGCCCCATGATTAGTAATGTAGTGAATAAGTCTTGTACAGGAATGCTTGATATATCTACTAGGGATCCTCAGAAGACTGCCACCAATCCTTTTGATTTGTGGCTTTTGTGTGGAGTAAATGGAAGTTGCATGGACTTGGGACCTGTCATTATGCTTGGAGGAGGAATTTATCAAAGAGGTAATTTTTCTCTAAGGTCTGCTACCAAATTGGATTTTTCTAGCAGTAGTGGCTCTGGTATTTGGAATTCTTTGTTTCATTCTTATCGCAACAAGAGCTTTTCAGCTTCGCCAGTATGTCTCTGGCCTCCTTTTCGGTGGATTGTAAGTAATAGGAGTGCATCCTTAGGTGAAGAAAAGTTAGTATGCACTCCAAGTACATGTTTTTATGCCCTATGCTGGAATGCCACAGCCTTTCCTGTGGCTGTGGTGACTAGAATGCCTCGATATGTACCAGTTCCTGTAGAGGCTCCTAATACCATGATGCTATTCAGATTTAAAAGAGATTTTGGCATCACTGCAGCTATTGTTACTGCCATCACTATTGCTGCTGTGGGAGCTACTGCCTCAGCTATTGCCTTGTCTAGTTCTATACAGACTGCCAATGCCCTAAATAACATCTCAGCCACTGTGGCACAGGCATTGGATACTCAGACCTCTATGAATTCTCATCTCAAAGGAGGTCTTATGATAGTTAATCAACGCATAGATTTAATACAAGAACAGATTGATTCTCTTTGGCAACTAGCACAATTGGGGTGTGAGTGGAAAATGCAAGGTTTGTGTGTTACTTCCATACAATATCAAAATTATACAAAGGCTGCTAATTTGTCTAGACAATTGTCAAAGTTCCTCTTACAGGATTGGTCGGCTGAATTTGAAAATTTGATGAGAGAGCTGAGAGCAACAATCGTACACATCAACTCCACTCGGGTGGATCTGAGCCTGGCTACTGGCTTGACTTCTTGGATACAGACGGCTATGGATCATCTTAAGGAGTGGGCGGGCGTAGGCTCTTTGGCGATACTGATGATACTAGCCTGTCTGGTTTGCCTATGGTGCATCTACAAAATGAGAGCCACACAAAAGCGTAACGCAGCCATGATTATACAAGCCCTTGTCGCCATTGAGGCGGGCCAGTCCCCTCAGGCATGGCTTGCTGCCGTGAAGTAAATCTTCACTAAGCATAGTCCCTGCCCACTGAGGAATTCATTCCACGGATATTAGGGTCTGGTAAGTCAGTGACGGAGTTGACGGGTAAGTCTCGGCCACCTAAGACAGGGCAGTCCCGAGTGGGGAGGCTGACCCAGAGACGGGTAAGAGTTTGAGCACCGCCCTCCTACAGGCTCAGGCCCACCGTGAGATCCTCAGATAGGGGGATTACGAAACCTTTCCAGGGACTTCTACCAACTTTAAAAAAAATAAAAAAATAAAAAAGGAGGAACTGTAGAGAGCTGCGACGTGCCGCGCCTTAAAGATGGCGCTGGTCTCCGCCTTCCACCAGCCCGATGGTGAGCGCTCTCGGTGGTAAACAAGTCCATATTTGGCTAAGACCGCTGATCTGGCTTGCTTCCGCATACGTGGGCCTCTAAGATAGCACTATGTGGCTTTGCTTGATTGGCTGTTCATTTGGTATTTGGCCTGTGGGTTGGGTCTGCCCGGCCCTATTCGGAAGACTGTTTTCAAGGGACCTGAATAAACTGCTTGAGAAGAGCTTTTGCGAGTTGCGTCGTTCTTGCCGGTCGAGAGGGACGCGACAGAAACTCACAGTCAGTTGGGTGAACAAAAAGGGAGTTAAGGGCTGGAGAGATGGCTTAGCGGTTAAGAGCACTGACTGCTCTTCCAGAGGACCTGGGTTCAAATCCCAGCACTCACATGGCAGGTCACAACTGTCTGTAACTCCTGTTCCAAACAATCTGATAAAATACATGTAGTCAAAACACCAATGTACATAAAATAAAAATAAATAAATTATTAAAAAAAAGGGAGTTAAGAGTCCAAGGATCGTTGGAGCTTGAGCTTGAGAGGGTTGGAAGTGTGGTGAACTCGCCATTCTGTTGAGGCTTTCGGTGCCTTTTTTACGTGGGAGGCATGGATCCAAGCTGAGATTCCGACAACCTTGATAGCAGTCGGGGTGGTTAGCAGGATGACATATGGCCCTTTCCACCTAGGTTCCTGATTCTGTGAGCCATGCCAACGAACGTAGACAAAATCCCTGATCTGGAATGGATGAGCAGGCTCTGGAGTGCCTGGTCAATAGGTGTCAGCGAGCTGCATCCACACCTCCTTCTGGACCAGTTGGAGTCCCTTTAATTTGGCATATAAATCATTATTATGACAACAGCTAGGGTCAATATTTCTCTCAAGGGTAAGCAAGGGAGGGGGAGCACCATACAAAATCTCAAAGGGAGTAAGATGGAAACGAGATGGGGTGTTCCTTACACGGAACAAGGCCAAAGGGAGAAGCACCGTCCAGTCTGTACCGTCAGTTTCCAAGGACAATTTAGTCAAGGTCTCTTTTAGAGTTGTATTCATTCTTTCTACTTGTCCTGAGCTTTGGGGTCTATATGTACAATGTAACTTCTAATCAGTCCCCAAATACCTGGCCACTTCCTGACTTATCTGGGCAGTAAAGACTGGCCCGTTATCTGACCCTAGTGCCTTAAGGGCCCTGAAGCGGGGAAATATTTCTTTTAGGATTTTTTTAGCCACTGTACAGGCGGTTTCATTTTTGGTGGGGAAGGCTTCTACCCACCCTGAAAATGTATCAATGAAGACTAACAGATATTTGTTGCCATACCTGGCAGGATGTACCTCAGTGAAATCAACTTCCCAGTAGGCCCCCGGCCTGTCTCCACGCAGTCTCTTACCGGGTTTTGTCTTACCCCAACTGGGATTGACCTTCTGGCATGGTATACAGGCTTGGACAACATTTTCTGCTATCTTGTGAAGTCCTGGAATCTCATAGTTAGTTTTGTTAATCAGAGTAATTAATTTTTTTGTTCCTAGGTGAGACCACCAGTGAGTCCACTGTTTTAACATCTCTTCTGCCTCTTTTGGGCTCATAGTCTGTTTACCGTTTTGAAGTTGTGGTGGGGATTCTGTTTCATTAGGGTCTACAGCGAGTAATTCAAGTTTAGCATCTCCCAAGGCTGCTTCTCAGGCGACTCGATCTGCCATATTATTTCCCTCTGCTATAGGGGACCCGTCCTTTTGATGACCCGGAGAGTGGATGATGCTTACTTTAGTTGGCAGCATGAGGGCAGCTAGTAGAGCCAGGATCTCTTGTTTATTTTTAATGTCCTTTCCAGCTGAAGTGAGGAGCCCTCTTTGTTGATAAATGGCCCCGTGTACATGGGCAGTAGCAAAAGCATATCTACTATCTGTGTAGATATTTATCTTCGTCTGTTTTGCCATTTCAAGAGCTTTTGTGAGGGCAATCAGTTCAGCTCGCTGTGCTGAAGTCCCTTGGGGAAGAGCTGCAGCACAAATGACCCGTTTTCCATCTACCACCACTGCCCCTGTCTGGCGCTTACCTTCTTCAAGAAAGCTGCTCCCATCTGTGTACCAAGTGGCTTCAGCATCGGGGAGTGGCTGGTGAGTGAGATCTGTGCGAGTACTGTGAGCCTCCGCAAGCACTTCTCGGCAATCATGGATGATAGTTGATCCTTTTAAGTCAGGGTTGGGGAGCAGGGTGGCTGGGTTAAGCCCCGTAGCAGGCATAAACTTGATGCGGTCTGAATTCAGGAGGAGTGAGTGATAGTGAGTCATCCTGGCATTTGTCAGCCACCTCTCAGGAGGCTGGTGCACTATGCTTTCTAGGGCATGGGGGGCCATGATTGTAAGGTTTTGCCCCAAAGTCAACTTGTCAGCATCTCTAACTAAAGCCGCCACAGCAGCCACTATCCGTAGGCAGCTGGGCCATCCTGATGTCACAGAGTCTAATTTTTTTGATAGATATGCCACGGGCCGATTCCATGGACCCAGTCTCTGAGCCAGGACTCCTTTAGCTATCCCCTTATTTTCAGCTACATACAGATGGAATGGCTTAGTCACATCAGGCAGTCCTAAGTCTGGGGCCGATAGCAGGGCCCATTTAATTCTGTCGAAGGCCTCCTGCTCTTTCTCACCCCAAAAGAAAGATGCACTCTCCTTTGTGAGCCGATACAGAGGGACAGCCAGTTCTGCGAACCCTGGGATCCATAGCCGACAGAAGCCAGCAGTTCCCAAGAATTTTCTGACTTGTTGGGGAGTCTTGGGGGTGGGTATCTGAGCCACAGTGTTTTTCCTAGTGTCCGACAGCCATCTCTTTCCATTTTTGATTAGACACCCCAAGTAACTGACCTGTTGTTGACAAATTTGGGCCTTTTTGGCTGAGCCCCGGTATCCCAGGGATCCGAGCTCAGTCAGCAGGTTTTCATTTCCCAGGAGGCAGTCTTCTTTGGTCTCCGCTGCTAGGAGAATGTCATCAACATACTGAAGTAATGTTACCTGGGAGTTGGAGGCCCTGAAATGGGCTAGATCTTGGTGAAGAGCCTCGTGAAGATGGTGGGAGAGTTCTTGAATCCCTGTGGCAGGCGTGTCCAAGTTAGTTGTCCAGATAATCCCAAGGCTGGATCTCTCCATTCAAAGGCAAATATAGGCTGGCTAGAAGGGCTAAGCCATAAGCAGAAAAAGGTATCTTTTAAGTCCAGTACTGTATACCATGTTCGCTGGGGGGGAAGGGTGCTAAGGAGGTTGTAAGGGTTGGGCACTGTAGGGTGAAGGTTGGCAACCCTTTTGTTAACTTCCCTTAAGTTCTGGACTGGTCTATAATCATTGGTCCCAGGCTTCTGAACTGGGAGCAGAGGGGTGTTCCATGCTGACTGACATTTAGCAAGAATCCCGAGCTCGAAGAGCCGCTGTATATGTGGGCAGATGCCATCTCTGGCCTCTTTGCTCATGGGGTACTGGTGGACCGAAATGGGGGTGGAGGTAGCTTTAACCTCCACCACCATGGGTGGGCGATGTTTGGTCATTCCTATGCCAGTAAGTTTGGCCCAGGCTGAGGGAACCGTGTCCATCCATTCCTGCATATCCGCTGTTTGAGGAGGGGGATTTTCAAACAGCCTACGTTTATCTTCCAGCCTCATAGTGAGGACCTGGAGCGGCCTCCCCTCTCTGTCAGTCACTGATGGTCCTTCTGTTTGGAAATGAATTTGGGCTCCTACCTTAGAGAGCAAGTCATGGCCCAGGAGTGGATAGGGGCACTCAGGAATCACAAGGAATGAGTGGGATACCCGGCCCACGCCCAAATCTACTGTCCTTTGGGTAGTCCATGAGTATTGTTTATTCCCTGTGGCTCCCTGCACCCAGGACCTCTTAGTGGATAGTGGTCCTTCTGTTTGGAGGAGGACTGAATGTTGAGCCCCGGTGTCTACCAGAAACTGGATGGGTTTCCCCTCCACATTGAGAGTTACCCTAGGCTCAGGGAGGGGATCTGAGCCCCGGCTCCCCTACTTTTTTTCATCTAAGGCCAGAATTTTTCCTCTGGGTGGTCCTCCCCTCTTCTTCTTGGTGCAAACCTTGTGTCAATGTCCTTTTTCTTTGCAGTAGGCACATTGGTCCTTGTCTAACGGTTGCCTCTTGCCCTTTCCCTCTTCTTTCTGACCTCGCCTGTCTCTCTGGTCCCTTTCACTTACTACAGCGGCCAGAATTTTACTCAAATTTCTTTCCTGTCTTTTTTATCTTTTTAAATCTCGTTCATCCTGTTTCCTACATCTTCTCTCTTCTTTTTCTTCCTCTGTCTCTCTTTTATTGAACACCTTATCTGCTTCTCTAACCAAGTCCTGGAGCAAGAATCCCTGTAGGCCCTCTAACCTCTGTAGCTTTTTTTTTTTTAATATCTAGAGCTGACTGATCTATAAAGGCCATGGCTACCGTAGCCTTATAGCCTTATGTTCCTTAGAGGTAGGTTCATATGGAGTGAATCTCCGAAAAGCTTCCATCAATTGGTCTAGAAACACCATCGGCGACTCAGTTGGTCCCTGAGTCACTTCTCTTACCTTAGCCAAATTGGTGGGGCATCTAGCTGCCCCTCGGAGACCTGCCACTAGAGCCTGATGGTAAACCTTCAGGTGCTCTCTACCTTTAGGCGTATTGAAGTTCCAGTCCAGTCTATTTAAAGGGAAGTTTGCATCAATCTCATTGGGCAGTTGAGTCGGTTGCCCATCTATGCCAGGCACATTTTTCCTGGCTTCAAGAAGCACCCACTGTCTTTCCTCCATGGTAAAGAGAGTTTGCAGGAGCTGCTGGCAATTGTCCCATGTAGGTTGGTGTGAAAAGACAAGGGACTCTATCAGGGAAGTCAAAGCCTGTGGGTTCTCAGAGAAAGAGGGATTATGAGTTTTCCAGTTATAGAGATATGCTGAGGAGAATGGCCAATACTGAAGCAGCTGGTTCCCTTGGTCATCAGGCGGACCATATTCCCTGAGAGGGAGTGCAGTGGAGTCTGGGGTAGGAGCCTGCCAACTTCTGGTCCCTGCGGCAGGCCCCCCTGCCTCGACTCCACGCAAGGATTTCCACGGGGAAGAGGGTTGGGGAAGGTTTGGGGAAGGTGTGGTGAGTGCGCAGAACATGGAGCAGAGGGAACCTGTGGGGGTGGGTCTAGGAGGAGTAGCTCCTCTGTTTGGGTGTCAGGGTAAATCTCTTTGGACTTCTTTGGGGAGCCCGTAGTTTGGATGGGCTCTTTCTCTGCTGGAGTCTGCTTCAGAGTGAGGACCTTTGAAGGGGAGTCTGAAGGAGTTGGTTCTGTAGCTGGGTCAGGAGACGGAGAGAGCGCAGGAGATTGACCTGTGAAAGAAGCAAAAGGCCGAACCCACGGAGGAGGTGAGACCAGCAGAGCCTCCCACACCAAGACATAAGGCACTTGATCTGGGTGCCCGTGGGGTCCTGGATTAAAAATTTTAGACCTAACCTGTCTAACTTTGTCTAATGAAAAAGATCCTTCAGGTGGCCACCCAACCTGAAATGTAGGTCATTTTGAGGCACAAAGAGATCGCCATCTACTTTTTAAAATTATGACTGACAAGTCATGTGTTCTATTTTTTACTTCAGTCCAGTGGCTCAGAGGCAAAGACAATGGAGTCATTAGCATCTGTCCCATTGTCAGATTGTCAGAGAAAAGGGGAATAGTTACAAATTACAAACAAGGAGACGGAACGACACTGAACATAAACAACGTGACATAAGTTGCGAAATTGCCTTCGGAAACAGACGGGAGCCTCCTAAGAGGTTCCACCAGATGTCGGAATTACCGACTACAGGCGCTGGGGCTACCAGCTACAGATGCCGGCAACTGGCAATACACACGGCGGGAGCCTCCTAAGTGGTTCCCCCAAATGTCGGAGCTACCGACTACAGGCACTGGGGCTACCAGCTACAGATGCTGGCTCGCACAGAACAGACAGATAAACAAACAGAGTTGTTCAGAACAGACAGATAGACAAACAGAGTTGATCGAGCGTGTATACCTCCGAATCCTGGAGTCTTGGGGTCTGGGGGCATTCAGGCAATTTCCCGGCCAATGCACCAAATGTTGAACCTGCGAGGGGGCTCCCCGAATCCTGACGCCCAGAGACCACCAATGCCCCCGATTCGCTGTAATAGATAAGAGGTTTATTTAAGCTGACGTGCCAGGGTTCGACTCCCCCATAGAGGAATGAACCCCGTAAAATGGTTCTTGGGCCCTTTAAATACACAAGCGGCTACAAAAAGGTGGGGGCACCAAGGAGTAGCTTTTTTTAGCCTGCCAGGCAACAGCCACAGGTGGTGATAAAGGAACAAAGAGTATGTTAAGTTAGGTGGTGACGCAAGTGGGGAGTGGAGGCGAGGGATCCAAGGGGAGTCTGAACAAACCGGCCAGCTATGCAAGCTTTGATGTTTTCAAGGACTGAGTTCTGTGGAAGGTTTCCAGAAGGAGTGAGGTCAGGGTCTCACCACAGAGGAGAAGGCCGTGCATTCAGGGTCTCACCACAGAGGAGAAGGCCGTGCGTTCAGGGTCTCACCACAGAGGAGAAGGCCGTGTGTTCAGGGTCTCACCACAGAGGAGAAGGCCGTGTGTTCAGGGTCTCACCACAGAGGAGAAGGCCGTG
>CAJQZJ010026257.1:1612728-1624945 GCA_907164525.1 Lophiomys imhausi | reverse complement strand
TTTTTTTTTTTTTTGGTTTTTTTTTTTTTTTCGAGACAGGGTTTCTCTGTGTATCTCTGGCTGTCCTGGACTTGCTTTGTAGACCAGGCTGGCCTCGAACTCACAGAGATCCGCCTGCCTCTGCATCCTATTTTTCATACTCACATCCATAGTTCCTGTTCTCTTGATTCTCCATTACCTCTTTTAACTCTGACTGTGTTTTCTGTATTGTTTCCATTTCTATTTTCATGTCTTGAATGGTATTGTTCGTTTTGTACATTTCCTTCTCCAGTTTGCTTGTTTTTGTGTGGAGATCTTTCATTGCTTTATCCTTTTCCTGTTCAAGCTGGGTCACCTTGGCTTGGAGCTCTTTAATGGTGTTATTTGTTGTTTTGACTTGTAAAATTGTGGCTTCTTTGAATTCCCTCATAGTTTTAAGTTCTTCTTGAAGGGACTCTATCACTTTCCATAATGTAAAATTCTCATCGTTTTCATGTGTTTCAGTTGTGGTGAGGTGGTTTGGGCTGGACGGAATAGCGTTGCTTTCTTTTGTTGGAGACATTTCGCTCTGTTTTTTTTTTTTTTTGGTCTGGGGCCTCTGGCCATGTGGAATTTTCTTGCTGTCTTCTGGACTTGGGTCCAAAGGGGGCGCTGTGGTGTAGGAGTAGCGTTGCCTTACTCCACCCCTATGAGGTGAGTCATTCAGCCCTGCCTCCCAGGTGGAGACCTTGGTTCCCCGCATGAAGGTCCCATACTCGTACAAAAGTCCGATATAGGACAGTTTCTAATATCTCGCAGTTTGCCCAGGGTTGGTTCCTGTAGCAGGTAAATCTGCAGTTCAGCTCTGATAGCCTTGCTGCTCCCGCGGCTTGGAAACTGGCCAGTGACTTAACAGACTGTGATCTGTGGTCTGAAGGCACTTTGCAGTGGAACTATGCTCACTTCCATGGGTCGCAACCTTTCGTCAGATAATTGGATCGTCTGTGTGAGATCTGGGAGTGCCCAGCAGGGTGGGGATTATCTCTGCGTGGGTTCTGAATTTGCCGGCTGGGTATTAGGTTGGAACTTACTGGGAGTCTCTCTTCTGTTGGGGGATGGGTGATCCCGATTCCCGGGACCAGTGGCTTCCTAGCATGTCCGAGAGTGGGAAGGGGCGTCCTGCCCAGGGATGTTCCGTGGTCCCTGTGTAGCTGGGTGAGATTTAGAAGGGGTTCTGCCCTTTGTACAGCATCCTGCAACACTTGCCGCCTTGTGACTGTTGACTCCGAAATCAAAATATGTACGCACTGGCTGCCGCCATCTTGGATCACTGCTCTCAACATTCTTATCTTCCAAGCTCTTATAGAACATTCCACTGAGCTCTCAACCTTCAGTGTCCTTCCTAGCCCAAAGTTCCAAAGTTCTTCCACAATCTTCCCCAAAACACAAGGTCAGGCTTTTCACAGGAATACCCCACTATTCTGGTACCAAATTCTTAGTTTGGGTTACTGTTGCTGTGAAGAGACACCATGTCCACGCCAACTTTTGTAAAAGGAAACATTTAATCAGGGCTTGCATTCAGTTGCAGAGGATTAGACCCTTGTCATCATGGGAGGGAGCATGGCAGCATACAGGCAGACATGATGCTGGAAAAGTAGCTGAGGGTCCCACATCCAGATCTTAAGGCAACAGGAAGGAGAGTGACTGGGCCTGGCTTGAGCTTTTGAAACCCCAAAGCTCACCTCACAGTGACATACTTCCACCAATGAGGCTACCCCTCCTAATCCCTCTCAAGTAGTGTCACTCCCTGGTGACCAAGAATTTAAATATATGAGCCTATAGGGGTCTATTTTTTCAAACCATCACACCTCAGGGCCTGTTCCAATTGGTGCTGCCTACCACCTTAGCATCCTTATGTGGCTGAAGTTGACATTTGACAACATGAAGGAACAAATTTATAAAATAGCCAAGAAAAGCCTAACTCCCTCACAAATTAGTGTGATCTGAGGAACTCTTGTGGTGTGTCACAGATCCATTTTGTGACTGGCAATAAAATCCTGAGAATCTTTAAGTTCAAAGCCTTGTGCCTGACCTTCCTGAGGATCTCCACCATTTGATTAAGGAAGCAGTCATAGTCTGCAAGCATCTTGAGAGGAAAAGAAAGGATAGGGATGCTAAATTCTGCCAGATTTTGATAAAGAGCAGAATCCACTGGCTGGCTCATCATTGTAAGACTAAGAGAATCTTCCCACCCAAATGGAAATATGAGTCATCCACTACCTCTGCTCTAGAGGCATAACTTCTCTTGTACACATAAGCAATAAAAATCACTTTAAAAAGCTTCTGATTTGAACCCTGACAGACTTTCTTTTTTTGCCACTAGTCCCTTTGGGGTAGAGACTTTAACTATTCACATGGTATTCATACTGTATTAGGAATTTTAAGCCATCTTGAGAATTTCTGGCATGCAGGTGTGTCCAAACTTTTGAAACTGTGACACGATGCTATCATCTATAAAGATCTATGCATTCAAGTTACAAAATAGAAACAGGAACAGAAGCTATAAGATGGCTTAGTTGGTAAAGTGCTTGCCATGTGAGCATGCGCTCCTGTCTGTAGTTCCAGTGGCCATGTAATGTCTAAGTAGGGGCATCTCGTTGATTGATGGACTTCTGTGACATGGGCTCCTTCTTCCTTGTGGCTCCTTTGTTTCTTCTTTACTGGAAAAAATCATACAGGAAATAGTTTTTATGAATGCTTTTATTTGGACACTTACATTGGTCCAAGTCAGGACTTAACACATTTAACATTTTCCTGCTGAAACAATTCTACCAACAAAATTAAACGTTTCACTTTTCCCTCACAAAACATAAAAGCTACAGAGAACCTAACTGGAAAACTTAAAAATCAACAGAACTTCTCCTACTAATCCTTGGGAGTTATGATTTATTTCCATATTGTTCATTTGGTGATTTTGGTCCAAAGTTATATGAATTTGCAGGATGTGCTTCTGCTCCTCATCTAATATGACTTCCTCTACTGTCCCAACATCTTGGTGCTGTGTGGCTTGCATTGCTGTAGGGATCAGGTGGACTTCCTCTACTGTCCCAACATCTTGGTGCTGTGTGGCTTGCATTGCTGTAGGGATCAGGTGGAGGGCACCTCATTTCCAAACAAGGGGGAGTCCTAGATCTTGTATCCAAGATAACTGTGACAACTTAAGCTGTTAGGGCTTCCATTCTATTTGTCACATGAGATGCTATTACTACCACAATGACTGCCTCCACTAAAAGAGAGTGGGGCCCTTCGTGCAGGTGGAACATTGGCCCAGGTAACATTCCTCTCATAAACTTCTGTAGTAAACTCCACCTGAGATGATCTAGTCACCATTGCAAACATGTCCATGTCTATCACTATAGCCTCTTGATGGACAGTCATCACCACACACTCAGAGGATAATGAATCACAGTATAATCTTTTGGTGGTAGTGTACAATCTCTTGTATTACTAGAACTTGGGTGATCTTCCACTGAATAGCAGTCTTTAGTAGACTATAGTCAACTGGCAACAAACAAAAATCTCTGTAATATGGTGGGTTAATTGGTGTTGGGCTTCCATAACTATCTTTTCCAACGTGATAAAGGGGGCACTGATATTTTAGAGGGATGACCCCAACCTCTCTGTGGTGGTTCCTTTTGCTGGAAACAGCCCCCTTGGAAGATTTAATCTTAAAATTTCACGGAGGAGCTACCATTTGGCACGTGAGAGGGCAGCCTTCTATTTCCTGCACTTCCACCTCTTCCTCCTCTTCTACCTCTGGGAGGGCCAGTGCATCTTTCAGGTGGAGGTGGTGGAAGCATACCACTCCTGAATGCTGGTTTGGTGGCATGTTCCACTCTTCTGGGTTTCCTTTGCTCCAACTTGAGCTTTTCCTTCTGAGGGCTTTCCATTGGCATTTCCTGCTGTACCCTTAACACCTGCGGGGTTTTCAAAGGTCGCATGGCTACATTTCCTTTGTGATTTGTCGGTTTCACAATCTTTCCTCATAATGGCTTCCAAAATTTATCGGTATTTCACAAGTATGGCTGTAAGCGTTTTGTCTCTGATTTCATCACTAAGCCCACCAATGAATTTTTTTTCAGCCATTTTTTCCTCCCCAGCCTAACAAGTGTAGGAACGTTCTCAACGGTCTGGAGCGCTAAGGTTCTTGGCTTGTAAGATGGCTGTGAAGTCCTAGAACCAAAAAAAAAAAAAAAAAAAGAAAAAGAAAAAAAGCCACTAAGATCACCGTAAGATGACTGCCAAGTCCTGGAACTGACAAAAAAAAAAAAAAAAAAAAGCCACTGAGACCACAGAACAACTTACAAACAGTGATAGGAAAGCAGTATTTATTCGCCACTTACCTCTACAGCTCCACACTTGGGGCCAAACCGCTGGTCCTCCTTCCCTTCCGTGCTCTAGTGGTGGTTTGAAGGCTGGCTGTGAGGACTGCACTTCAAAAGCCTTGGCTAATGGCGGCAGTGCCGTTAATAGCGTCACTTCCGCTTCATGTACAAGTATATCCGGTTGGGGGAGGGTTGGAGGGGGTGGGTCTTTCTTGGCCCTGTCAATTCCCTGACCAGCCACTAGGGAGCCCAGACTCCTGGAAGTTGGGACAATACAACAAGCCAGTTTTACTTGTGGCTTCTTTGTTGATAGAAGGACTTGTGTGGCCCAGGCGCATACTTGTGGCTCCTTTCTTCTCTAAGTTTAAAAGTCCTTGCCGTCCAATAGGGGAAGAGAGAGTGAGGACTGTATGTGGGAGGCCAGGCTCAGATGTGCAGAGAACTAGAACTTAGTCACCTGATCATACCTTACTGGAGAAGAAGCTGAGGAATGGAGTCTAGCTGCTTATGTGGAGAGATGAGATACTGATGTTGATTAGAAGGGTTTGGTTGATCAAAAGAAAGGGAAATCATATTTGAAGGGGAGCATGTTGACCCAGGTCAGCTAGATTCAGTGGGAAGGTCTAATAACATTGCTTCTGATAGGCTGATTTCAATGCTGAGATCTGGTTACTCTCCTTTTGAGGCATTCTCTTGATTGTTTAATAAAAGTTACTGATGGCCAATTAGCTGGGCAGAAAAAGTATAGGAAGGAGGGACTTCCTGAGATTAGAACAGGAACCCTGCACTTTACACAGAGGATTAGTTCATTCCGTTTGCAAACACAGAAGCAGATAGACGTATTTGAGACGCTGGAAGGTAATCACAGGCTCATGGCAGTTTGGGATTAGGTGATCTGGGTTAATTTAGAGTAGCTAATTGAGAATCTGCCCAGCTAAGGGTTAAGCATTGAAACATTAAAAGGTCTGGGTGTATTTAATTATTGGGGAAAGGACTGTGGTGGCTTATAGGCCCTCAGTCCAAGCAATCTAGGGTTGTCGGACTCCTGGACTCCTGTCAAACTTTGGCAAATCTCCCACCAAGCTGCTGATAATTCTACTGGCCTAATATAACAATTTATATTAGTTAACAGAGTTTAGGTTACAGGTGGTGTAGGTCACCCTTAGTCCTGGGGCTTTTTCCCTAGGACAAATCAGGCAACCTGTTAAGGTGGGCCAGGCTGCCTGCTCCTCTGCCAAGCCACCGGCTGCTCTACCAGCCTAATCTTACAGTTTATACTTACTAATAACTACAATTAATAATTAAATTGCAGTTTCACATGCCATTTTTGATTTCTGTTTGGGTTTATTTGCTGCTGCTCTAACAAAATAACTGTAACTTGGGACCTTATAAAGTCAAATGGTTTCTTCAGTATATGTGCTGCTGGAGTGAACATGAAAACATATTTCTTCAACTCATAGTTCTGAAGGCCCCAAACCACAGTGCTGGTGTTTGCTAGAAGTCAGGCAAGGCCTCAATCACACTATAATGCCATGTCATCACATGTGCCATCACTTAGTGAGAGAATATGAGAGATCGGCAAATGGGTGTGTGGGGAAGAGAAACATCTGAGGTGACCTACATTGTAATAAGCTGTTTCTGTGATAACTAATCAATCCCTGAGAGACCTAATTTAGTCTTTTGAGAAAAACATTAATCTCTTCCTCCTTCTCTTCTTTGTTTTCACCTTCCTGTTGTCTGTTAAAAAATATTTATTTTTATTAATGTGTCTGTGTGTGGGGATTTGTATGTGTGTACAGGTGCCCGTGGAGGCCAGAAGAGGGTATTAGATTTGGAGGTGGAGTTACAGACTATTGTGAGCTGCCTGTTATGGGTGCTAGGAACTGAGCTCAGGCCTCCTGGAAGGGAGTGCACACTCTTAACCACTGAGCCATCTCTCTAGCCCTCTTCTTGTCTTTTGATACAAGGTCTCATACAGTAACCTAGATTGGCCTTGGACTCATTATGTAGTTTAGGATGGCTTTTAACTCAAGTCAATTCTCCTGTTGTAGCTATCTGAGTGTTGGGACTACAGGTGTGGGCCACCACACTCTGTTATTAATCTGTTCTTGAAGTGGAGTCACCATGATCTAATTCAGTCTCATTTATATTCTCTCTCTCTCATCTCTGAAACTGAGTTTTCTCTTCCTTCCTTCCTTTCTTTATTCCTTCCTTCCTTCCCTCCTTTCTTTCTCTCTCTCTCTTTTTTTGTTTTTCAAGATAGGGTTTCTTGTTGTAGCCTTGGTGTCCTGGAACTCACCCTGTAGACCAGGCTGGCCTTGAACTCACAGTGATTCGCCTACCTCCACCTCTCAAGTGCTGGGATTAAAGGGATGTGTCACCACCACCTGGCTGAAACTGAGTTCTCAATTTAATATTTCAGTTTAGAGCAGAAGCTTTAGAAAAAGCCTCCCCCTTTCCTACCCTAAAAAGTATTACTTTATATATTGTACATGAAGCCAAAGTACAACACAGTCAGTCCATAGGAGTGCCCTGGAATTTAGGCATTAAGACCACCTCAAGTTGCCTCTAGGACAGGTTCAGAGCTGATTGGTGCCAATTCAGCCATGGTGACAAAGGAACCAAATCCGTACTTTCTCCAGCAGTTAAGCCCATTGATGCTCCATTAACTGTGATAACTCAGGGACTCTCTTCCTCTATTTGTCTTGCCCTTCTCTCTCTTTTATGATTTGTTTATTTAAATTAAAAAATAATTTATTAATTTTAATTTCATGTGCATTGGTGTTTTGCCTGCCTGTATGTCTGTATGAGGGTATTGGATCATCTGGAACTGGAGTTACAGACAGTTGTGGGTGCTGAGAATTGAACATGAGTCCTCTGGAAGAAATAGTCAGTGCTTTTAATCACTGAATCGTCTATTCAGCCATGTTTATTTACAATTTTATTGTATTTATTTATTTTACTTTATGTGTATGAGTGTTTTGCTGCATATATATATATATATGCACACTGTGTGCATGCCTGGTATCTTAGGAAGTCAAAGAGGGCACTGGATACCCTGAAACTAGAGTTACAGGTGGTTGTGGACCATCATGTAGGATGAGAACTGAATCTGGGTCCTCTGCAAGAGCAGCAAGTGTTCTTAACTGCTGAGGCATCTCTCCTTGTTTTAAATGTGTGTGTGTGTATGGGTGTGCAGGTACCCTCAGATACCAGAAGAGGGTGTTAGAGCTCCTGGAACTGAGTTACAGGAGGTAGTGAACCACCCTGTGTAGGTGCTGGGAACCAAACCAGATATCTATTGTCTTCCTCACGTTTCCCCTTGTTATTAGTGGGGGTTTTACTATGTAGCACTATCTGGCTTCATCCTCGTGCTTGGGTGATCCTCTTACCTCTGCCTTCCCTGTGCTGGGGTAACAGGGTTGCACCACCATGCCAAGTTTCCTTAACTGTTGCCTAAAATTCTACCATCTTTCAACACCATTACACCAGGGACCAAGCTTCCAGCACGTGACCCTCTTGGGAATGAGATTTCTTAAAGCACAGAGTTCTCTCTCCTAGGAAGGCCCAGAGTGGCTGTTGAAATCTTTTGGAAGATAACACAATGGAGACTAGCCAATCTCAAGTAGTGCTGATAAGCCTAGGATACATATTCTGACCTTAGGGCTTTGCTCCAAGAGAAATTCCCCTTCAGATTAAAGGCTTATTGTGTGGGGTGTCAATTTACTCTCCAAGGAATGTTCAGTGAGCCTCCCCCTTACTCTTTTCTCTTACCTTTGTTGGGTGAACTTGAAGCAAGTACTTCATGAGCCACTGTTCCCACATCCTCTGAGAATTGTCCCACCAGAATTCTAAGCAGGGATGACATTACAAACCTTAACACTTTCAGGATAGATTGTGCCACATGCAATGTGGAAAACACTTGGCATGTGAGAGTATAGGTTTTCTGTAACGTAAAGAGGAAACATTGCTGGGTTGTTTGGAAGACAGGACAATGGTGTGGTGAAGATTGATTCCAGGGCTGGGGCCAGGCTGAGGGAACAAATTGATTTATCATGGATGAAACTCAGCACCTGTAAGTAACTTGTGGTGGCTCATGTCTGAATGCCCAGCATGTGGGAGGTCCAAGCAGGAGTCCAAAGCCATCTTTAGCTACATAGCAAGTTCAAGGCTAGTGTGGGCTACATGAAACCTCTATCTGAAAAACAAAAGTGGGATCTGAAGTCTGATGGACCCCGTTGAAGTCTACAGGTGGCAGCCTACTAGCTTCATGACCTTGATAAAAGTCCTTGGGCTTTCTGTCTAACCCCCACCCCATTCCCCATCTTGCTCACTCCCAGACAGCTTCTTGAACACCCCACAGCTATGGTCTGTGGTGAGCCGCAACCCTAAGATGGCGCCTGGCTTGATGCCAGAAAGCTCAAGCTTAGCTGTAAACAAGCCTTAGTTGGTAGCAGCTGCCTAGCCCGGTGTGCTTCCTCCTTTTGTGAGCCTATCTTGGATCGCCAGGTGGCATGATCTGATTGGGTTTGAGTAGGCATATAAGGGCTTGGGGGAGGAGAAGTGGAGACACAAGCAGGGACACAAGCAGAGACACAAGCAAGGATTCGGAAGACTGTTTTCAAGGGACCTGAATAAACTGCTTGAGAAGAGCTTTTGCGAGTTGCGTCGTCCTTGCTGGTCGAGGGGGACGCGACAATGGTCCTCATCTCAGGGGCTTTGCACTGGCTATTCATCCTTTGCAGAATAATTTCCCTAAAGGGTCCAAGTTTTTCCCATCTTCACTTCCTTTATTCCATTGATCACTGTGTCAGGGCATCTTCCCCTCTCCTCTGTGATGAAAACCAAATCTCTTCTCTGCTCTCAACATTGCCTCTTTCTTTCTTTTTTTTTTTGTGTGATACTTGGCTTGTTGTCTGTTTCCAAACTACTGTGAGAACAAGGACTTTTCTGCCAATAGTGATTTATTTTTAGGTGGTGTTTCATGTAGCTCAGGTTGACTTATATAGCCAAGGGTAACCCTAAAATAAACTCTTGCTTTCCCTGTCTCCTCTCAGTGCTAGAATTTTTTTTTAAAGATTTTTTATTTATTTGTTATGTATACAGTGTTCTGTCTGTAGGTATGCCTGCAAGCCAGAAGAGGGCACCAGGTCCCATTATAGATGGTTGTGAGCCACCATGTGGTTGCTGGGAATTGAACTCAGGACCTCTGGAAGAGCAGCCAGTGCTCTTAACCTCTGAGCCATCTCTCCAGCTCCCTCAGTGCTAGAATTACCAGCGTCTCTATCCATAGTTGTCTCTAGAGTTCTAAATATCCACGACTTGACAAAGCAAGACAGTCCAGAGTTACCATAGGACATTGCAAATTCTGGCCTCACCCTCTTCATCTGTAAAATGGAGTTATGAGTACTAAAACTATGAAAGGCAGGTATGGGCACTTGCTGCCAAGCCTGACCACCTGAGTTCGATCCCTCAGAGACACATGGTGAAAGAAGAGACTCTAGTCCCACAGCTTGTCCTCTAACCCTCACCCACACACCTAATCATCTAATAAATAATTAGAATATAAAATAAAATATATATGAAAAAAATCATGATTGAATGGCCATGAAACAGTTTCAGCATTGCCTGGCATAGAATGAACAGTTAAAAGGCATCTCTCTGTGTCTTTGAAGTGTCCATGCTTCTAAGATGAGACCTGTTTGTGCTTTAAATTCTTTGAAATTCACAACCTTGTTTTTCCTTAAAAGAAACCACATGATGTAAAATCAAATTAAACTGTAACTAAGGACCATATAATTATCTATACTCAGATTATTTTGAAAGACAGATTGTTAGTAATTTAGGCAAAAGGACAATCTGACAGATCTAAAAGAGTCATCCTTTCAATAAAGTCACCTGCTGACAGGGGCCACCAGAGAGGCAGGTGTTATGAACTGGGTTTCCAAGTCACTCTGTGTGCCAGGTGCTGGCATCCCCTCACTCAGGGACTGAGTTATATAAGAGGCAGGGTCAACTGGTGCCTTCTGAAAGCTCCTTGGCTCCCAAGCAAGGACATATGAGAACTGTGGCCAGGCATTCTGCCTCAGTGGGATCTGGGTGGTAGAAAAGGGACAGGGAAAGTGACCCTGGGGTTTCTCCTCTGTAGGCCCCTTCAGCTCCCTGGGCACAGAGACATCAAAAGGTCTCTCTAAGACACAAATCAGAAGAGGGTTGGTACTGATTCCAGGGCCAGCCTGGGCTACAGAGTGGGAGCACAGTCTCAGACAAAAACAAGACAACTGTAGATTAGATTGGCCTCGAACACACAAGGAACATGTTTTTCCTTGTCTCCCAAGTTTTTTTTTTTTTTTTTTTGTTTTTTCGAGACAGGGTTTCTCTGTGTATCCTTGGCTGTCCTGGACTCACTTTGTAGACCAGGCTGGCCTTGAACTCATAGAGATCCACCTGCCTCTGCCTCCCAAGTGCTGGGATTAAAGGCGTGCGCCACCACCGCCCGGTTGTCTCCCAAGTTTTGAGATCAAGGCATGAACTTAAATTAGGCTGTTTTAGTCTGTTTTGTGTTGCCATAACAGACTATCACAGACTGGGTAACATAATAGACGTTGTTGGTTTATAGTTGTTGGTGGTGACTCCAGGAGCATGGTGTTAGCATTTGGTTATAACTTCTGTGCTTTGCCAAGCATGATATAATATACAAGGTAGAGAGTATCTGAGGAAGATATCTCACTGGGAGATTCTAGGCAGGTGCTCTACCACTGAGCCACATCCTCAGCCCTTCACTGGGAGAATCTAGGCAGGGGCTCTACCACTGAGCCACACCCCCAGCCCCTCACTGGGGGATTCTAGGCAGGGGCTCTACCACTGAGCCACGCCCCCAGCCCCTCACTGGGGGATTCTAGGCAGGGGCTCTACCACTGAGCCACGCCCCAGCCCCTCAATGGGGGATTCTAGGCAGGTGCTCTACTACTGAGCCACACCCCAGCCCCTCACTGGGGGATTCTAGGCAGAGGCTCTACCACTGAGCCACGCCCCCAGCCCCTCACTGGGGGATTCTAGGCAGGGGCTCTACCACTGAGCCACACCCCCGGCCCCTCACTGGGGGATTCTAGGGAGGTGCTCTACCACTGAACCATGCCCCCAGCCCCTCACTGGGAGATTCTAGGCAGGTGCTCTACCACTGAGCCACACCCAAATTCCTCACTGGGAAGTTCTAGGCAGGTGCTCTGTCTAGATCTACATCCCCCTTTCCTATTTCTTTTGGGGGGAGGTGAAGGCTCTTGCTCTGTAGTTGAGGTTGGTCTCAAGCTTGCAACAATTCAACTTCCCAAGTGCTAGGATTACAAATGTGTGCCACAACTCCTGGCTCTTGACTTAAAAATTTTTTATGTATTTGAATGTTTAACTGCATTTATGTTTGCATACTTTGTACCTATACCATGTTTATGTCCTGTCCTTTGGAGGTCAGAAGAGAGTACTGAATCCTTTTAAACTGAAGCTGTTTATAACTTTAACTGTTATATGGATGATGGCAACCAAACTCAGGCTCTCTGGAAGAGTCGCCAGTTCTCTTAACCAGTAATCCATTTATTCAGCCCTTGGTTTCTTTTCTTTTCTTTTTTTAAAAACAAGTGTTTGCATTTCACATACTAGCTAATATTAAACTATTTCCTAATGTGTGAATTGCTGTGTACTTTTAACATAACTGGAAAAGTGGTTATGAAAAAACTATTATTTTGGATTAGATATGGCGTTAATTTGAAACTTTCAGTGTGTGCTTGGATTTAGATTTTTAAAAAGCAAATGGGAGTTACTTAAAGGCACTAAGTCGATCCAAGATGGCGCCGACCATAGAGCAGTGCATCTGAGTAGTA
>CAJQZJ010026257.1:1575158-1585952 GCA_907164525.1 Lophiomys imhausi | reverse complement strand
GAATTTAGTAATAAATAAGTGTTAAATAATAATTTAAAAGTTCGTTTACAAAAAGTACTTTATTTTAATGTGTATGAATGTTCTGCCTGTATGTATTTCTGTGTGCCGCATGTGTACTTGACTCTTGCAGAAGCCAGAAGTGAGTAGCAGGTCCCCTGGGACTAAAGTTACAGGCAGTTGTGAGACACCATGTGGGTTGTGGGAATCCAACTCAGGTCCTTTCGAAGATCAACAAGTGCTCTTAACCACTGAGGTGTCTTTCCAGCCCTCTGCATGAATTTTTTTAAATATCATGTTTGTAAGCAAAATGTATGAAAAGAATAGTCCAAGAGTCCAGGTTGCTTTCTTGTACAGTAGGGTTCTCATGTGTCACATGGAGTGGTACAACATCACTGGAAGGCCAGTTGTGATAAGTTACAGATATACACTATGAACCTGAAAGCAATAAAGCAAAAAGCACGCATCTAGTAAGCCAAATAGAGCCATAAAGATGCCTGATAAGTTGAAGATTTATACTTTGTACCTTACCATAGTAACAATGACAATGGAAGAAGGACCATGGTTAATAGGCTAGGTTATAAAATGAAATCATGAAAAATACTTAAGACAAGAAGACAGGGAAAGAGGAAAAAGGTGGGTGTGGGAGAACATATGGGACAAGTAAATTGCATTTAGACTTATACCCAGTAATGTCTGTACTCATTAGATACAAATTAAAATGTTAGATTGTAGATAAAAGCAATTCCCTGGCATACATATTGTTCATTATAAATACATTTAGAGACCCACCCAATAAGTTATACAGTGAACAAGGAATGAAAGATACTCATCAATCTGGCAGTGGATGCCTATAAAGACTCTGCGGTTGACATTGCTTATGGCCTGCTATAGTTTTGGAATTGTCCCCTTTGTTGTGACACTTCCAGGGAGTCATGAACAAATGTCTGTTAACCCCAGATAGGGCAACACAGCAACAATATGTTTTAACCTTGTAGCTTGGTGAACCAGTGAGTTTATTGGAGGTTACTAATAGGAGCACAGTAATTCAGAGGCAGCTGATCCCCCGCATTCCTACCCCAGCACAGGCTCATCAAAGCTGCATCCGTGGCACTCCATACACAACTTGCAGGCAGTTACACTGGAGAGAAAGCTGCATCCTTGGCACTCCATACACAACTTGCAGGCAGTTACACTGGAGCGTCCTTCCCTCCTCATTGGCAATTGCTTACATAATTTCAGAGAGAACTTTGTGAGTTTTATAACTTTTTGAAATTTCTGAGCCTTACACCTTTCCATAGTGTCCTGTATTTCCTTCCTCCTTCCAGGAGAGAATGTTTCAAGCCATGGGAGATAGCTACACAGCATGTCTAAAGGGTCACGTGTTTAAAGTCTTGGTCACCAGGCTGGTGTTATTGGGTGGTGATGGGGTCTTTAAGAGGTGGGGCTCCGTGGGAAGGCTTCATGTTTGCTATGCCCTCTCTCAGTGAGTAGTGAGAGCCCAGTCCCTTCTTTTCTGGGTGAGACTCTGACATGACTGGGTTTAATCTGCAGCATGCTTTTGTTAAGATTTGCTGAACACTTTGGCTCCATCCTTGGCATCCTCACCTCAGTGAAAGACACTGACCTGCACATATGTTAAACTGATTTTTAACAGTTACAAGAGCAATCTGGAGGAGAAATTCCATTTCAGCAAATACTGCTGGAAGGGTTGGATATACATACTCCTAAAAAAGGAACACTGACCTGTACTTGTTACCATACACAAACGTTGACTTGAAATGCCCCGCAAACCACAATGAAACTCCAGACTACATAACTTCTAGAAGTGTCCAACATTTGCGGTTGGGCATAGCAAAGGCATTGATGGGATAATCTTGATAAGAATGTAGATGAAACCTTACAGGTGGGGAAAAATACATAGTTCTTTACATGACACGGTTGCTGGGTGTTGTGATGTGCTTTTAATTCCAGCATCTAAGAAGCAGAGGCAGGAGAATCGCCATAACTTTGTGGCCAGCCTGGTCTATATACCAAATTCAGGCCAGCCAGGCCTGCACAGTGAAGGGAAATGTTCGTTGTAGTTTGAGATACATCCTGTAATTTGAAATGTTTTCTTACACGTACATTTGTCAACTTACTGATTATTAAAAAGAAAAAAAAGGTTTAAGGAAGGGCCTGTGGCTCAGTTGGTAGAGGGGTTTGCTTAGCATGCATGAAGCTGTGAGTTCAATCCCAGGCACCCTGTACAGTTGCCTGCCTGTCATCCCAGGATGTGGAGGTAGAGGCAAAAGGGTCAGTTCAAGATCACTTTTGGCTACAAAACAATTTCAAGATCAGCATGGGATAAAAGGCCTCTCATCTCAAAAACAAGCAAAATCCAACATTGCTCATATTTCTACCACTTTCCTGCATTATTCAAATGGCACCAAAATTGCTTTTAATAGAATTACTTAGAATGGGCTACCAAGTTATATGCTTTGATAAAACTGTACCTTCAAAACTCCTTGTTTAAAATGTGAGGTGGTCGATTCTCCCACCTTTGTGTCTGTTTCCATTGTCTAAGAATGGAGTGAGCAGACAATGAAGGGAAAACAAAGGGAACTTTATTTACCTCATGGGAATAGCCATTTAAATGAGAAAGTAAACATTCTGAGACCCACCCCCCATGGTGGCAGAAGGATGCCTTGTAGCTCTGTGCTCTTGGTCTTCAGGGCTGGAGTCAGCTGCAGGAATGAATTCTCCTCTTTAGCCGAAGGATGGAGTCTTAGAGGCAGAAGCAGAGAAGAGTCCTGCTGCCTGTGACCACAGGCCGAGTCCCACAGGCTGGAATAGTGGGATCCCAAGAAGCCCCTGCTTAAGCAAGAAGCCTCGGTGCAGCAATCCTTTGTCTCCTGAGTCTCAACTAAAGCGCTCCTTCTCTACAGAGCATCTGGAAGCTCAACTCCTAGCCAGGAGCCAGGAGCCCGCACAAGGGTCAGACTCTGGCCAGGATGTGAGGCCTGCCGGGATTCTTCCTTCTCTGACATTTCGGTAACTTTAATCATCCAGAGCGTGCTCAAGTCAAATTAATAGGACGATCTGGGCTCTGATTGGCTGAATGTATACGTATGCAAATAAGGTGAAAAATGGAACCAATCATAGAACAGTTGTCAAATCTGGTGGGAGAAGGAGGGAGACTAGTTCACAATCAGGTCTGTGCGTACCAACCTTAGTAGTGGTAGAGAAGTTGACATTCAACTCTCCAAAGGGCTTCTGTCAGTTCTGGCTCACCTTCCCTGGAAGTTGCTATGGGACGAGATTCTCCTTCCATTCCAACCTTCCAGTTGCTGTTGTCACTCACTGTGATCTCACACCCAGCTGTCCATCAATACCTGCTGCCATAGGCTTCCCCACTCCATTCATCATCAACCCTGCCAGTCAGTTTCATTCAGCCCGGGGTTTGCGTTTTCTTTCCCAGCTGCCTCATTTGGCAGGTTGAGTGGCTTTGCAGCAGGTTGTCCAGAGCAGATAGATGGAAGTCCAACCTCTTTCCCCTTCTCTTCCACAATGCTCCCGAGCCTTAGGTGCAGAAATTGCGTTGATGTTTATAGTCACTTTAGTCTGGTCTCTCCAGGGTGAAGCTGTGTTGATGATACCCCTAGCTTCAGGGCATTCAGAGAAAATTTGGAAACTAGCAGCCATACCCTGACGACTAGCTACTGACTTTCTAGATTTGTTATCTTATGATCTATCTGTCTCTACTTACCCCACTCTCCAAATGCTGGGGTTACAGATATATGCTCCATGTCCATGCCTAGCTTTTATGTGGGTTCTGGGGACCCAAACTTAGGTCCTTCTGCTTTTGAGGCAGGCACATTTCTGACTAGCTATTTTCCCAGCTCCTCTTCAACTTTTCATTAATCTTTCTAAGTATTTAAAATAATAGACCTCATTATGGCTTTTTCATGCATATCATATTTTGCTCCACTGCTATTCTGTCTGTCTCCATAATAGGGATTGAACCTATGGTC
Source organism: Lophiomys imhausi (assembly GCA_907164525.1). Classification (NCBI taxonomy): domain Eukaryota; kingdom Metazoa; phylum Chordata; class Mammalia; order Rodentia; family Muridae; genus Lophiomys; species Lophiomys imhausi. Next base: position 1,581,942 of record CAJQZJ010026257.1, on the reverse strand, counting down.
TCTTTTATTCTAGACTACTGTCCTATCACTGAGTCCCAAGCCCCTCACCGTTGATTATCAGAGTCTAGGTATGGTAATTTCAATGAGAATGATGAGAATGGCTCATAGACCCAAATGTTTGAATTTTTGATTGTGGTAGATGTTAGGCCTATTTAGTGAATTGTTAGGCAGTTCCGATTAGCATTTGACAGCACATAAGGAGGAGCTTGACATTCTTTTAACTTGCTGAAATGGACAAAGCCCAGCTGAGACTGGCCCATAAGCCCTGGCGAAGGGGCATGGCTAAGAAACCATACAAGCCATGCAGATGATGTCAGTTGCCTGAGAAGCAACAGGACTGCTGGACATTGTGTGAAATCTTGTGGACCCTCCAGAGCACCAAGGATCATGAGATAATGTGATATATACGCCAGAAAGCTCCACACGGTGCTCTTTTCCTCCTGTTCTCACCAACTGAGAAGTCATGCTGGAGACATGCATAGCAAGGTATGCCATTAACAGAATTTAGGCTGCGATTGCCCAAGGCAAAGGCGTGGCATAAAAACTTGATGAGAGAGAGTTCCTTGAAGGTGTCTGTCTTGGGGCCCCAGAGCGTCAAAAACATGAATGAGGTGAGGAAAGTTCGGAAGCCCGTTGGAGATGCTTTTGGTTGTGGGGTTTGCCAGGGCCAAGGAGACTACGGAGGATAGTCTCAGCTGTGGGAAAGGCTGGCCTCAGTTTGGAGGTTGGAACAGACTGACTTTATAAATCAGCCATAATTTGGTGGTTGAAATAAATTGGCCTTGCAAATTGGCAAAGTAAGGTCCAATGGACTTTAAGCTTAAAAGACACTACCTGATGGGGCTGCTGTAAACCAAGTCATCTTGCATGTACCACCTATGCTAAGAATATTAATATCCTTTTAAGAAAGTTAAAATAGGGCTGAAGAGATGGCTCAGTGGTTAAGAGCACTGTTTGCTCTTCCAGAGGTCTGGAGTTCAATTCCCAGCAATCACATGATGGCTCACAACCATTTATACTGGAATCTGATGTTCTCTTCTGGCATGAAGGGGTACATGCAGATAGAGCTCTCATCTATGTAAAATAAATAAATAAATCTTAAAAAAGAAAGTTAAAATAGTGTTAGTTAAGTGTTTTTAGATAGGTATTAGAGTGTTCTTAGGTATTAAGGTGTTCTTAGCTAGATTTTAGATTATAGGTTTTAGGTTATAGGATTTAGGTATTTTATAGACATTTGTATAACTACTAATAAATATAAGTATTTATAAATAAAAATATTCTGTTACACTTGGTTTCCTGTTTATGGAACTGTTTGGGAAAGATTAGGAGGTGTGGCCTTTGGAGAGGCGTGCCACCACCATTCCCAGTTAATTTTCTCTCTCTCTCTGCCTTGCACTTGTGGATAAAGATATAAGATAAAATATCATACCTGCCTGCTGCCATGCTCCTTACCATGATGGTCATGTACTCTAACCCTCTGGAATTGCAAGCAAGACCCAGTAAACTCTTTTACAAGTTGCCTTTGTCATGGTGTCTCTTCACAGTGATAGAAAAGAAACTAAGCCACCAGGCAAGTGCTCTACCACTATGGTACATTACCAATTCTTTTAAAGCTTTAATTTTGAGATAGGGTCTTGCTAAATTACCTAGGCAAGGATTGGTGCTTAATCTCAGCCTCCTAATGCTGAGATGAGAAGTACAGGCTGCCTTCATTCTTAGACCTCTCTTTCTTAACAAGACTTCATTTTTCTTTATTGGAGAGGGAGATGGAGTGGGAGAGAGGAGGCAACACCCATCTTGCGATGCTCAGCCAATGTTTGTCTGGATCCAGGACGTGATCTCAACAGCAGACTTACATTCCAGTGATGGAGGAGGAAGGCAAGAAAACCATGGTGATTTCAGGTGAAGAATCTGTACTTTTCTGACCTTGGCAAGGGGCCACCATTAACTTGCCTGACACCAGGACTTTGCTCCTGCCAAGCTGGATGATCTGGCACTGAACTTGTGTCATTATTCCAGCTCAAGATTCCCAATGGGAGCCATGAAGTGGATTTCATGCAGTAATTGGCACAAGTCCTCAGACTTTGGGGGAGGTATTTTCCATTACCTATGATTAAACAGAAGGAGTACAGAGAGGTTAAGAGCCTTATCTAAGGCAACACAGTGGCTTAGAACTACATTGTACATAATAGCTGCTTTCCAAACATGACCATCAAATGCTTGAAATGTTCCAGATGTGGTAGTACACATCTGTAGTCCCAGCAGTGGGGAGACTGAGAGGAGAACATTATGTGTTCAAGGCCAGCCTGGGATACATAGGACCTTGTCTGAGACAAACAAAGAGTCCAACCACCTAATGCATTTCAAATGTGTGGTGGTTTGAATGAAAATAGATGGCTCATAGCTAGGTGGTTATGGCACACACCTTTAATCTCAGCTGTTGGGAGGCAAAGGGAGGTGGATCTTCATGAGTCTGAGGCCAGTGTGGGCTACAGAGCAAGTTCCAGGGCAGCCACGGCTATACAGAGAAACCCTGTCTTGGAAAAACAAAATAAAACAAAAAATAAAAAAAAGAAAAAAGCCCCCATATGTTCATAGGAAATGGCACTATTAGGAGATGTGTTTATGTTAGAGGAAGTATGTCACTGGGGGGCTGGCTTTGAGGTTTCAGATGCTTAAGCCAGGCCCACTGGTTCACTCTCTCTTTCTGTTGCCTGCAGATCCAGATGTAGAACTTTCAGTTCTTCAGCACCATGTCTGCGTGCATACCACTATGCTTCCCAACATTATGATAATGGACTTCTAAGCAAGTCCATTAAATGTTTTTCTTAATAAGAGTTGCTGTGGTCATGGTGTCTCTTCACACCAACAGAAATCTTAATTAAGACAAAATGCGATATGGTCAATCAATTATAAATTTAAATCAACTCAATTTTGAAATTGATATTTAGCCCAATTCTTGGAAAAATTCAGATATTCTTGGAACATCAGAGTTAATAGGAACCTTAATTTTTACTGGGAGGTGGGCAATGAGACACTTTTCACTGATGGTACTGCTTCGTAGACCCCCAATGAATGAGGAGGCTCTTGGCCCTCATATGACCTCTCAACTGAGATGAGGGACTGTTATATAAGGGCACCCCATCCCAGAGAAATGGGAAGGAAGGGTTAGGAGGTAAAGAAAAAAAATGAAATGTGATGTTTCAGCCTTTTACTACTAATTGTCATAAACTGTTTAGGATAATTAAGAAATGCAAGCTAATGGTTATGTAAGCTGGTCATTCTGTTAGGTACTATGACAGCCTATTATAGTTATTTTCTAAGCTAATCAGAAATAAAGCTGCTAAGAGATAAGCAACAGCTGCTTACCCTAATATAAGGGATAGATAGGGCCTCTTCAAAAACCTCAAGAGATCTGCAGAATAAGGCATTCAAAGATGTTTTCATAACTTTATATTTTTTTATATCAAGACATATCAACTCCTGACAGCACTCCCTATTCTCCTACAAGTAGAAGATGAACATCGAAGAATCTCCAGTGGGAGATGATTGAATTAGTCTCAAGCCTATCTCTTGGTAGGAAAAACCCCTTGCTCCAACTGTAGACAGAATGCTGTTCAAAAAGGACAAAACCTGGAAGCAGGTAAGTCGACAGCCTAGCTCTGCCAAGACAGGGTAGGCAAGTCCTTCATAACCCCTGCTCTACAATCAATGTCTGTCAGAGAAACGGGGCCAAATGACTGAAGATCGATGCTGTAATGTATGGAGAGAAAATGGGAACAGTCCAGGCAGCCACTGGTATGTCATTTCTTAGTTTTGGAAGCTGCAGGCCCTGTACTTCCTATAAAATCAGATATATTTATCCCTCTCAGGTCTCTGAGGTGGTTGAAGAACAGATAGCTAGAGTCTCATAATTAAATTTTGAGTTGTTTAGGAGTCAAGAGAGTGTTATAGATCTAAGAAGATACTTTTAAAATTGTGTTGCAAGTTAGTATGAATGTTGAGTCAGATATAGAACTTGAAACTCATGGAGATGTTTAGATAGTAGAATGTTAAAGTCAGGTACCAAATACATATGAACTGGACATTGGGAATGTACGCTAAGCCATATAACCCTCATAACTGTGGCCTAACTACCTCTGTTGTTTTGTATTGTATTTATTATTATAAGAGAAAGAGCCATTTGTTGGACTGAAAGGGGAAACTGTAGGGGGAAATAAGATATACCTTAAAGTTAAAAGGAAAAAAAGGGAAGAGGATGGGGGGTTGAGGGTGGGAGGGTGGGACTGGAGGGGGGAATAGGGAGGGGATTGTGATGGAGATGTAACTTGAAGAAATAAAAAATAAAGGAAAATAAATAAATAAAACTAGAAAAAAATTTTTACTGGGAGGATTCATGAACTCTAAATATAAAGATTTTTAAAAATAAAAATAAAAGAAAAACAAAGAACAAAAAAATCTTTGAAGAGAATTTAGGTTCCCAATTAAGACAGTCTATCATTGCCAAAATGCAAACTGGATTTCAAGCATAGTGTGAAAAAAAAAAAAAAACATGGCCAGGCCTGGTGACATTAACTTATGAAACTAGATACTTCAAAAATTGAGGCAAGTTGACCACAAGTTAAAGGCCAGTTTGAGCTACAAAGTGAGACCTAAAACAAATAGCTGAGTATGGTGGTAAAAACCTGTAATCCTGACACTTGGGAGGAAGAGGCAGAAGGACAAGGAGTGGAAAGCCATCCTGGGGTACACAGTGAGACTCTTTTCCTAAAAGAAAAGAAAAGAACAAAAAACCTTGAATGAGCCTTTTATTGGACTAAATGGGGGAGCTGTTGGGGGGGGGAAGATATACCTCAAAAAAAAAAAAAGCAGATCAGAGGGTGAGGGAGAAGAGGTTAGGAGGATGGGACTGGGAGGGGGAAGAAGGAGAGGACTGTGATTTAGATGTAACTTGAAGAAATAAACAAATGTTGAAAAAAACCATGAATGTAGCTCAGTTGGTAGAGTCTGGCTTGCATAGCATGCATGAAACTCTGGGTTGAATCCTCATCCCACTCCTTGATATGACCATGGTGACTTATACTTGTATTCCCAGCACCTGGGAGATGGAGACGGGGTATCAAAAGTTCAAAGTCATCCTTGCCTACAAAGTGAGTTCAAGGTCAGGCAGGGCTACATTAGTGCCTGTCTCTAAAAGAAGGAAGACACGGGACAATATTATCCTGATGACCTGCTGATCTGTCAGAAGGACCATATGCATGGAGTGATCCTTGGTCACTGGGCCGTGATGGTTTGGGGGTCTTTGAAAAGTGAATTTTTTTTTCTGTTGTTGAAAATATTTGGGGAGACAAGCACCACAGCTTCAGTAGCAACCGGCTCTCCTCTGCGGCTTGAATGGCGCCAGCGCCTTTCCCAGGAGCTCGCAGCAACCTACTGACCCCTGCTCCGTGGTAACCATGTGCGACCAGAAGGCAGTGATCAAAAATGGAGACATACGGGAAGAGATGCAGCAGGACTCAGTGGAGTGCGCTACTCAGTCCTTGGAGAAGTAAACGTAGAAAAGGATATTTCAGCCCATATGAAGAAGGAGTTTGACAGGAAGTACAACCCTGCCTGGCACTGCATTGTGGGTGGAACCTCGGGAGTTATGTGACCCATGAAACCAAACACTTCATCTTCTACCTGGGCCAAGTAGCCATTCTTCTGTTCAAATCCGGTTAAAAGCACGGACTGTGCCAAACATCCAGTGATCCACTAAATAACAAGAACTGCATCCTGACTTCCAAATACCAGAGACTGAATCCTTGGTCTTGCTAAGGGAACACCTCCTTTGAACCTGTTGTGTTTTGTGGAGGGCATCATCCTCTGTACGAGTTTGTGGTTATAAAATGATTAGTAAAACAGCTTACATTTGTATGTATTTTCTAGTCCATACTTCTGTATTCCATTTTTTTTCTCCCTTAGGCCATTCCTTTAAAAATAAACCCATTGGAGATGTGAAAAAAGAAAAGAAAAGAAAATAGTTGGGGAAAGTCATTATAGCCGAAGGAGAATGATAATTATAGTTTTAAAAATGATCTTAGATTCCTGCTTCATTCCCAGAGTAATGAGATTGTGTGCATGTGCCTGCAAACCCCTTAATGTAGTGCTGAGGATGAAGCCCAAACATGGTGACTGCTGAACAAAGACTCTACCAACTTAGCCACATCACCAGCCAGTTTTGTTCTACAATGCTCCTGTTTGATGCTACCACACTCACTTTATGCAGTGCTGAAGATGAAACCTGAACTCAGTGCATACTAGGGCAAGGGTCTACCAATTAAGCCAAAACTCCAACTAATTTTTTTCCTAAAATGTCTCTGTAATTTGAAAGATTTCTGTAGATGCCAGTGTGGTTTACATGGTTCTCTCTGTTTCTCCTCCCCTCTGAAGATGAGTCAACATGACCTTCCAGTTCTTCATTTGTCATCAATTCTTTGGTCAGATGTCAGGAAAAGAAACAAGTTACAACAGAGAGAAGAGAAAGTTCTAATCTAAGACATAGACATGTGTAAAACCTTCCATGATCCATATAAATGAACTATACAAGTTTATACCAGTTTGTATTCTCCCATATGAATGATGAATAGTAAACCTCACAAAGTAAAATGTTCTTTGTGTGAAAGGCTGTCAGTAAAATAAAACTTGGGGCTTATTGGTATGAAATGAATGTATATCATGTGTGAAAGGTCATGAGATGTGTGTGTGTGTGTGTGTGTGTGTGTGTGTGTGTGTGTGTGTGTGT
>CAJQZJ010026257.1:1552283-1572923 GCA_907164525.1 Lophiomys imhausi | reverse complement strand
GCACACACACACACACACACACACGCACACACACACGCGCGCACACACACACGCACACACACACACACTTCCATGCCCTAGTAAATAAACAGACAAAACTGAGCTGACAAGTACATACCCACCCCAGGAAATCAAGATGCATTACTCCCAATGCCCTTTTGTCCTGTGTATCTGTTTCATGGTGTCCTTGCCAACTTCTAGGGCGGGGGTAAGAAAACAGGGAGTGAGCGGGTCACCAGCAGCCCAAGCAGGACATACATATGGGTGCTCACTCTTTGGGATAATGAGAGACAGGAGGCGGGGACAGCTGCAGTTGCATAACTGGGTGGAGAGGCGGGTAGAGCATAAAAGGTCCAGCTGGAGTGTGCAGTGAAGTCCACGGTGGTTAGACTAGGACCATGGAGACCAGTGTCCTGCTCCTTCTCGCTCTCTTTGCGGGGCTCTTGCTGTTACTAGTCAGGGGCCAGCCAAAGACCCGTGGCCACTTGCCACCAGGACCCCGACCCCTGCCCCTCTTGGGGAACCTCCTGCAGATGGACACAGGAGGCCTCCTCAACTCCTTCATGCAGGTGAGACATGCGCAGGGCCTGAGGCCTGTGGCCTTAGCCCTGTGTTTGCTCTTGCAGGTCACTCAGCAGCAGGTCGAGCAAGGGACTCCTTCCAGGCTGTAGGTCCAGGTGGGAAGGTTGCTGAGTGACAGGTGAGAAGCTGACTTGTCATGGATGGTGCTCAGTTGGACTTGTGTGGGGCACTGTGCTTGGAATGTGAGAGGTGCAGAGGTGTTGAGATGTAAGCGGGTAGAATCTTACTCCTCGGGGCTTGTCTTTTCCAGAGGAGAAAGAAAAAGTGTCAGAGGTATCAACAATAGGTTTTGCTCCTGCCTACAAAAGAGACAAGACTGAAGGGTTCCAGGACAAAGGGGAGGAGAGGCAGGGCAGGAAGAGGGGTAAGTAGGGAGTACTTATCATTTTATTACAACAGTTGGCATAAACTGCATGGCATTTACCAGCTTCTGTATTGGTGCCTCACATGTGGGATCTCATGCTTACTAATTACCACATGCTTACTAATAATTAACCAGTATCCATGGTCCTACCTTTTATGAGAGGGCTGAGGCAGTGACTATAAGTCCACTCCTTTGTCCCTTCCCATGGCTATGGTGGGGTGTTTGTTGCCTCCTGGCTTTTAAAAGGTCCCCCTCCTTACATCAATGGCAAATTCAGTTATGTTAATTTATTTTTTGAGTCAGGGTCTCCCCCTGTTTTTTTTTTGTCCTCCAACTCATAATTCTCCCGCCTGAATGGAATGACAAGTATCTCACCACGCCTTGCCACAAGTATTTTATATGAGCACTTTCCATGTGTGAGAAAGGTCAAGTCAGCATCCTATTTATTTTGTTTTTTAAAAACCCTTTGACAATTTAATGTACATATGGTTTGAATCTTTGTCATTTGTGATCCTCTCCTTCCCTCTCTCTCCTCCCTCTCTCCCACAGACATCCTTCTTTTTTGCTAACTTCCCTTCCAACTTTGATGTCCCTTTTTTTTAATTTTAACCCACTGAGTTTAATTAGGGTCATTCAGGGTATGGTTGGAGAGCTCTCAGTATGATGAGAAAGGATGCCTTCCAGGCTCTAGGTTCAGGTAGGAAGGTTAGTGAATGAAAGGTCAGATACTGACTCATGCATGACCACAGGTGGGGACTATTTACTAGGACAAAAGCAACTCCTCAATGACTACACCACTAATGAAATAGAAACTCTTCCCCAGTACCACTAACTGCCCACAGACCCACAGTGAGGAGTGGTAGCATCCATGACAATGCCATATCTTCTCCCTGCAGCGACAGTGATCTTAATGATTGGAACACACAAGGCTCTGAGAGTCTAGGAAATGGGCAGTTGACAGGAAATTAGAGCCTGTGCCAGCTCTGATGTGGTGGCCTGGCTGTCTTTCTAACTATGTATTTTGAACACTAAAGAATCCCATCTCCCACTGTGTAGCAGTAATAGTGGCAGGGCCAGGGTGTGAAGCTGCATCCCTGACATGCAGGAGCTGGCTGTCTGGTCCGAGATGTAGAATAAATAAAAGTTTTCAGGTAAGTTACCTGTTCACTTGGGTGATGCCGAACACAGCCAAAGCAAAATGACACGTTCCCCTGAGGTTTGTTCTTAATTTGTGTGTATGAGTGTTGCCTGTACATGTGCATGTATACCATGTGCATGACTGGGGCTCAAAAAGAGTGTAGCATTCCTTGGAAGTGAGTTACAGATGTTTGTGAGCACCATGTGGGGGCTAGGAACTGAGTCCAGGTCCTCTGCAAGAACAACAAGTGTTTTTAGACATCAAACTATCTTTGCAGCTCCATTCCCCTAACTGAGTTTTAAGATCATCTGAAGGTCCATAAGGGTTTATATAAGGCGGATGATCTGATCAGATTTCCAAAGACTCCCAGGAGTGAGAATAAATAGGGAAAAGAAGCTGTTTTTGAGTAACAATGGATGATAGCTGAGGAAGGAGTAGGCTCAGGTTAATGGGAGCATAATGTAATGGAGGACAGGTAGGTTTTGAATTTGGGGGCCATGGGGAGGAACTGGCTTGACTGAAACCAAGAATGGTAAGAAGGGAAATAATCCACCTAAGCCAGCAAGATAGGTGTCTTTGTCTGCTTTCTGTTGTTATAATGATAGGCAAGAGGGTCTGTCTTTTATAAAGTAAAGAGGTTTATGGGCCTGGAATGATGATCAGAGGAGCAAGTTTGGTTTCCTGTGGTGTGCTTATCTGACAGCTTACAGCTGCCTGTAACTTCAACTCTAGAGGATCTGATGTCCTTGACCTCTGACCTCTGACCTGAGTGCCCCCACACATATGGCGGCACACATGCTCGCGCACGCGTGCTCACACACACACACACACACAAATGAAAATTAAAAGTAAGGAGGCTTGTCTAGCTTATAATCATGAAAATCCAAGACAGCCCAAGATCAAGCACTCCTGTTGTCAGGCCTCTGGTGAGGACCCTCTGCATGTGTCACAACAGAGTGGAGAGGAGAAAGAGAATGTACCACAGACAGAACAGCCTAACTATGTGGGATGGACTTGTTTTTTTTTTTTTTTTTTTTGGTTTTTCGAGACAGGGTTTCTCTGTGTATCCTTGGCTGTCCTGGACTCACTTTGTAGACCAGGCTGGCCTCGAACTCACAAAGATCCGCCTGCCTCTGCCTCCCAAGTGCTGGGATTAAAAGCGTGCGCCACCACCGCCCGGCTCTGGACTTGTTTTTATAACTATCATCTCTCCAAGATTCCAGCCCTCTCTGTGAGACCAGTATTAGGCTATTCTGTGGATCTTCCCTGAAGACCCAACACCTACAGCGCTTGAAGTCTCTACCACATCTCAACACAACCATTTTGGAGACCAAGCCTCCAGCGTGTGAACCCATGGAGGACACTTAAACTATGTTCAAGGCATAGCACATGGAACAGGCAAGGAGAAAAGGGCAGCTGGTCCAGAGAGACGGCTCAGGTTGCCAGGTTGTGTTGATGTCTCAGAGGGAGCCCCAGGAGAAAGCAGCTCAGCTGTCTCAAGCGTGTTGTGTATGAACCCAGAGCCTGACTCAAATATAACTGCTAAAGGCTTGTGTCAGCAGCATGAGTTTTAGCTCAACTCCAAATTGTTTGTTTTTTTCTCTCGTGGTGATGGACCTGGGTTTGCTGTTGTGCAATCTGGAATGTTCTCTAGAAATTGTAGTTGTGTCTTAAGAAACTGAGGTCTACTCTCCCAGGCAGCTGTGTTGTCGAAATCATGTGGGCTGTTATCAAGTATGCGTTCCTGAGAATGATGTCTTAAGTATGATGAAATTCTGTTGGCTAGGAGTAGAGAAACAAACACAGGCTGTGGCCTCCAGTAACTGCCAACATTTGACAAACATATTCATCTGAAAATGTTTACCTAAGTCTTTAATTTTTTTGGAAGCTCAAGGACTGTGTTATTAGCACTTGAGAGGAAAACACAATGGCAGGCAAGTTGTTGTTAATCTTGGCAGTTGCCAGAGGATGAAGATGGAGATGAGGAAGAGGGAAATCCATGCTGGTTTGTAGGTTGCCACAGGTGAGAGAGGGTGTAGCTTCAGAGAAAAAGAGAGGAGGCACAGAGTGCCAAGGCAAGCACACAGAGCCTTTGGTAGGAACCAGAAGAAAAAGACAAAAAAGAAAGAGAATGAAGGGTAACAATTTTCTGAGTGTTGGCTGGAAAAGCTGCTGATGGAAGTTCTCCAAGTGGTTGGACCAAAAACGGGGCTTCTGAGAAGGAAAAACACACTCTCAGTAAAGGAATGAGTATGCCTACCATCTCCTTAACATGGTTTAGGTGAATTAGCCTTCCCAGGGCTTGTCTCTTGGCTAGGTTACTGATAGGTCCAGCTTAATTAAGTTTTAAGGATCAATCTTTGGAGCAGGTGAGAATATCATGTCTCCACCCAGGACCAGAGGGAGCGGGGAGGAGTCTATTCTAAACTGCTTTTAAGGTTCCTTAATATTCTCCTCTCAAGAATGGGGACTGTAGCCAGATGTGGTGGCACACACCTTTAATCTCAGCACTTGGGAGGAAGAGGCAGGCAGATCTCTGTGAGTTCGAGGCCAGCCTGGTCTACAAAGTGAGTTCAGGACAGTGAAGGATACACAGAGAAAAACCCTGTCTTGAAAAACCAAAAAAAAAAAAAAAAAAGAATTGGGACTCTAAAATAATTTGGCAGATGGACTGACATTTGGTGATAGACCATTTCTGAAGCTGTTCAGTAGGTATTAGTGCCTAGACTGATTTCAGTCACACCCCCAACATGTAGCTCCAGGAAGAAGTGCTCATTCAAGAGAAAACATAAGCAGGAACTGGGTAGTGGTGGTGAAGAGCTGGCTCAGCAGTTAATAGTACTGGCTCCTCCTTAAAGAACCTGGTTTTGATTCTTAGCACCCAAATAAAGATATTCCATGATGGGACTGCTGTAAGCCAAGCCATCCTGCATGGACCTACACTTTCCTTTTAAGAAACTTAAAACAATGTTAAGTGTTTTTAGTTAGGTATTAGAGTGTTTTTAGTTATGAAGGTATTTTTAGGTAGATTATAGATTTTAGACTATAGGTTTAGGGTTATAGGATTTAGATATTTTATAGGTGATTGATAAATATTAATAAATATAAGTGTGATAAATAAAAATGTTCTGTCACATCCCCCTATACAAATATAGAAGACAGACAACTTGGTCTTCATACAGATCCCTTAGCATGTAGTGGGGGCAGACTCAGTCGTGGACTCTGTTGCCTGTTAGTGGGACACTACTCTAGCTGAGCTGCCATGTTGGGCTCCAGAGCAAGAGGAAGCTCTTAGCCCTCATGTGACTGATGAACTGAGGAGGGCTGATATATGGGCCACTCCTTACTGGAGGAGAAGGATAGATGGGAGAGGGGGTAGAGGGTGGGAGGGTGGGACCAGGAGGGGAGGAGAGAGGGGTCTGTGATCAAGATGTAACTTGAATTAATAAATAAATGTTAAAAAGAGAGAAGAGTCATGAAGAAGTGAAATTGGCAGCCTTAGAGAACAGGAAGTGATCCTATGCTGCTGGAAGCAGGTACGAATTTACACAGAAGCTTGACATTATGAGTCCTAGGCAGAGAACCAGGGGAAGCCAGATCAAATGGTATTTTTAAATGTATGAATTAGGGGCTGGAGAGATGGTCTGACAGTTAAGACCACTGGCTGCTCCTCCAGAGGATGTAGGTTCAATTCCCAGCACTCCCCCACAGCACACACACCACATACACACACACACACACACACACACACACACACACACACACACCACACCATACACACACATGCAATACCTTTTCACTATTCTGAAACACACACACTATACACACAGACACACCCACACTAGACATGCACACACTATACACACCTCATACACACATATACACATACACTACCTTTTCACTATTCTGACACACACACCACACACACAGTCACATATACACAGACACACACACACACACACCACACACACACATAAATACATACATATGCACTACCTTTTCACTATTCTGACACACACACCATGCACACAGACACATATACACAGATGCACCCCACACCCACCACACACACTAGTGAATGCTCACATACACACTCATAATGACTCAAAACTGTTTATAACTCCAGTTCCAAAGGATCTGACACCCTCTTCTTGTCTCTGAGGGCACTGCACTCATGTTGTGTATTTACATACATACAGGAATAACACGTAGAGTCGTTATACTCCCTTGGTAAGCTCACAAGAACATGTACCTGTGTCTGCTCATTGAAAATCTCATCAGGCTTTTAAGTCTGGCATCTGAGGCTTGATTCCACTAGCAAGTCAATTCCAGAATACCAAAATCTCTTATCTGATCTATGAGTTGTCTTAGGGAAACATTACCTAAGCAAACACAGTCATTATAAGAATTCCAGGGTTGCCAGGAATGTCTTGTAACTGAAGTCATGTTAAGACTCTGAAATTCCCAAGGTAGAACAACCCCATAAATTTCAGATAACTATCACTGAATATTTACAAGAGACCATTTCAAAGCTAAGAGGCCATCACTCCAAGTCTCTCTACTCCAGTAAATGCCAGGTGTAATGAATCTTCAAAAATTCAACTACAGTTACGAATTGTAATGTAAATATTTGGTTTCCAGTGGTCTTAGGAGACTCCTGTGAAAGGGTCATTCAACCCTTAAAAGGGTCTCAACCCACAGGTTGAGAACCACTGCTCTAAAAACAGCATAGCTCAATGAATTTGCAAAATGAACATGTCCAGGTCAGTTAACATTAGGGTTAGTTCCTGTCTTATGCCCTTTAATTACTACCTTGTCACTATTCTGACACAGTAGGTTGACTTTACCTATTTTCAGACTTAATTTAGATAACAGCAAATGTAAGCAGCATTTGCTTTTATGCTAACATTAAGTTGGTGATCATTTCTACTATTGATCTGATAGATAGGTTAATTCATTGTTGCATAACATTCCATGGTGTGAACTTGCCACTGTTTTTTTCATGTAAAGTTGTTTTAAGAAGGCTTCTAGGAATAATCTGGTCTATTCATTTTGTGAATACATGTATGTGTTTTTGTTGTTATACAGGGATTTGTAGGTGAAGTTTTTCTGTATGTTTATGTTCAGCTTCAAATATTATAGCTAATTCTCCATAAATGCAGATTCTCCATTCACAGATGCAACCATCTGTGGATTGAAAATACTTAGAAGAAATGCATTCAGAGACTGAAGCAGGAGAATGACAAATCTGAGACAACTTAAGCTACATAGTGAGTTCCAGGTCAGCCTGGCCTACTTATCGAGATCCTGTCTCAAAACATAAACACATGTAAATAAAACATGTATAGAGTTTTTTTCTTAGTACTAGTTCATAAATAACATTGGGCACTGACCATCTTTGTAGCATTTAATTTCTATTAGCTGTGTCGAATTCTAAACTGAGCTAAAGGTTACAAGAGGATGATGATGGGTTATGTGCAAACACTGCACCATTCTATTTAAGGGCTTTCAGCACTGGAGGGTTTTGATATTCCTGGGACCAATTCCCTGTAGATGCCCAGAGACAGTTGTATGGCCAGGTAGTTTCCCAACTGTCTGTACTGTAGTTGTTGAGCACAAGAAATGGACTCCTGAATTTGGGGTGACCGAAGAATCACCAGGACTTGAGACAATGCAAAAGAAAGAGGCTTATTTACCAGCTCGCTGGGGTCGGCACTCACAGAATCCCTATGCAAGGGGAGGGAGGCACGACCCTGAGCAGAATCTCATTTCAGATTTTATAAGTTTCAGCAAGGCAGAATCAGCAACAGTAGATCCGGCAAGCTTCTATTGGTTAACATATCTATCTTTTAATTGATTGGTGTTGGCAAAGGGATGAGAAACCCACAAGGAGCTTGGCCTCCTGGTGACAGTTAGGAAGTTTCCAAACCCAGGGGTAGGAGTAGTACATTCTGTGGCCTCTCTCAGCATTGTTATTTTCAACTTGCAGTTCCTGGAACAAGTTGTACAAGAGCTCAAGACCTGCCCAAGTCCTGTCCCCAGGCTTGGAACCTGACTAAAATTTGGTCAACCAAACTTGGGTCCTACATTCCTCCCTTTTTTTTTTTTTCTTATTACTGCTTCAATCATGAAGCAGCTGATCCTGTCTAGTCCCCTTGGGGAAGGACCTTTTAGCTATGGCATTGCTGTCCTTTTTATCAATAAAACAAGTAGCAGGGTTATGAATGGTCCTAAGAGGGTAGATAGTGAACCAAGATTCAAATCAGCCTTGATCCCGCTCTCTTATGTCAGGTAGTTTTTTTTTGACCTAGCATCTCAACCCATTAGGTGGGACAAGGGATGACATACTCTTTTCTGTAACTACCTCCAGTTGACATGAAGGCATGGTCATTGAGGTTCAGAAAGGCTGAAATGCTAGTCAAAGGCTGGGCAATAGGGCATCGGATTAGCTGATCCAACTGAAAGACAAGGGGCCATCATATCAGCTAGACTGTTTCTCATCAGCTTTCAGGAAGTCCAGGGCTCAGCAGCTTGCAATTCACAGGTGATCCCTGGATACAGTCTATCAGTCAGGTGGGAATCTGCTGAGACAAACACAGACTGGGAACAGAAGTTAAAATTGTCTACTAATTTGGGAAGGTAAGGAACCCCATGACCAAGCAGAAATTCCCATTTTTTTTTTTGGTTTTTCGAGTTAGGGTTTCTCTGTGTATCCTTGACTATCCTGGAGTCATTTTGTAGACCAGGCTGGCCTTGAATTCACAGAGATTCACCTGCTTCTGCCTCCTGAGTGCTGGGATTAAAGGCGTGCACCACCATGGCCGGCAAAATTCCCATTTTTTAAGAACAGGCAGTTGTACTTATCTGGAATCCTGTTTGATCCGAGGTTGGTGGATCCAGGCTTCATGACTAGATCTCAGAAAGATAATATGACAGAGACTTGAAAAACAGCTTTGAGTCACTAGAGTGAACAATCTTTAAAAATGAGTTCAGAGAAGACAGGAACCCTCCATGAAATAGAAGGTGCAAAAGCCCATTAAATCTTGTTTTTATATGAACCAAATACAATGAGAAATATTTTGAAGTCTATATTTAAAGGACAAACCAAAGGAGATTTAAAATTTTAAACTGTGACTAATCATTTATTGGTATGTCTTACCAGAGCTAGAACAACAATTTATTGGAACTTCAGCAGTAACATAGCAAGGGAAAGAAGTCTGAAGCATCTCTGTTTATATGTATTAACATTAACATATTTTTGTTTACAACTATAAACCTTTAGGCATTTTTAAATTTAATACTGATTATTTTATTTTTTAATATTTATTTATTACTTCAGGTTACATCTCCATCACAGTGTTCTCTTTCCATCCCTCCCAGTCCCACCCTCCCACTCTCTACCCCCTATCCCTTCCATCCCACTCCTTTGGAGTGGAGTGTCCCTACCTAACAGTCCCCCGCCTCAGTTCAGCAATCATATGAGGGCCAAGAGCCTCCTCATACACTGGAGGCATACAAGGCAGCACCACTAGGGCAAAGTGTCTCCTTGACAGGAAAAAAAGTTTATGTTCATGTTCAACCTTTAGGCATTTTTTAGACCCCAAAATATCTCTTTTTTAGGTCCTTATAAATTATTTATTATGAGACATAGATGATGTTGTCAGGAGTGTCATCGTAGTGAAAAGTTACATTAAAAAAAATGTAAAGCCTGTAGGCAAGGCAAACCTCTTTGCGTTTTAATAACAGATATTTAGTAGTCTTAACTAGCTAATAAATTAACATGAATTACCTTAGGGTAAGGAGCTAACTGTTTTCTGAGTCTAGTAACAAGCTAGACTGAGAAGGTGTCTGAGGCCTTGGTTTCTGCTGTTAAACTGTTAAATATTTTATTAGTATTGTCTTTAGGCTTGTCAGGGATCTGAGAATGAAAAATATCATCTGAGTAAGCAAGATCAATTAGTTTATTTTTTATTTTTTATTTTTTTAAGATTTATTATGTATACAGTGTTCTGTCTGCAGGTATATCTGCAGGCCAGAAGAGGGCACTAGATTTCATTATGGATGGTTGTGAGCCACCATGTGGTTGCTGGGAATTGAACTCATTGACCTCTGGAAGAGCAACCAGTGCTCTTAACCGCTGAGCCATCTCTCCAGCCCCAATTAGTTTTTGAATCTATAAAAAAATGACAGTCTTAACCTTGATAGCCACCCATTTTTCCCCCATGTCTGTGGGCATCTACTTTTCATCACCAGTACCAAGATAAGACAGACTTTTTGTGAGACAGGAATTATGAAGTACTGCTTACCTTGTCTTGGCAAAGTCCAGCAGTTGACTTCTCTGTCTGTACAACTTGTGGAGAGCATGTTGTCTACCGGTGAGGCAAAAGGCAGTCTAGCCCAGTGGCCAGCTTTGCCACATTTAAAGCAAGTCTCAGGTGGAGTTCTTCTGTGCCCATTATCTTCTTTGGAGGAAACTAGGAATGTTGTCAGGAGCCGACATGTCTATCAGGAGAAGCTTTTTAATGTTAGATATTTAAATATCATGTTCTGCATATCTCCCAGGTGTTCGAAGACCATCATATCTATCTAAGATGGATCTTGTTTCTAGTTAGTTACTCTCTACTTGACTGTAAAACATGCAAAGTTTAATCTCATAACCAACTGTACCAATTTTTGGCATAACTACAAATAAGGTGTCTATTACCTTGTATAAACATAGTTCATAAAGAGATTGGAAACTTTTTGACCTTTTAATGGCATATCATCAAACAGCATAAGCTTTGTTAGGTCTTAAGATCATTAGTGAAAACAAGCTTTAAGGCATTGATTTTTAACCTCAGAGAGCATATCCATAACTTTGAAAGATAAAACCAAGTTTCATCCGTAGTGTAAACAATACAACTTAATGTCTCTAGAATTAATATATTTTAATATCTTTTTTTTTTTTGGTTTTTCGAGACAGGGTTTCTCTGTATAACAGCTCTGGCTGTCCTAGACCAGGCTGGCCTCGAACTCACAGAGATCCGCCTACCTCTGCCTCCCAAGTGCTGGGATTAAAGGCGTGCGCCACCAACGCCCGGCACTATTTTAATATCTTAACTTAAAGTATTTAAGCATATATTTTTAATTATTGACCTTAGGTCCTGAGTTATAACCATATTTAATAATTAGCAAAGACGTAAGTAGTTATACATATAAACCAGGATCGAATCATCGTACAGTGTGCTGTCATCATATAAAAATCCATGACTATCTAAAAATACAAGATCTGTTGATTTTTCAGTCCAAAAGGAGGCCATAATAACAAGTAAAGTTTATCAGGACCAAGAAGCTTTGCAATTGTTGTTTTATATCATGTGGTCATCTAAAATGATGAAATCACATGACAGGTTGTGAACCATATGGTCTATATGGTTTATCTTTTAATATGCATTTATCAAACTTTTTATATATTATTTTTTTCAGACCTTCATAACTTGTTTAAGCCTTTCATCCCCAAACCTTACAATTTGTATATCTTAAGAGTTTACATAGGTACAATACTTTACTTCCTAACTTTGTATTAATATACATATAGATTCAATGAAGTCACTCATTTAGATTTTAAATATTGACAATTTAAATAAAACAAAATTTCACAGTCCAAATTTATTGTGACTCTAAAGACTTTTATAACTTATATTTATATAAGTTATCTGAGTGAGGAAGTACAGGCCAACTGTATATTTTAACCATTTATTATCTGTTTAACCTAGGAAGCATATTTTGTGACAAGTTAATAGGAGCATTTAATATAATCATGAGCTTGACTGGCCATCCATCAATCTGTATCACTCAACTTCTTAAAACAGATTGCCATAACAGTCCATAAAAGGATTGGAAATAATCCAGTACTCTTAAATGATTTGCATAAGCATGATATTTTATATAAGAGTTGAAATATATGTATATGTATATGTATATGTATATATATACATATATAAAACATTAAATCTATATGGAATGTTATACCAGTGTATCAAAATTAACCTTATTTAGAGACTAGCAATAGCCCTAAATTGTAATTTATCTTTATAACAAATTTTTATCAAATATAAAATAATCAGAACCCATCTATCCTTTGCTTAGGAATGGGATGTAGTTTCTCTGAAAATCTGCTTCTTGCTGTTTTTGGGCAAAGAAAACCTGTTAGGGGCTCAAATAAAAATGAAAGAGGAAATTGGTTTCTTAATTGTAATAATAGCTAGTTTATGAAGCAGAGAAGTTATATTTGGCCCTCAACAATTTATTAGCTGTTGGTCTTAAACAAATTTTTATTTTGACATTTAGAGCATTGGGCAGAAATCACATCATGTCAATATCTGCTGCAGGCCTTGGCAATGCTTTGTTTTAATTAAACATTGGATTCCCTTGGTCACATTCAGGGCCATTACTAGGTGACTACCACTTTCACTTCCCAAGTAACGCAGTGGGTGGGCCAGGGTCATTCTTTCTGAAAGTTGTCAGGAGGGACTGAATAAGGAAAGATGGTTCTTGGATGAGATGCTAGGAACAGCTGCCCAGACTGAAGGTCATATGGGCAAGGATCTATATCTATATTTATATCCATATTCACATATACCCACATCCATATCATATCCATATCTATATCCACATCTCTCCATATCTAAATCTAAAGCAGCAGGTTAAGCCCCTTTCACTTACCAGTGTTACTCCAAACATTTGAGAAATAAGGAAAAAAACTGTTTACCGATGTACATCTGGTTCTGACCAATGCCCTAGAGAAACTAGCCTCAAACAGAAACTTTCAACAGTGTAACCCAAGTTTTTAATTATTATTTAACACTTATTTATTACTATATTCACTTATAACAAACACCAACAATTTCTTAACTTTATTAATCCTATAAATTCCTACAACCCCTTTAACCTATCCACTAAACCTATTGACAATTATTTTCCTAACCTTTTAGAAGGATACAGTCTCTGGGGCAGGTCCTCAGTAGTCAGGAACACAGTCTTTGTTGTAGATTCTTTAACCTACTTAGCAGTCCTTTTTCTGGATCTCTCAGATGCAGGTTCGTCAGGGTAAGTTGGTTATTGCAGTCTCACCTTAAATAAGGCTTGATGCTTTCTTCTCTCTGGGAGACCCCAGCCCCTTCGCATCAGCAACTCTGTCGCTCTACCTCAGAGTCCTTAAAGCCAGGCACAGTTTCCTTTAGGCCACTGTTCAAACAGATCAAACCCCTCTAGGCAAAAGCTGAGCCACAGGGTTTAGTCCTTGGCCTTTTGGTGTCTTGCTCAGGCTTTCTTTGCTCACCAGCTTCTTTCTGCTTCAGGGAGATCTGGCCATCAAATGATGGCCAGCACTTTTTTCAGCAGGACTCTGGGAGCTCTCTAGCATCAGGGGCCTCTTCTTCTTTTGGGCTCCATGCACTGTCCTTAAATAGGAGGAACTCTGTTTCAGCTTAATTTGGGCTCTGCTCACTTAGCAGCTGAAAACAATGTCAGGCCAGATACTTTGTTTCTTTAAGTCCATTAAGTCTTTCCTGTTTTTCTGACAACCTTGTTTTTCAGTCCATTAAGTATTTCCTGTTTTTCCTGACTTCAACCTTGCTTTTCAGTCCATTAAATATTTCCTGTTTTTCCTGACTCCAATCTTGTTTTTCAGTCTATTAAGACTCCTGTTTGTTTCCTGTTTTTAGTACACATGCTGATAATGATCTTCATGCCCCAAATTAAGAGACAGTATCAGAAACCCCTATATATTTTCCAAATCTAACTCAATTTATCTAACTCCCTACACAACAGCTTCCATAGATCTTAGGCATCTTCAATCTACATGTGTTATCATCTGTAAATCTCTCTTAGATCCCATCTCCACATTAGACTTTGAATAAATAAACATATTTTACAGAGACAGGAATGACAAGGATGGCAATTTTGGATAAGTGGGAGATTTACAGCAAAGATGTTGTCACCATTACTTTTAAAGTATACCAGTGCTGTTCCCTTCGAGTAGTTGTTACTCAGTGTCTTAGTCACTGTTCTGTTGCTGTGAAGTGACACCACGGTCAAGGAGGTCTTATAAGAAAGCATTTAGTTGGGACTTGACTATAGTCTCAGAGATTTAGTTCATTATTTTCATGGCAGGACCATGACAGCAGGCATAGCAGGATCTGGAGCAGTAGCTGTGAGCTATATCCTGATTGGTAGGCAGAGAGGAACTCTGGGCTTGGCATGGGCTTTTAAAACCTCAAAGCCCACCCCCAGTAACACATTTCTTTTGACAAGGCCACACCTTGTAATCCTTCTAATCCTTTCAAATAGTGCCACTCCCTGGTGACTAAGCATTCAAATATATGAGCCTATGGGGGCCATTCTCATTCAAACTACCACACCCAGCGTCATCCTGCCCTCCTGGCGGAATGATGTTCTTCCTGATAAGAGAATTTAATGGCAGACCAAGACTTAATGGTGGTTGTTACCCAGTGCTATTCCCTTTGAACTGCCCAGTAGAGCTATGTTCTTTGATATTGGAATGGAGCCTAATTGGCAACAATCTTAACAAATGAATCTTAACTGAAATATACTTTCAGCAAGCCTAAACCACAGCAAGCTTAAACTTCAATTATGCTTAAAGTACAATTATTTTCCTTCCTTCCTTTCTTTTTTGGTTTTTCGAGACAGGGTTTCTCTGTGTAGCCCTGGCTGTCCTGGACTCACTGTATAGACCAGGCTGGCCTCGAACTCACAGAGATCTGCCTTCCTCTACCTCCTGAGTGCTGGGATTAAACGCATGCACCACCACACCCAGCCATTACAGACAGCTGTGAACTGCCATGTGGGTGCTGGGATTTGAACCTGGGTCCTTTGGAAGAGCAGTCAGTGCTCTCAGCCACTGAGCCATCTCTCCAGCCCCCCCTAAGTTTTCTAACAAGTCTTGCTAGTTCGCTACTTATCTCTGAGTCATATGAGAGGCAGCACCGCTTTAACTAAACTCTATCTTGTGCAACTTAACATTTCCTACACAAGTTTACTGGCAAATTCTTTGTAATGTCAATTCATTATTATCATTTTTCCTATGTCATATCTGTATCCTGTTTATTTCTGAGACAAGAATTCATGTAGCCCAAGCTGGCTCCAGCTCCACAGCAGCCAGAGATGATCTTGTATTCCTGATCCACCTTATTTACTTCCCCAGTGCTGAGCTTATGGCACAAGCTCTGAGCCCACAGCCATACTGTAATCTAGTGCTGCTTAGAACATCCAACCAATCAGTGAAGACTGGCTGGGTGGTGAATTAAGCCTTCAACTCTTAGGTCCTCAGAAGGGGGAGGATGGCCGGGGAAGAGGTGCCTATTTACGCATCTGTATCTAAGTGTTTTAACAGTTCAACAACAATGTCTATGTTGGATAACCACAACCATGGTCCCCTTATGCTTGCCAGCTTCGAGAAAAATATGGAGATGTGTTCACAGTGCACCTGGGACCAAGGCCTGTAGTCATGCTGTTTGGGACGGATGCCATAAAGGAGGCTCTGGTGGACCAAGCTGAGGCTTTCTCTGGCCGGGGGACAATTGCTTCTATTAAGCCAGTCTTGAAAGAATATGGTAAGAGTCTCAAGGTTGGGACAAGATGGGGTGCAGAACGGTCACAGAGAGGTGAATCTGAAAGAGGGAGGGTAAGAGGTGGGGAAGGACCCAGGTTTCTTTGAACTTCCAATGCATCCCCTTTCTTAGGTGTGATCTTTGCCAATGGGGAACGCTGGAAAGCCCTTCGGCGATTTTCTCTAGCAACCATGAGAGACTTTGGGATGGGAAAGCGGAGTGTGGAGGAGCGGATTCAGGAAGAGGCCCGATGTCTGGTGAAGGAACTGCGGAAATCCCAGGGTGAGTCTTGGAGAATGGGCAAAAAGGAAGACGGTGATACAGAGACATGAGTGCACAGCCAAAGAAACAAGAAAGAGAAACACAAGGGTGGAGAAACACACACACACACACACACACACACACACACTCACACACACACACACACACACACACACACAGCAGGCGGGGTGGGGGAAGAGAGAAATACACAAAGACAAGGAAAGAGATGTGAACTTCACAAGGTCCAAGAATAATTCACAGACATAGATTGAGTGATTTGCATGCAGTCTACTTACATTCAGGGAAATTGATACACGGGTTAAGATTCTATGTCAGTCTGGCATGGGGGCACAAGCCTGTCATTCCAATATTCAAGGGGCTGAGACAAAAGGATCATCAATTCAAAGCCAGCCTGGCTCCATCATGAAATTTTGTTGCAAAAAATAAAAGCAGTTGATGCTGTGGTTGCAGCCCAGAGCACACAGTGCTCAGTCTGTTCTCCCTACCATCACAGTATTGGCACGGTATGGCATGCTGGCTATCTTACTATACCTGAGGTGGAGGTGGGAACTTAGGGATTTGAGGTCATCCTTGATATTACATGGTATTCAAGGCCATCTTGGTTTCATGAAACAGTCTCAAAACACAGTCTATGTCCAAGGCAAATATTGGGATCAGCGAACTGTGCTTTTCCCTTGTGGATGTGCTGATTTTCTGGGTATTGAGCAAAGAGGCCCAGTGGGCTATTTTACTATGTGGCAGTCATAGGCACTTCTGGATACTTTTAAGAAACTTTGTAACAGGGGCATACTGGTGACATATTCTATTGTTAGTACCTCATTCCTTCATACTGGTATTGTCACCTTTTTTTTTCTTTTGCTTTTTTGAGACAAGGTTTCTCTGTGTAGCCTTGGTTGTCCTGGAACTCACTTTGTAGATCAGGCTGTCCTCAAATTCACAAAGATCTGCCTGATTCTGCCTCCTGAGTGCTGGGATTAAAGGTGTGCAGCACCACTGCCTAGCATGTTTGTCACCTTTTAAGATTTCTCAGGAGACTCTGAGATGTTCCTGAAGAGGCTGGAAGGGAGCCGAAGGAATCAAGAGACTAAGAAGAAAAACAAGAGAAAGCAGGGGAAATGCAGGAAACTGAGGTAGAACTACAGAGACCAAAAAGAAGGGGGGGGGGAGAGAAGTGACAGGGAACAAGAAGGGGAGGGAAGTAGGTAGTGGGAGGGACAAAGAAAATGAGGTGTAAATGCTCCAAGACACTTAGAAAGTCAGAGAGACAGAAAGGCTGACAGGCACCAGGGAAAGATCTGCAGAGGAATCAATCAGATGACAGACAGATGAGACCCACAGAGCAGAGCAACAATGGGCCAATATTCCTGGACTGACAGCATCTCATGGGGGCCCATGACGGAGCCTGGAATTCAAAGACATCAGGCAACAGGTGCCAATGGTTCTTGGAATGCCACAGAGTCTAGAGTCAGAGGAGGAGTGGAGGAAGACTCACAGATGAGAGACCTTTAAATGCACACAAGCAATCCTCGAGCCCCTCTCTGCAGCATTCCTGCCAGTGGGAGTTAACTACTAGCTCAGAGTCAGAACAGTAACCTAGGAGGAGGTGCAGGGTGCACAATAACTACACATGCTGTCCCTTTTGGCTCTCTGGGTCTGAATCCTGGTCCCGTGACAGCTACATTAGTAGCTGCATTACCGTGGGGAATTAGCTACTATCTCTGTATATACTAATAGAAAGGAAAAGTGTTGGCCTAGAACACCTGAAGACCAAGTTCTCAGCACAAAGGAGAGTTATTTGTCCAGAGGGACAGAGGGTAGGGCAAGGGACAAAGACAAGAGATAGAGGAAGAGGGAGAAGGTGAAGGGAAAAGGGGCAAGGGAGATGGGTATTTGTCTTTGGAGAACCAAGGACTGCCTCTGGATAGAGAGGAGACAGACTGGCACATAGAAAAATGGTGGCTTATAAAGGTAAAGGGGGAGCCCCATGTTAAGATGAGGTGTTTAATTTTAATTGGGAATGTTAATTAGGTGAGCCAAAGGGAGCTTTTGATTGCTGGACTTCAATATTTGATAGTCTGACCTTTGTAGTCAGCCTCAGGAGGAGGGAAGTGGCCAAAAAAAGGGAACAGACCTTGGAAGCTAGCTTTAGACATGTAATCTAATGGATTTTAGCAAGGAAGAAGGAAGGGGGAAAAGGCCAAGGTCTCCCAGAGCCTCATGCTTGAGTAGGTCAGTGTCCCTTCACTAATAGCATTGTAATTTGTGCATAATATTGTGAGGAAATTATATAAAATGGTGTCTGCAACACTGAGTGCAGGACCTGGTACATCATAGGTACAGGGTTAGCAGCTGTTGCCATCCTTTGAGTAGTGAATGAATGGGACAGACTCACAGAGATGAGGCTGAAGCCAAATGTTCCCCAGGTCCTTGACCCTATGTCTTTTGTCCTGCACCCTTATCTTCCAGGAGCCCCACTAGACCCCACCTTCCTCTTCCAGTGCATCACAGCCAACATCATCTGCTCCATTGTCTTTGGAGAGCGCTTTGACTACAAAGACCGCCAGTTCCTGCGCCTGTTGGAACTGTTCTATTGGACCTTTTCGCTCATAAGCTCATTCTCCAGCCAGGTCAGAGGTGGGAAGAGAGGAGCATCCAGGGCAGAGGAAACAAGAGGCTGCTTCATGGGCAAAGGAGGGAGTGTCTTAGGGCTGGAAGAAAGGCAGAGACAATGTGGAGAGAAAAGGAGGCTGAGACCTGGAGGCAGGGAGGGATGGTTGACAGGGCAGAGAGACCTGAACGCAGAAATACAGAGCCATCCAGACATGAAGAGAATGATGCTGTGGGGGCTGTGGCTGTAGCTAAGAGGATAGATGGCTTGCCTATCAGGTGCTAATCCCTGGGTTTATCCCTAGCACAACATAATCCAGGTATGGTGGTACACATATACAATCCTAGTACACGGGAGATCAGAGTTCAAGGCCATCTTTGGATAAGCATTGACTTTGCAGACAGTCTGAAAAACATGAGACTGATTAAAAAGAACAACAACAAAATGATGGTTTAGGAAAGACAAGAGAGAAAAAGAGAGATAGAGAATACAAGATAAATAAGTCCCGGAGAAAGATTCAGAGAAGACAGTCTGATAGCATGCTTTGTATGTATGTGCCTATTACTGTAAATGAAGGAACAAGAGAAGGTAAGCAAAGGAGGGAATGAGGACAGAGGGAGGGAAGGTGAGAGGATGGAAAGAGAGAGAGAAGTTTCTCATGAAATATGGGGACTTAGAAATATAGCCTACTTCTAGAGACCTTATAGCTCCAGGTGACCTCCTGAGCTCTTCTTTCTTGCAGATGTTTGAGCTCTTCTCTGGCTTCCTGAAGTACTTTCCTGGGACCCACAGACAAATCTCCAAAAACCTTTATGAAATCCTTGACTACATTGGCCTTAATGTGGAGAAGCACAGGGCAACCTTGGACCCCAGTGCTCCACGAGACTTCATCGATACATACCTTCTACGCATGGAGAAGGTAAGGCCTGCATGAAAGACAGAGGGGATGGGTGAGAGTGAAGGATGGGATGTGATCAGAGGAGAAGATGGGAGGGGAACAGAGGATGGTGAGGAGAGATAGACAATGGAATGGAGGAGATGCAAAAGGATCTGGATAATTAAGAACAGAGAAAAGGAAGAGACAATGAAATAGGGAAAGTGAGAAAGAGCATGACTGAGGAAGACATACAGGGCAAAAAGTAAAAATCAGAAGGATCATAGAGGAAGAATGAGCTTGGGAGACAAAACACAATAAACCACCAAAGAGCAAAGTCGAGAGAGAAGAAGAAAGAAGTAGCCAAGGGACATTGTTGAGGGTCGAGAAATATCAAATGGTCCAGATAGTGTGAGGCCCACAGAGGACAGTGCTCAGAGGTGTGTGTGTGTGTGTGTGTGTGTGTGTGTGTGTGTGTGTGTGTGTGAGTGTGTGTGTGTACATCTCCTTGAAAGGATCTAGTCACCCTTGACCCTGCCTTCTCTCTCCCATCTGGAACCAGGAGAAGTCCAACGAACACACGGAATTCCATCACCAGAACCTTGTGATGTCTGTGCTTTCTCTCTTCTTTGCTGGCACCGAGACCAGCAGCACCACGCTCCGCTATGGCTTCCTGTTCATGCTCAAGTACCCCCATATTACAGGTGAGCCACAGGTGGATGGTTGAGGGTTCTTTTAGCTTCCTCTTGTCTAGAGGGGTTTGTGCAGATGAGAGAGACATGGACCTCTTATGTATGGAACTCTGAAGGCTTTGGTCTACTTCTAAACTAAGGCAGTGCTGTGGGTGTGTGTGAATGAACACTCAGCTGATCCATCTTCTGTTGTTTTCTCTAATCACCTAAAGGTTGATCCATCCATCAATTCAACCTTCTTTCCATCTTTACATTCATCTATTCATTCACCTATTTATCCATCCACCTACTTATTCTGTTCATTCACCCACCTATTTGTTCACCCACCAATCAATCTGTCATCTGTCTATCCCTTCAGTCATTCTCCCACCCATCTAAGCATCAATCTATCCAAATACCTATGTAGTCACCCATCCTTCTATTTACCCACTAAACCCTAATAAACACACACACACACACACACACACACACACACACACACACACACACA
>CAJQZJ010026257.1:1502822-1541087 GCA_907164525.1 Lophiomys imhausi | reverse complement strand
GCCTCTCCGCTACAGTGCACACTGTGCCGCCATGTTGGAAACTCTGGAAAAAATAATTTCACTTACCTTTGCTCTTGTGGTGCGGCTGTTTTTCCCTCTTGGGTGTAGAGGTCTGAGTGCTGGCTGGATATCAGGCAGACAGGCGGGGCCACTGCTCTGTGGCTGGAGCCGTGGGCTGCATCTGCTCCTGGGCTAGATCTCTAGTCAGAGCTCCTCTCCAGACTGGTGACAGAGCTGGCTCTCCTTTTTTTTTTTTTGAATTAACATCTTTCCAACCTATTGCCTCATCTCCTGACCTCCAAGGCATGTTCTTCTCCCCTGTGAAGGACACTGGAGAAATCAATCAAGACCCTTTCTTGATGTGTGAACAGAGAGACTTCTGGAGGCTACCTCTCATGCTGAGTCATTTCCCTGTTGCTCACAACATCTGCACTCTCCCCTTATCAGTTCTGTGTGCTTCATGATCTGTGCTAATGGACTCTGTATATAGTCTGAATTCTATGTCTACAGGCTCGCCTAATGTGTGTGGTTCTTGCAAACAGAATCATATGGTGTGTGATCTTTGGTGTCTTGTGTCATTTACTTCACACAGTGTATCTACATTACTGTATTCTACAGGCCACAGTTACACAGCTCCATGGGTTTTTCTCATGATCTTTCTCAGCATCCTCTTCCTGCATTTTCTCCTTGGGCAGAGGTCTCCTCAGCCTTTGGTCCCTGAGCTGCATGATTCTGAACACCAACCTCAGGTTCTCATATGTTTCTCTTTAAATCTTTGAAGAATCACATCAATGCCTGAATTAGTTAGAGATCTCTAAGGGAACAGGACTGATGGAATCAATCAGTCTATATATGGGTCTGTCTGCCTATCTGTCATCTATCTATCTATCTATCTATCTATCTATCTATCTATCTATCTATCTATCTATCATGTATATATGTATGTATGTGTGTATCTATCATCCATGTATGCATTTATCAAGTATGTATGTGTGTATGTGTGTGTTTGTATCTTTATATCCATCTATCAATAATTTGTCTATAATCTCTCTCATCTATCTATGAAAATTATTAGATTGACTTACAGGCTATGGCTGGGTGATGCAACAATGACTGTTCCATAATGGAAAGGTTGAACATTTGGTAGTTGCTGATGCATGAGGCTGTAAGTCTCAGTAGCCCCTTGTGGTGTTGCACTCCTGGAAGATACCTGGAGAGCTAGATTCTGGTGTTTCAGTCTCTGTTGAAATTTAGAAGAACTTGCATTTAATTCCAGCTACAGAAACAGGTTAGACAAACTTGTTTGAGAGTAAGTGCAGGGAGGAACAAATCATAAATCCCTCTTTTTTTTCCTTCTTTTTTTTCCTTTATTTTTTATTTCTTCAAGTTACATCTCAATCGCAGTCCCCTCCCTATTCCCCCTCCAGTCCCACCCTCCCACCCTCAACCCCCCATCCTCTTCCCCTTTTTTTTCTTTTAAGTTTAAGGTATATCTTATTTCCCCCTACAGTTTCTCCTTTCAGTCCAACAAATGGCTCTTTCTCTTATAATAATAAATACAGTACAGTACAACAGAGGTAATTAGGCCACAGTTATGAGGGTTATATGGCTTAACATACATTCCCAAAGACCAGTCCATATGTATTTGGTACCTGACTTTAACATTCTACTATCTAACCATCTCCATGAGTTTAAAGTTCTATATCTGACTCAACATTCATACTAACTTGCAACACAATTTTAAAAGTATCTTCTTAGGTGTATAACACTCTCTTGACTCCTAAACAACTCAAAATTTAATTATGAGACTCTATCTATCTGTTCTTCAATCACCTCAGAGAACTGAGAGGGATAAATATATCTGATTTTATAGGACGTACAGGGTCTGCAGCTTCCCAAACTAAGAAATGACATACCAGTGGCTGCCTGGACAGTTCCCATTTTCTCTCCATACATTACAGCATCGATCTTCAGTCGTTTGGCCCCATTTCTCTGACAGACATTGATTGTAGAGCAGGGGTTATGAAGGACTTACTTACCCTGTCTTGGCAGAGCTAGGCTGTCGACTTACCGGCTTCCAGGTTTTGTCCTTTTTGGACAGCATTCTGTCTACAGTTGGAGCAAGGGGCTTTTCCTACCAAGAGATAGGCTTGCGACTAATTCAATCATCTCCCACTGGAGATTCTTCGATGCTCATCTTCTACTTGGAGGAGAATAGGGGATGCTGTCAGGAGTTGATATGTCTTGATATAAAAAAATCTAAAGTTGCGAAAACATCTTTGAATGCCATATTCTGCAGATATCTTGAGGTTTTTGAAGAGGCCCTATCTATCTCTTATATTAGGGTAAGCAGATGTTGCTTGTCTCTTAGCAGGTTTAGTTCTGATTAGCTTAGCAAGTAAATATAATAGGCTGTCATAGTACCTAACAGAATGACTGGCTTGCATAACCATTAGTTTGCATTTCTTAATTATCCTAAACAGTTCATGACAGTTAGTAGTAAAAGGCTGAAACATCACATTTCTTTTTTTTTTCTTTACCTCCTAACCCTTCCATCCCATTTCTCTGGGGTGGGGTGTCCTTATATAATAGTCCCTCATCTCAGTTGAGAGGTCATATGAGGGCCAAGAGCCTCTTCATTCATTGGGGATCTATGAAGCAGTACCATCAGTGAAAAGTGTCTCATTGCCTGGGAGAGAGAACTACTAAACAAACAAATCAATAAGCATACAATAGATAAAAAAGACTAAAAAATAGAAAAAAATATAACTAATATATAAAAAAATAAATAAAAATTAAAAATTAAAAATAAGAAGTCTATGTCCGATTTCCCTTTGGCGTGTTAGTTGTAGTACTGATACCTTCTACTATATAGCTAAAATCCAACTATAAGTGAATAGATGCCATATGTGTCCTTCTGAGTCTGGGTTAGCTCACTCAGGATGAGCTTTTCTAGTTCCATCCATTTGGCTGCAAATTGCATAATTTCATTGTTTCTGATAGCTGAATAATATTCCATTGTGTAGATGTACCACAGTTTTTTAACCCATTCTTCGGTTGAGGGACATCTGGGTTGTTTCCAGTTTCTAGCTATTACAAATAAGGCTGCTATAAACATAGATGAGGAAACTTCCTTATGATTCCGTGAAGAGGCATTTGGGTGTATACCCAGAAGTGGTATGACTGGGTCCTGAGGCAGAGCTATTCCAAGTTTTCTAAGATATCGCCAGACTGACCTCCATAGTGGTTGCACAAGCCTGCACTCCCACCAGCAATGGAGTAGGGTACCCCTTTCTCCACACCCTCGCCAGCATGTGCTGTCATTTGAGTTTTTGATCCTAGCCATTCTGACAGGTGTGAGATGGAATCTCAGAGTCGTCTTGAGTTGCATTTCTCTGATGATTAAGGATGTTGAGCATTTCTTCAAGTGTCTCTCAGCCATTAGGGATTCCTCCTTTGTGAATTCTCTATTTAGCTCTGTCCCCCATTTTTTGATTGGATTATTTGGTTTCTTGGCATTTAATTTCTTGAGTTCTTTGTAGATTTTGGATATTAGCCCTCTGTCAGATGTGGGGTTGGTGAAGATTTTCTCCCAGTCTGTAGGCTGCCGTTTTGTTCAAATGACAGTGTCTTTTGCCTTACAGAAGCTTTTCAGTTTCATGAGGTCCCATTTATTGATTGTTGATCTCAAGTCCTGAGCGGTTGGTGTTCTGTTCAGGAAGTTGTCGCC
The DNA here is from genome assembly GCA_907164525.1 of Lophiomys imhausi. Lineage (NCBI taxonomy): Eukaryota > Metazoa > Chordata > Mammalia > Rodentia > Muridae > Lophiomys > Lophiomys imhausi. The sequence goes on along the minus strand of CAJQZJ010026257.1, from coordinate 1,537,357 downwards.
TGTGCCAATTAGTTTGAGGGTTTCTCCCACTTTTTCTTCTCGTAGATTTAGTGTGACCGGCCTTATGTTAAGGTCTTTGATCCACTTGGACTTAAGTTTTGTACAAGGTGATAAGTATGGATCTAATTTCATTCTTTTACAAGTGGACATCCAGTTGGACCAGCACCATTTGTTGAAGATGCTGTCCTTCTTCCATTGTGCCGTTTTGGCTTCTTTGTCAAAAATTAGGTGGCCATAAGTGTGTGGGTCTATTTCTGGATCTTCAATTCGATTCCATTGATCTACTGGTCTGTTTCTATACCAATACCATGCTGTTTTTTCAACTATTGCTCTGTAGTACAGCTTGAAATCTGGGATGATTATACCTCCAAATATTTTTTATTGTACAGGATTGATTTAGCTATTCTGGGCTTTTTGTTGTTCCATATGAAATTGAGAATAGCTCTTTCCAAGTCTATAAAAATTGTGTTGGTATTTTGATAGGAATTGCATTGAATCTATATATTGCTTTTGGCAGGATGGCCATTTTTATTATGTTGATCCTACCTATCCATGAGCATGGGAGGTCTTTCCATCTTCTAAAGGCCTCTTCCATTTCTTTCTTCAAGGGCTTGAAATTCTTGTTGTACAGGTCCTTTACTTGCTTGGTTAGAGTTACCCACAGGTATTTTATGTTGTTTGTGGCTATTGTGAAGGGTGTTGTTTCCCTTATTTCTTTCTCAGCCCATTTGTTTGTTGTATAAAGAAGGGCTTCTGATTTTTTTGAATTAATTTTGTATCCAGCCACTTTGCTGAAGGTGTTTATCAGCTGTAAGAGTTCTCTGGTGGAATTTTTGGGGTCGCTTATGTATACTATCATATCATCTGCAAATAGGGATAATTTGACTTCTTCGTTTCCGATGTTTATCGCCTTGATGTCCTTTAGTTGTCTTATTGCTCTAGCAAGAACTTCAAGTACTATATTGAAGAGATATGGTGAAAGTGGACATCCTTGTCTTGTCCCTGAGTTTAGAGGAAATGCTTCAAGTTTCTCACCATTTATTTTGATGTTGGCCACTGGCCTGCTGTATATTGCTTTTATTATTTCTAGGTACGGCCCTTGCATGCCCATTCTCTCCAGAATTTTTAGCATGAAGGGGTGTTGAATTTTCTCAAATGCTTTTTCTGCATCTAGCGAGATTATCATGTGGTTTTTTTTTCTTTCATCTTGTTTATATGGTGAATGACATTGATAGATTTTCATATGTTGAACCATCCCTGCTTCCCTGGGATGAAGCCTACTTGATCATGGTGTATGATACTTTTGATGTGTTCTTGAATTCGGTTTGCTAGTATTTTATTAATTATTTTTGCATCTATGTTCATGAGGGAGATTGGTCTTAAGTTCTCTTTCTTTGTTGGGTCTTTGTGTGGTTTAGGAATCAGGGTGATTGTGGCCTCGAAGAATGAGTTTGGCAATGTTCTTTCAGATTCTATTTGGTGAAAGAGTCTGAAAAGTATTGGTGTTAGCTCCTCTTTGAAGGTCCGGTAGAATTCCGTGCTAAAGCCATCTGGCCCTGGGCTTTTTTTGGTTGGGAAATTTTTAATGACTGTTTCTATTTCCTTAGGGGTTATAGGGCTGTTTAATCTGTTTATCTGATCTTGATTTAGCTTCAGTAGGTGGAATCTATCAAGAAAATTGTCCATTTCACCTAAGTTTTCAAATTTGGTGGAGTATAGATTTTTAAAGTAGGATCCAAATATTCTCTGGATTTCCTCAATGTCTGTTGTTATTTCACCCTTTTCATTTCTGATTTTGTTGATTTGTGTTTTCTCCCTCTATCTTTTAGTTAATTTGGCTAAGGGTCTGTCTATTTTGTTGATTTTCTCGAAGAACCAACTCTTGGTTTCATTGATTCTTTGTATAGTTCTTTTTGTTTCTAAGTTGTTGATTTTAGCCCTAAGTTTGATGATCTCCTGCCTTCTGCTCCTCTTGGGAGTGTTTGCTTCTTTTTTTTTCCAATTCACCCAGTTTAGCTGTCCATTCGCTAATATGAGATGTCACAGTTTTCTTTTTGAAGGCACTTAATGCTATGAACTTTCCTCATAGCACAGCTTTCATTGTGTCCCATAGGTTTGGGTATGTTGTGTCTTCATTATCGTTGGATTTTAAGAAGTCTTTGATTTCCATCTTTATTTCTTCCCTGACCCAGTGGTCCTCTAGTAAAGAATTGTTCAATTTCCATGTGAGTGTAGATTTTCTGTTGATTCTTTTGCTATTGAAGTCCAGCTTTATTCCATGGTGGTCTGATAAGATACAAGGGGTTATTTCAATTTTCTTGTATCTGTTGAGGCTATCTTTGTGTCCAACTATATGGTCGATTTTAGAGAGGGTTCCGTGAGGTGCCGAGAAGAAGGTGTATTCTTTTGTGTTTGGGTGAAATGTTCTGTAGATATCTCTTAGGTCCATTTGGTTCATGATCTCTGTTAGACTCATTATTTCTCTGTTTGGCTTCTGTCTTGATGATCTGTCCATAGTTGTGAGTGGGGTGTTGAAGTCTCCCACTATTAAAGTGTTTTGATCGATGTGCGATGTAAGTTTTAGAAGCGTTTCTTTTATAAATGTAGGTGCCTTTGTATTTGGGGCATAGATGTTCAATATTGAGATGACCTCTTGGTGGATATTTCCTATAATGAGTATGTAATGCCCTTCTCTGTCTTTTTTTATTAACTTCAATTTTAAGTCTATTTTGTTTGATATTAGGGTGGCTACTACAGCTTGTTTCCTGGGTCCATTTGCTTGGAAGACCTTTTCCCAGCCCTTTATTCTGAGGTAGTGTTTATCTTTAATAGTGAGATGTGTTTCTTGTATACAGCAAAAAGATGGGTCTTGTTTACGGATCCAGTCTGTAAGTCTATGTCTTTTTATTGGAGAGTTGAGTCCATTGGTGTTGATGGATATTAGTGACCAGGGGTTGTTATTTCCCGTTATTTTGGTATAGCTGGCTGTCTTGTGTTTCTCTTTTGTTTAGTTGCTGTGGAGGTTTCTATTTCCTCTGTTTTCTTGGGTGTAGTTATCTTCTCTGTGTTGGAATTTTCCTTCTAGGATCTTCTGTAGGGCTGGGTCTGTGAGGAGATATTGTTTGAATTTGATTTTGTCATGGAATATCTTGTTTTCTCCATCTATGTTGATAGAGAGTTTTGCTGGGCATAGTAGTCTGGCTGGGTACCTATGTTCTCTCAGGGCTTGTAGGACATCCGTCCAGGCCCTTCTAGCTTTTAAAGTTTCTGAGGAGAAGTCAGGTGTGATTCTGATGGGTCTGCCATTGTATGTGACTTGGCCTTTTTTCTCTTACAGCTTTTAATATCCTTTCTTTGTTCTCTACATTTGGAGTTTCTATTATTATGTGGCGAGAGGAGTTTCTTTTCTGATCTAATCTGTTTGGTGTTTTGTAAGTCTCTTGGATTTTTACTGGCATCTCTTTCTTTAGGTTTGGGAAGTTTTCTTCTATGATTTTGTTGAAGATATTTCCTGGTCCATGGAGTCGGGAGTCTTCTCTTTCCTCTATGCCTATAATTCTTAGGTTCCGTCTTTTCATTGAGTCCTTGATTTCTTGGATGTTGTGGGTGAGAGATTTTTTAGCCTTCTCTTTTTTTGGATGTTGTACTGATTTCTTCCATCGAATCTTCCATGCCTGAGGTCCTGTCTTCCATCTCTTGCATCCTATTTTTCATACTCACATCTGTAGTTCCTGTTCTCTTTTCTTGATTCTCCTCTTCCTCTTTTAACTCTGACTGTGTTTTCTTTATTGTTTCCATTTCTATTTTCATGTCTTGAATGGTAGTGTTCGTTTTGTACATTTCCTTCTCCAGTTTGCTTGTTTTTGTCTGGAGATCTTTCGTTGCTTTATCCTTTTCCTATTCAAGCTGGGTCACCTTGGCTTGGAGCTCTTTAATGATGTTATTCGTTGTTTTGACTTGTATAATTGTGGCTTCTTTGAATTCCTTCATAGTTTTAAGTTCGTCTTGAAGGGACTTTATCACTTTCCATAATGTAGAATTGTCATCGTTTTCATGTGTTTCAATTGTGGTGAGGTGGTTCGGGCTGGACGGAATAGCGTTGCTTTCTTTTGTTGGAGACATTTCCCTCTGTTTTTTTTTTTGTTTTGTCTCTGGCCTCTGGCCATGAGGAATTTTTTTTTTTGCTCTCTTCTGCACTTGGGTCCAAAGGGGGCACTGTGGTGTAGGAGTTGCCTTACTCCACCACTATTAGGAGAGTCATTCAGTCCCGCCTCCCAGGTGAGGACTTAATTAATTCAGGTGGCGGAGCTGTGCACAAGTAAGCTCTGATTCCCCACAGGAAGGGCCCTTACTAGTACAAAAGTTCGATATAGGACAGTTTCCAATATCTCACAGTTTGCCCGGGGTTGTTTCCTGTAGGGGGTAAATCTGCAGTTCAGCTCCAATAGCCTTGCTGCTCCCAAGGCTTGGAAGCTGGCCTGTGACGTCACAGACTGGGATCTGAAGGCGCTTTGAAGTGGAGCTACTTCACTTCCAAGGGTCGCAACCCTTCCCAGATAATTGGATCATCTGTGTGAGACCTGGGAGTGCCCAGCAGGGTGGGGATTATCTCTGCGTGGTTTCTGAATCTGCCGGCTGGGTATTAGGTTGGAACTTACCAGGTATTTTTCCTTTTGGGGGGATGGGTTATCCTGATTCCCGGGTCCAGAGGCTTCCTAGCATGTCTGAGAGTTGGAAGGGGTGTCCTGCCCAGGCATCTTCCATGGTCCCTGTGTAGCTGGGTGAGATTTAGAAGGGGTCGTGCCCTTTGTACTGCGTCCTGCAACACTTGCTGCCTTGTGACTGTTGACCCCGAAATCAAAATACGTCCGTTCCGGCCGCCGCCATCTTGGATCCCCTCATAAATCCCTCTTTTAAGTGTCTGGCAGCAGAAGGTGTTACCCAGGTTTAGAGTGAATCTTCCTGCTTCAAATAATCTGATTAAGAGACTCCTTCACAGGAGTGCCTAGCAGCTTGGTTTTGAGCCATCTGCTCTTGGTCCCTTTGTCTTTTGATACCTTGTGTCAAAAGGCTGGGAGCCACCTTTGACTGGTGTGTCCTGAAACTCAACTTCTACACAGCACACTGCTGGGACATGCAGGTGCTTAAGGGAAACATTTTTTATTTAACTTCATTGCCTCCAAAGATGTCTCTGGGAAGCCATTGGCCAATCAGCAGACAAACCTCAACTTGCTTCTGAGATACTAAATTTCCACCCATCTCACCAAACTCCCTGTAGGCTATGGAGTGTTACCAGGAGCTTTGCCACGTGCAGTCAATGTAACAACACTCAAGACAGCCACCATAATGACCGGACCCCTGACCTCCCTGATATTCTTGCATGTGACTTCTTGATCAGTACCTAAGGATCTTTCTGAAAGGGTGTTTTGCTGCAAACTCCATCACATCCATTTCAGATTTTGAACAACCTCTTGACTAGTCATTGCTCCATTGTGAGAACCTTGGACTGCAGGTGGCTGAAGCCAGGTGTTTAAAGTAGTGGAAAAGTAACAGAATAGTAAATAACTCAGTAAAGTGACAAGACCAGTCACTCTTAAACTTGTGTAATGTGCAGCCAGACCTCTTCTTTCTCTGTTCTCTGTCACTTTCTTCTGATGACCAGAGTAAATTCTTGTCCCCAAAGTGTCCAGTTCTAGTTCTGTAAGTCATTTACTCTTGGTCCCTTTGCTCTCTTGCACCTTCTTCAAGAAGTTGGCTGGGAGCCACTTGTGTCCCCTGAAATTCAATTTCTACACAGCGCATTGCTGGGACAAGCAGGTGCTTAAAGAATGTATTGTTTATTTAACTTCATTGCCTAGAAAGATGTCTCTAGGTGGCCCTTGGCCAATCAGCAGAAAGCCCTCAACTTGCTTCTGAGATACTAAATATCCACCCATCTCACCAAACTCCCTGTAGCCCATGAAGTGTTACCAGGAGCTTTGTCAAGGTAGGTTCCTGGCATACTATCCCCTACCAATCACAGAAATAGAACAACAAACAGAACTGTCTGACCTTTAGGATAAACATGGTAATGTGCAGCAGATCAAGAGAGGATAGTGGTGCTCTGGCTTCTTCTGAATCTTGTTAGTCTGAACCAGGGGTGGCACCAGATCAAGGGTTGTCTCTGTCCTGGACCCTGGATCCTGCCTTTGCTGGGAAAAACTTTGTAAACAGGCTTCAAGTTTTAAAAAATTCCTTTCTTGGGCTGGAGAGATGGCTCAGCGGTTAAGAGCACTGGCTGCTCTTCCAGAGGTCATGAGTTCAATTCCCAGCAACCACATGGTGGCTCACAACCATTCATAATGAAATCTGGTGCCCTCTTCTGGCCTGCAGATATACCTGCAGACAGAACACTGTATACACAATAAAAATAAATCTTTAAAAAAAAAAATTCCTTTCTTGAGGTGAGATGCAGAAAAAGACAGAGGAGACAGGAGGTATGTAACAATATTTTTATTTATCACACTTATATTTATTAATACTTAACAATAACCTATAAAATACCTAAATCCTATAACCTAAACCTTACATCTAAAATCTATAATTTACCTATAAATACCTTAATAGTTAAAAACACTGTAATACCTATAAAATCCAAACACTTAACACTATTTTAAGTTTCTTAAAAGGATATTAACACTCTTGGCATAGGTCCATGTAGAATGGCCTGATCTATGGCTGTCTTTCAATCTCAAAGTTTGTTGGGCAATATTTTGTCAATTTGCAAGGCCAATCTATCTTCACCACAAATTCGTGGCCAGTTTGTAAAGTCAATCTGTTCTGACTGCCAATGTAGGGTGGTCTTTTTAATCAGCCAGGAATTGCCTTCTCGGTCTCCCTCAGCTTTTCTTTTGGCATTTTGAGGCTCCAAAGCAGGATACTTTAAAGGATTCTCTCTTAGCAGATCTGTGGCATGTTTTTGCTTTGGATTGCAGCGGTTCAAACTCTGCCAATGGCGTACTTGCTTGCTCTTTCCCAGCATGGATTCCTGTTGAGCACAAGATGGCATGGCAGGGTTTCGAGAGAGAGGGTGGTCGTTTGTGACCCAGTGGATCTTGACTTAAATCTCTTCCAGTGTCATGATGATTGGTGGAGTGGTTTTTGTCAGTGGTTTTCATGGGCTTTCCCAAGACATGCCCATACAACAGTGCGCCAGTGGTCTATCTCCCGGGATTCCTATCTCCCCATGGCTAATGATGTCATCTGCGTGACTTGCGAGGTTTCTTAGCAATGCTCTTTCAATAGGGCATATCATTCGGCTACAACTGGTCCAGAAGGAACTCCAAGTGTCTCCCTATGTCTGCCATATATTAATCAGAACTGCCTAGTAATTTCACTAATGAAACCTGACCTCTACCACAGAGGTGGGAGGAAAAGAAGTGGTGCTCACAGGCAGCAAAGAGTTGTGAGTCCATGGTTGAACAGATGTCTCCAGATCACATTGGGAATTCTCTTCTTCCAGTCATTATGTTGTACTAGAGAAACTTCTAGAATTCTTATGAGAACAAACAGTGGTAAGTTGGTAGGCATTTTGAACATGGTAGATGTACTTTGGTCTGCATTGTGGAGAGCAGAACAACATGGAATATTTGAAACTCATGAAGTCAAAAACTGGGAAGTTTCTTGGATGAGCTGGGACCAGCCCACTGGGAGAAGGGCATGTGAGAGAGGGTCAAGTGAAACCACAAACTTCAAATCTGGGTTCTTCTCTGATGAGGTCCATGGAACACTTGGGACTGTGATCGATGTATGAGAGGAAGGACCCATCACTAAGGTCAGCTTGTGTTAGTTTTTGTCTCTGCAGCTGAGGGGGGACATATGGGGATACTATCTCGGTCTACTTGAAGGCTCAGTCTATTCAAGTCCTATGTGGATATGAGGCAGTATGGGAGGCCCTAGTGGATCAGGCTGAGGCATTCTCCATCCAAGGTCTCGTGGCATTTTTACATCGAACTTTCATGTATTGGTGAGTGAGTAATGGTTCTGAATGTGTGGCAAGGGAAAATCTTAGGAGTCTTCCCAACTTTCCTACCCAAACCCACTCTTAGGTATGTTTTTTTTTTTGTTATTTTTGTCAATGGACAATCTTAGAATAGCCTCAGGTGGTTCTTTCTGACCACCATGAAGCACTTTGAATGGGAAAATAGAGCATGGAGGATTGAATAAACATGGAGGCTCAGGATCTGGTAGGGGAGCTTAGGGAAACCTGGGGTGAGACCTAGGGGTCTGTGCAGGGGGTCAGCATGATGGAGACAGAGATGGAGAGTGTGGTTGCTAAAGATCCAGATAGAGTGATGTAGAGACAGGGCAGAGATAGGTGATGAGTCATGAAAAGCTGAAGATTCAAGGATACAATTTTAAGTAGAAATTTCACAGAAAAAAATAGAACTAAAATATTTGATACTAGAAATAGTTAATGGAAACACAAAGTGTCTTGATGGGAAGGACAGGTGCATGTAATACTAACAGGAATGTGGTCATTTGAATGAGAATAATCCCCATTGGCTCATATATTTGAATACTTGGTCCTCAGTTGGTGGAAATGTTTGGGATGGATTAGGAGGCGTGGTCTTGTTGGAGGTGTGTCACTGGGGTAGCCTTTGATGTTTCAAAAGCCCATTCCATTTTCAGTTAGCTCTTTGCCAGCCTCCTGCTGTGGAGTAGATGTAAACTATCAGCTACCACTCAAGCACTGTGACTACCTGAGTGGTTCCATGTGCAAAGTCATGATGGTCATGGCCTCAACTCCTGAAACTGTAAGCCCCAATAAATTCTTTTGTTCTGTCAGCTGATTTTGTCATGGCATCTTAACAGAGCAATAGAAGAGTAACTAAGACAAAGTGCATGAAAGGAGAGAAAGTCTCACAGTGAAAGTCATAGATGAGACCAGAGAGATGCAGATGCACAAGGAGTCACCAAGATAAAGGCCTGGAGAATGATAGCCATGGTGAGGTGGAAATAGTGGCAAACCAGGAGATGTTACTATCCTCGTGAAAGTCATCCAGAGGGATAATGTGGGGACACACAGACCTCTGTGATGTACCTCTTATCTGAACCCAGCTCTCCTCTTTCACTCTACCATGGCCAACATCATCTGCTCCATCATTTTTGGTGAGTGCTTTAATTACCAGCATCCCAAATTTGTATGCTTACTAGGTTTACTGAGTGAAATATTCACTCCCATCAGCACTTTCTACAGTCAACTAAGATTAGAGGTTACACAATGGGCCAGGAATCAGTGTAGGTGAATTCTGGGAAGAGACCAGTTGTTTTCCCAGTTAGAACACAGAGGCGAGAAAGCCTCCAAAGGTCAGATATCTCAGAGGAGCAGAAATTATTTTAGTCTCTGCATGCTTGTGAGGATGGTAAAACTCCACAGGTAACTTTCAGCATTGATAGTGACGGCAAAGGGAGACATGCTGAGGCATGATCAGATCACAGTGTGTGTCCGGCATGCGTGAAGTCCTGGGTTGAGCCTTAGAATCACATGGTAGTGTCAGGACAAGCCTGTTACCCTAGGAGTTGGAAGATTGAAGCAGGGACTCAGACATTCAAGGTTCTTCTCACTTTCCTCCATGGAGGCCAGACTGGAATACATGAGGTCATATATGAAAAAATACTTATCCTTTCTCAAGTAAATGTATTATTTACTTGTTTGAAGATGTCGAAGTTAGCATTTCTAGTTCTGATTTTGCCATTCACATGTTCCTAGACTCCCATGAACACACCTTACCTTCCAAGTGAGGTGACAAGTCCTGTTGGGGATAGATATTAAGTAGCCAAAAAAGATGGGTTTTGAGAGAAAAGACTTTATTGAAGTTGTAGCGATTTTTGGTAACTAGAGCTGTAGAGGTAAGTGTGTGTGTGTGTGTGTGTGTGTGTGTGTGTGTGTGTGTATTCACATGATCATGATCACTGAAAGTCAGCTGGGAGCACATTCCTCAAGTCTGAGGTGTCCTTGAGATACTGTTGTATTGTTCAGGGAACAGGCATAGAATTAACCATTTGAGGGATCAAACTATGTTTTTAGGGTTTTCATGACTTCCCTTAGGCATGTGAACTCTCTGGCATCCTGAAGCACTTTCTTGGCCCCCTACTTGGTTGTACAACAATATTCAAGAACTGAACTACTTCATTATTGAGAATGTGAGAGATGCCAGGAAAGGTTGAACCCCTGTGCCCCTCAGGCCTTCACTGACTCCTTCCTTCACATAAACTTCTTAAAGTAAAAGGAACAGAGGTTTCAACAAATGTAAAAGCTCCCTCCTTGATTCTTATGCTCTCTTCAACTAGACTTTGAAAAACCCTTGTCTAATCAAAACCTTTAGTTTTATTAATGAAGATAGCATCTTCGGGGGGAAGTGATTTATCCAAGATCACATGGTAAGGTCAGCTTGAAAAAGGGCTGGGATATCAGTTTTATTTGTAACTCATTCTCAGTTAAATATGAGGGGTCTAGAATGTTCTCCAAGTGTTGAGGCAGTTTTCCTTGTCAAATCTTCTCATAAGTAAATCTCTCTCCCAATTAGAAGGCAAACACTAGATGAGATGTCTTCATAGAATCCATGGACCTTCCTTCTAGGTGCTTCATTGGTGATTGACAACCCAGCATCTTAGTGAAGAGTTTTTTCTTTTTCTTTTCTTTTTTGACATATGTGCATTTTGTATATGGATGCATTTATGTGTGTTTGCATGTATGTGGGTGCACCTGTCTGTGGAAATCCACATACACATTCACCTTTGTATGCAGGCCTGAAGTTTATATTAGTTGTCTTTCTTGATGGTGCTCCACTTCCATGAGGCAGTGTCTTGCTGGACCCAGAGCCTAGGCTAGCCATCTTTCCCCAGAGATCCCATGTCTGCCTCTAAAGTGTTGGGATTACACAGGGAGCCAAACCTTCCTGGCTTATATATGACTTCTGGATTCTGAACTTCAGTCCTTATGCCCCTTTGTGGAAAGTACTTTATTGTTGGAGCCATCCTCCTAGTTCCTTTGTGAAGAGTTCTGAAAATTCATCCCAGTCTGTAGGTTGTGTGTGTGTGTGTGTGTGTGTGTGTGTGTGTGTGTGTGTGTGTATATATAATGTAGTCTAGACTGTCTTGAACTTTTGGTAGTCAAGGCTAGCTTCAATCTCATCTTTTGGATGAGAGTTCTAAAATCAAGGTTTGAGAAACCATGCCTGGCTTGACTGTCACTTTTGGGGACCTTTGCTGAACACTGTTGTGAGTGTTCAAACACTGTTGTGAGTGTTCACTCATGTGCTTCTTCTCCAGCCTGTCCATCTCAGGAAAATTCCAGGCCGAGACTGGTGGTGTGATCAGCAGCCACCAAGCTTCCAGTCTTTGAGCATCAGACAAAAATGTCTTCTACTCATACAATCATCCAAGAGATTTAGAGATATGGTGAGCTCATGCCAATTGGTGTCTCTCTCTGTGACTTCCAGGACATACATCCAGGTGCATATAAATATCTTAGGAGTAGCTGATTCTTCTAACATCTAATGCAAATGTGATGTTTTCTCACATGCTCCATTCTGTCAAAAGTCAGCTTTGACACCAGGGGTAAACTGAGGTGGGCCATAGAGTCAGCAACGTGGTCAGAAGCTGAGAGTTCCTGGTGATTCAGGGCCAGTACTGCTTGTAATTGGTGAGAAACCCTGAACTCTCTTTAACTCTTCTGGGGCTAGAGTTTATTGCTCTTGGCAAATGCCTCCTGCTGATGGCAGGAGGTGATTAGAGAGAGAAACTTAACTACCCGAGGCTGACTGCAACTGGCGACTAGTGAGAGATACTGAACTCTTTAACTTTGCAGGACAGTGCAAACTGGCCATTTAGAGGCTTTGAGCTCTTTAACTCTTAATGTGTCAGCAAGAAAGCAAATGGAAAGGAGAAAAAAACCCCACATACTTGCACACACCTTCACTGCATGAAGCAAAGAGGATTCATACATATACATGCATACAGATATATACACATTTATACATTGGGTGGATGGGGCAGAGCACCAACTACATTACACATATACATGTATACATATATTCATATACATGTATACACATGTACACAAATATATACATATACACATATATATCATACATACATATTTACATACATACATACACACAGACCATTAGACAGATGAACACATATTGGTGGATGGTGGATCAAACAAAATTCCAACCCCAACCAATAACTCTATTTTTGCCCTTAGGCTTTTATACTCTTTAAGACAAAGCTCTCTATATCAGAAGAAATATTAACTCGTAGCCATAAAAGCATATAATTGCCATAAAAGCAATTATCACAAAACTGAGTTCTTAAGAGGAGGGTTACAGGATTGCTGATTATATGTTTTTCCTTTAAAATATGTACCTAAGTAAACATTCCGCTTCATTCCATAAGTTAATTGTAAGTTCAAAGCAATAGTCCCTCATTTCATAGGCTAACAAGTTTTAAGGTTAACAAGGTTTAAGGATTTACAATAGGCTAATAGTTTGTATCTTTCCATTAAGACTCATACCTGACTAAACATTCCTTATCTATTTTTTAGCTCCACAAGTTTAATATAAGTTCAAAGCAACAATTTTATCCATCTTTCATTCCACAAGCTCATTGTAAGTTCAAAGTCATAGATTTTATTTATGTCATAGGCTAGCAAAAATATTTTTAAAACAAAAAACAGGTTATTTATTTTATGTCTTATTTTTCAAGTTTTGTATAGTTAAATTAGCAAATTATCTACTTTCTGTTCATGACTTGTCTTATCATGGTATATACCGAGACCTACAATCTCATCTGTGGACCTAACCTAGAGCCAATGTTTTTCCTTGATCATAAATCTGTCCCAAGGCTGTCCCCTGAGCACCATTGTCCAGATCCTGTTTCACTGTCCATTACCAGGCCTGCTGCTCCAGGAACATCCAGACCTACAGCACCAGGAACATCCAGGATAGCAGCACCAGGAATAACATACCTTTCCCCAGCTATTCCCAGCTCTCCAAGTCCCCTAGGACATGTCCAGTTGTGCTGAGCTGTGTGCTGTTCCATTGAGCACCATTGTCTAGATGCTGCTCCACTGGTCATCACCAGGCCTGCCACACTAGGAACATCCAGGCTTGCTGTACCAGGAATATCCATGTCTGCTACACCATGAACATCTAGGGACAACCAGATGACTAAATGCCAGCATATGAACACAATCAACAAGAGCCAGAGCAACATGGCACCATCAGGGCACAGCTATCCCACTATAGTAACCCCTGATATCCTAACACAACTGATGCACAAGAAAATGACCTTAAATACAACCTTATAAAGATGATAGAGGTCTTTAAAGTGGAAATAAATAAATACCTTAAAGACATGCAGAAAAATTCAAACAGGTGGATGAAATGAACAAATCCCTTAAAGAAATACAGGAAAAGCAATAAAAACAGAGAAGGAAATGCATAAAATGGTTCAAGACCTGAAAACAGAAATGGAAGCAATAAAGAAAACACAAGCCTAGACAATCCTGGAGATAGTAAACCTAGGAAAAGCTGGGCATGGTGGTACACACTTTTAATCCCAGCACTTGGGAGGCAGAGGCAGGCAGATCTCTGTTAGTTCGAGGCTAGCCTGGTTTACAAAGTGAGTTGAGGTCAGTCAGAGATACACAGAGAAACCCTGTCTCAAAAAAAAAGAGAAAACCAAGAAAGAGAAGAGGAACTACAGACACAAGGCATCACCAACAGCATGCAAGAGATGGAAGAGAAAAAATATACAACTGAAGAAATCAATACATCCATCAAAGAAAATGTGAAATCTAAAAAAAAATTCCTGACTCAAAACATCCACAAAATAGGAACCCATGAAAAGACAAAACCTAAGCATAATAGGAATAGAAGAGAAGACTCTCCAGCTCCAAGGATCAGAAAACATTTTCAACAAAATAATCGAAGAAAATTTCCCCAACCTAAAGAAAGATATGCCTATAAACATATAAAAGGCTTACAGAACACCATATAGATGAGACCAGAAAAGAAACTTCTATCACAGAATAATTAAAACACTAAATGTACAGAACAAAGAAAGAATATTAAAATCTGCAATGTAAAAAGGACTAGTAATATAGAAAGGCAGATCCATCAGAAATCACACCTGACTTCTCATCAGAAAGTCTAAAAGCCAGAAGGGCCTGGGCAGATACCTTGAAGATCCTAAGAGACCACAGATGTTAGCCAAGACTACTACACCTAGCAAAAACTCTCAATCACTGTAGATGGAGAAAGTAAGATATTCCACAACAAATCCAAATTTAAGCAGTATCTATTCACAAATCCAGTCCTACAGAGATACTAGAAGGAAAACTCCAACCCAAGTAGGTTATCTACAGCCAAGAAAAGACAGGAAACAAATAATCCCACTGGAGCGAAAACAATAGAATAGAAGTACACAAACATGTTGTCACCACCTAAATCAAAATAACAGGAAATAACAGCAATTGGTCATCAATGTCTCTCAACATCAATAGACTCAATTATCCAATAAAAAGACACAGGCTAACAGAATGGATTCATAAAGATGGCCCATCATTCTTCTGCATACAAGAAACACACCTCAGCAACAAATATAGACTTTACATCAGAGTAAAGGGCTGGAAAAAAGGTTTTCCAGGCAAATGGAATCAGGAAGCAAGCTGAAGTAGCCATTCTAATATCTAGTAAAATAGACTTTCAACCAAAATTAATAAAAAAAGATAGGGAAGGAAACTACATACTAATCAAAGAAAAAATCCATCTAGACAACATCTCAATACTATACATCTATGCCCCGAATACAAGGGCACCCACATTTGTAAAAGAAACATTACTATGGTTTAATCACACATTGATCACCACACAGTAAAAGAAAGAGACTTCGACACCCCGCTCTCATCAATGGACAGATCATCAAGACAGAAACTAAACAGAAAAATAATGAAACTAACAGATGACATGAACCAAAAGGACCTAACAGATATCTACAGAACTTTTCACCCAAACACAAAAGAATATACCTTCTTCTCAGCACCTTATGGAACCTTCTCCAAAATTGACCATATAGTCAGCCACAAAGCAAGCTTCAACTGATACAAGAAAATTGAAATAACCCCTTGTATCTCATCAGATCACCATGGATTAAAACTGGACTTTAACAACAACAGAAATATCAAAAAACCTACACAATCATGGAAACTGAAGAAGTCCCTACTCAATGACCACTGGGTCAGGGAAGAAATAAATAAAGAAATTAAAGACTTCCAAAAAATTCAAAGAAAATGAAGGCACAACATATCCAAACCCATGGGACACAATGAAAGCAGTGCCAGGAGGAAAGCTCATAGCACTAAATGCCTTTAAAAAGAAATTGTAGAGATCCCATACTGATAGCTTAGCAGCATACCTGAAAGTTATAGAAAAAAGAAGTAAACACACTCAAGAGGACTAGATGACAGGAAATTATCAAACTCAGGGCTGACATCAACACATTAGAAACAAAGAGAACAATAAAAAAAAATGAAACCAAGAGCTGATTCTTTGAGCAAATCAACAAGATAAACAAATTCTTAACCAAACTAACTAAAAGTCAGAGAGATAACATCCAACTCAACAAGATCAGAAATGAAAAGAAATAACAATAGACACAGAAGAAATTCACAGAATCATTAGGTCTTACTTCAAAAGCTTGTAAAACACTTGGAAAATCTAAATGAAATTGACAATTTTTTTGATAGATTCAACTTACCAAAGTTAAATCTAGATCAGGTAAACAAGTTAAATAGTCCTATAACACCTAAGAAAATAGAAACAGTCATTAAAAGTCTCCCAACCAAAAAAAAGCCCAGGGCCAGATGGCTTCGGCACAGAATTCTACCAGACCTTCAAAGGAGGTAAAAACAATTCTCCTCACACTATTCCACAAAATAGAAACAGAAGGAACATTGCCAAATTCATTCTATGAGGCCACAGTCACCCTGATACTTAAAGCACACAAAGATCCCCCCACCCAAAAAAGAGAATTTGAGGCTAATTTCCCTCATGAATATCGATGCAAAAATAATCAATATAATACTCACAAACTGAATCCAAGAACACATCAAAAACATCATCCATCATGATCAAGTAGGCTTCATTCTGGGGATGCTAGGTGATTCAATATATGAAAATCCATCAACGTAATCCATCATCTAAACAAACTGAAAGAAAAAAAAAACATGATCATCTCATTAGATGCCAAAAAAGCATTTGACAAAATTCAAAAACCCTTTCATGTTAAAAGTCTTGAAGATATTAGCAGTACAAGGCCCATATCTAAACACAATAAAGGGTATATGCAGCAAGACAATAGCCAACATCAAATAAATTGTAGAAAAACTCAAAACAATTCCACTAAAATTAGGGACAAGACAAGGCTGCCCACTCTCTCTTTATCTCTTTGACGTAGTACTTGAAATTCTTGCTAGAGCAATAAAAAAAACAAAGGAGATCAAAAGGATAAAAATTGGAAAGGAAGAAGTCAAAGTATCCCTATTCATAGATGGTATGATAGTATACATTAGTAATTCCCCCAAATTCTACCAGAAAACTCCTACAGCTGATAAACTCCTGAAGCAAAGTGGCTGGATATAAAATTAACTCAAAAAAAAAAAAAATCAGAGGCCCTTCTTTACACAAAATATAAATGGACTGAGAAAGAAATCAGAGAAACAACACCCTTCACAATAGTCACAAATAATATAATATGCCTTGGAGATAACTCTAACCAAGCAAGTGAAAGACCTGTATGATAAGAACTTCAAGTCCCTGAAGAAAGAAAGAGAAGAAGGTATCAGAAGATGGAAAGATCCTGCAATGTATTGGTAGGATAAACATAGTAAAAATGATCATCCTATCAAAAGCAATACACAGATTCAATGTAATTCCTATCCAAAAACCTACACAATTCTTTACAGACCTTGAAAAAAATTCTCAACTTCATATGGCAAAACAAAAAACCCAGAATTGCCAAAACCATACTGTACAATAAAATAACTTCTGGTGGCATCACCATCCCTGATTTCAAGCTGTACTACAGAGCAATAGTAATAAAAACTGCCTGGTGTTGACACAGAAACAGACTGGACAATCAATGGAATAGAATTGAAGACCCAGAAATAAACCTACACACTTACAGACACTTGATTTTTGACAAAGAAGCCAAAAATCATACAATGGAAAGAGGAAAGCATGTTCAACAAATGGTGCTGGTCTAACTGGATGTCTACATGTAGAAGAATGTAAACAGACACATATTCATCACCATGCACAAAACCCAAGTCCAAGTGGATCAAAGACCTCAACATTAAGCCAGATACACTAATCTAATAGAAGAAAACTTGGGTAAAAACATTGAACTCACTGAGCATGGTGGGGCACACCTTAAATCCAGGCACTCTGGATGGTGAGGCAGGTGGATCTCTGTGAGTTCAAGGCTAACCTGGTCTACAAAGTGAGTCCAGGTCAGCCAGAGATACACAGAGAAACTCTGTCTCAGAAAACAAACAAACAAACAAAAAACCAAAAAACCAAAAAACAAAACAACCCCACAAATAAACAAACAAACAAACAACCCAAAATAAATTCTTGAACTCACTAGTACAGGAGACAACTTCCTGAATAGAATACTAACAGCTCAGGCACTATGATCAACAAGTAATAAACTGGATCTCATGAAACTGAAAAGTTTCTGTAAGACAAAAGACACTATCATTAGAACAAAACAACAACCCACAGATTGGAAAAAGATCTTCACCAACCCTATATCAGACAGAGGACTAATATCCACAATATTTAAAAACTCAAGAAATTAAACACCAACAAGGCAAATAACCCAACTAAAAAATGGGGTGCAGAGAGAAACTGAGAATTCTTGACAGAGAAATCTCTAATGGCTGAGAAGCACTTAAAGAAATGCTCAATGTCCTTAGTCATAAGGGAAATGCGAATCAAAACGACTCTGAGATTCCATCTCACACTCGTTAGAATGGCTAAGATCAAAAACTCAAGTGACAGCACATGCTGGTGAGGATGTGGAGCAAGGGGAATGTTTCTCCATTTCTGGTGGTAGTGCAAACTTACAACCACTTTGGAAATCAATCTGGTGATATCTCAAAAAATTGAGAATAGTTCTACCTCAAGATCCACCCATATCACTCCTGGACATATACTCGAAAGATGCTCCACCAAACCACAAGGACATTTGCTCAACATATTTTCATAGCAGCTTTATTTGTAATAGCCAGAAACTGGAAACAACCCAGATGTCCATCAACGGAAGAATGGATAAAAAAGCTGTAGTACATATACACAATGGAATACTACTCAGCTATTAGAAAAAGGGAAGTCATGAAATTCGCAGGCAAATGAATTTAATTAGAGAAGGTCATCTTGAGTGAGGTAATCCAGAACCAGAAAAATACATACAGCATGTACTCACTTATAAGTGGATATTAGTCATATAGTACAGGACAACCATCTTACCACACACAGACTCAAAGAGACAGGAATATAGTATAAGCTAAGTATATCATGTTACCCTAGCTAGGCTGCCTTGTCTGGCCTCAGTAGAAGAGTATGCTCTTAGTCTTGATGGGACTTGAAGAGTTGGAGTGGATTTATAGGAGGTAGTTTGATGGGGGATTTCCCTTTTCTGAGAGCAAGGGACCTGGAGAAAGAGGGAGGTGGGCTGGAGGGTGCAACCAGGTAGAGAGGAGGGAGTGGGCTTTGATCTGGATGTAAAATGAATGAATGAATGAATAAACAAATAAATAAAAAATTTGTACAATCAAAAAAAAATCTGTCCCAAACCTATTTGTCTTCCTAGTTCAATTTACATGCTGTGACACAAGAAAGTTCACAGAACTCTTTTCAAAGTTTGCATATCCTGCAAGGTGGTTTAAAATTACCTGAATCATTTCAAGAGTTCTATATACTCATTATCAGGAATTATGATAAAATGGTGGGCCACCTCCTGGAAGCTCACTTGCTTGCAACAGGTTTTCCTTCATGGCCTCTGTTGTCACCCTTCTGACTTTCCTTTCACAGGACATACTAGAAGATTCTTCCATGTCTTCACATTTTATCACTGATTGGCTTTCTTGGTGTTGTGTGACTTTTTCTGGGGGAAATGTGAAAAGACATTCATACCAGATAGGTGATGGGTCACAGACCAAAGAAATGACCACACCTGAGTCTGTCTTTGTGAGTCAGTGTCTTACTGAAATTACTGACTGGAATAATGAGAGGGGTAAAAACAGGGGATTGGGTGACTCAAAGGTAACTGAATCACCCCAAATCCCACCCTTATATGGGTGAGAACTCATGAAACCTATATCTTTAAAGCTCCTTGCCAACTTCATAGGCAGCCCTTGCTGCCTTTATAATCATGTAAATATGGCACCTTTAATGAACTTATGAGCTTTTATTCTTCCTCTGTGGGAGCACATATCAATTCAGAGGAAATAGCCCCACAACCCTTGAAAATGTACTTATCCAGAGACACCCAGAGAAAGGTCTGGGTTCTGGCTTGGACAGGACCCGCCCTGCCCTGCATCAGGCCTCCAGCTATCTTCCATGGTCTCTAGGGGCTCTTCACTCTTCAATCCTTCTGCAGTGTCCGGAAGCCGCGAAGGTTGCCCCTGGCCTCCCGGCTCCTCGCAGACATTTTGTCGGGTTGGTTTTTCTTGATCCCTTCCATGATTCAAACATCTCCAACACTTTGGAGTCTCTATTCCAACTTAGGCTCCACCCCCTCATCTTCACGTAGCAGCTTCTCAGGCAAGGGCTTCCATAAAGGGAATCCAAGCAAGCCAGTTGGTGTTTGCCTCAGCAGTTTTCTGGAACTTTAATATGAGCCTCCAGGATCTTGTCAATCATGGATCTTTCCTGTCTGTGGATCCAGTACCAAATGGATGCTGGTTCCAGGTTCCACTGCTAGATAAACTGTAACCTGGTCCTGTGTAGAAGTCGTTTTATGGCCTGAAGAACTGTTGGTTGCTGGTTTCTGACCCTGAGGTAAAACTTACAAAATGACTTTTTTTTGTGGCATTGCACCTATCTTCCTGGTCCACCTTTGGCTCCTTCTCATTGTAGACTTGAATCAGAGCAGTGAGCTGTAGCCCTTCCACAGTCCTACTGACATCATGTCAAAAAAAATCTTTCACCAAATAAAGGAGTCCATCATTTTAAAATTCAGCTTCACCCAACTTCTCAGAACACAGATAGAACAAGCAGACTTCTTTTACAGAATATTTGAATGGCTTTTAGCCTGGTTCTCACAGAGTCCCACTGTTGCTTGTCTTTCTCTTTGGTCTTCCAAAGTCCCATCAGATCATCCCAACAGGGATTTTAGGGCTTCTTGAAAGTTTCATGTTATTTCCACAAACGATTTCCAAAGACCCAGGAACCATATGGTCAGGTGTATCACAGGAACATAACTTTACTCTTTGTACAAATCCTCGGCAGGAATTACTTCTCCATTGCTGTGGGCTAAGAACCTGACAAGTGGCAACAGGAAAAGGAATGAGTTTGTTTGCAGGTTGCCATCCATCATGGCAGGGACAGTGTGGTAGGAGTGTGACAGAGACTGTCACACTGTCTCCAAGGTCATGAACCAGATGTAGATGTATACGTGTGTTCATCATGCAACCTCTTTTTTGTTTCGTCTGGGACACACCCCATCAATGGTGGCATCCGTGTTCAGAGTAGAGATTCTCTATTCAATTAAAAATTTGTGGAAGTTCTCTTAAAAGGGCACACCTGGAGGTATTGTTCATGTGATCCTAAACCTAGTCAAGTTGAAAATGAAGGTGAACCATCATAGCCCAGTGGATTCCCTAAGTTTCAGGGACTGAGTGGCCTTAAATACTCTCTTCCCAAGTCCCCGAGTCTCTGGTCTTCATTTTATTCTCTTGTTCTGCTTCTCTCAGGCCCATGGCTTCTTTTCCTCCCTCCTCTCTCTGTATTATTTATCACTGTGATTTATCTGTGTATTTGTCTTTACTTCATCTATATGTCATAATTTCCCACCCATCTTCACCTGTGTTTATATTTCTACATGGAGATTGAACCTAGTACCTCGGGAATGCTAGTAAAGTGTCCTAACACTAAGGCACATCAAGGATCCTTCACCTGTGACTTTTGGAGGCCAGGGAAGTGCTCTACCACCATGGTAAATCACCAGCCCTTTAAGTAGTTTTAATTTTGAGATAGGGTCTTGCTAATTTACCTAGGCAGAAATTGATGGTTAATCCTAGCCTCTTTCATGCTGAAATGAGAATCATGTTCTTCCATGACTATCTTGGAACCTCTCTTTCTTAACCAGAGTTCAAATCTCTTTACTGGAGTAAGATGGAATGAGGAAGAGGAGGCAGCACCAATCTTGCAACACTCAGGCAATGCCTGCCATATCCAGGACATGATCTCAGGAGCATGATTATACTCCAGTTAGCAAGAAGGAAGAGAAGATAGACTTGGTGATTTTCAGACACAGGACACGTAGTTTCCTGACCTTGGCACAGTGCATCCTTGGACTCATCTAACATGAGGTCCTTGCTCCTGTCAAGCTGGGTGGTGATCTGGCATTGAACTTAGGTCATTATCCAAGCCTGGGATTCATGGTGGGAGCAATGAAGAGCATTCCATGGAGTAGCTGACATAGTATTCACACTATGGGGATGTATGTTGCCTTCCCCTACTGGTATACAGAGGAAATATAGAGAACTTGAGAGAATTAACTAAGGTCATCCAGTGGATTAGAAGTATGTTATGCAATATGATAATTTCTTTCCAAACATGAAATTAAACACATGAAATGTGCCAGGCATGGTGTCATACGTATGTAATTTCAGTACTAGGAGCTTGTGAGAATAGCATTGTGAATTCAAGGTGAGCCTGTGATATGTAGGGAGGATTTGTCCAAGACAGATATGCCAATTCAAAATGTGGTGTGCATAATCAAATGAAAACTTGCAATTTTTTTTGATATGCTTGAAGCAGCAAAGATATGTGAGTTATTTTCTATACAAATCAAAGATATCTGAAGGAAATTTATGGTACAAATTAAGATATGTTGTCACTTTGAAAGTATACACAAGATTTCAAATACACTATGAGCAACCACAGCCACACCACCACTGCCACCACTACCATTCCCAGAGCTCTTGGCATTAGCCTCTAATCTTAGGTTTTCAGGAGAAAAGATCAAAAGTTGACAGTCAGTCTTGGTGGCAGTGCAAAACCCAAAATATCATTCACACATGTTGGCATACACTATAATCCAAGTGCTGGGATATGGAGGCAAGAGAATCAGGAGTTCAAGTCTAGCCTGGGATACATAGTGATATTTTTGTTTCCCCAAAACCAAATCAAACCATACTGTTTCCTTGCCTAGTGACATGAATCCCTGAGTTCAGTCCCTAGCACTGTATAATATGGCTGTCGTGGTTCATGATTATACTCTCAGCACCAATTCAGGAAGCAAGATGATCAAGTGTGTACCATCATCCTTGTCTTGTCTACTTTGTAATACAGGGATTTCATGAGACCTTCATACCAAGAGAAGAAAGAAGGAAGACCATTGAAGTTTTAGGTTGCTTTTGGCCTACTTGTCTCTAAGGATGACCATATATTTTGGGTGATCCTTGGTCTCTGTGATACAGTGATTCTCACAGATGTGAAGAGTAGATGAGGTTGATGGCTTGGGGTCTTAAATATCTGAAATTTCTTGTGTTGAAAATACTTTGGGAAGGTTATTATAACTGGAACCTATCCTTGTCTAGTTAAGAATGACCTTAGGCTCCAGCTCCTCCTTCACGGTCCTGAGATTATAAGTGTTCATTCTCACACATGTTATGAAGGGCTGAAGGTGAAATCCAAGTGTTCATGTATGCTAAGCATTTACTCTATCAACCCAGCCCATCACCAGCCAGTTGTGTCCTATAATGTCCATGTGGCTCTGTAGATGTCAGTGTTGTCCACATGGCTGATTCTTGTTCAGTTTCTCCTCCTCCCTCTTGCTCTCTTCTCTGCAGATGACTCATGTGCTTCCATGTTCTTCATTTGTCTCCACTTCTTTTGTCAAATGGTCAAATGTCAAGCTAAGATACAATGTATGCCATAGGGAATGGAGGTTTTCATTCAAGATGACCCCGGTAAGTACATGTTAGCTCTCCAGATTTATATCCGTATGTAGTTTCCAGCTGAACGATGACTAACTAAGTTGACAAAATAAGTAAATAAGTTGTGTTCTATGGGAAAGACTTTTTAAAAGTTAAAACGTTGGAGTGATAGGATAGAATGAATGCCTTTTGTTTGAGTGTAGTAGATGAGTTATTTTTAGGGTGAGAAAGCAGGCCAGAGTGCTAATTGTTGACTATTACCTATAAAATTCATGCTGAAATTTAAATGCCGCTACAACTGCATTAAGAAGTGAGATGTGAACTGGGAAGGTGGTTCAGCTGTAAGAACCTTTGATGTTATTGTAGAGTATCTGGGTGCAGTTCCCAGCACCTTCATGGTGGCTCACAACCATCTCTAATTCTAGTTTCAGAGCATAGAGTGTCCACTTCTCACCTCTTGAGCACCAGACATGTACCATGCCAAATATATCTATGTTTAGATGAAATAACCAGTCAAAGGTGCTCCCAGCCAATTTATGTCAAGAGGTAGCAAGAGAACCAAGGGACCAAGAGCAGATGGCTCTACAGTTTCAGAATTCCTGTTTTAACTGAATAGATAGATTTTCACTGAGATGTATAGGCTTTGGATCTGGTCAGTTTCTATATTTATATATTTATTTATTTTATGTTGTAGTTACCTTAATAAAGAAACAGAAAAAGAAATGAGATGTTTAAAATGTGGAAGACTTGTCAGAAAGAAGTAGGTTACTTGAAGGACTCCCCTCTGTCCCACCCTCCTCTCTTTCCTTCCTGTCTGCCTTACACTCCCACAGAAAACCTAGAGGCCCATCTGGATGCCTCCCTACCATGAAACTGACTGTAAATACTTGCTTCTGAACAGCTATTTAGTGATAGTAACAAGTAAAGTAAGTAAAGCAGAGAATCAGTGTCGGGAGTGGGATTGGTAGGCAATAGGCTGAAGTTCCTTGGTAGTTTGGGCTTCAGCTTTAACATGGGGTATTGCCACTGATCACTTACTTACCAGAAGCAAACAAAGAAATTCATGTTCAAGGGAGAGATAGAGCTAGGCTATAACCCTAAATCCAGGTTCAGACTAGCAAGATCCAGGAGAAGCCAGAGTACCACAGTCCTCTCTCAACTTGACATCCATTCCCCTGTTTCTTTTAAAGATCAGGCTTCTCTATCTGTTATTTTGTTTCTGTGGTTGGTAGATGATGGTGTGCCAGCAATCTACCTTTGCAATTCTCCTGGTAACACTCCATAGGCAACAGGGAACTTGGTAAGTTGGGTGGTAAGTCAGTATCTCAGAGGTGAGTTGAGAGCTGTGTGATGATTGGCCAATGGCTGCCTGGAGCCATCTTTCTAGACAATGAAGTTAAAATCACAATACTTCCCTCAAGCACCTGTTTGTCCCAGCAGTGTGCTGTGTAGAAGTTGACTTCAGGGCACACCAGTTTAACCTTTGTATTATGTTTTGGCTTGGAATATTTCTTACCAGTTTACTTGTTTGAACAGTTGGCATTTAATTGGTGGTGATACTTTTGGGAGTTTTGGATCATCTAAAAGGTGGAAGTCTGGCAGGTGGTAGTAAGTCACTTAGATTGGCCATGGATTGAGGAGGCCCATGCCTAGAGATCAGGTAAAAGAAGATGATGCTGAGAAAGCATGAGAACAGCTCATGAAGCCGTGTGATTATGACCTGTAAAATACAGGAACCTAGATACTACTCTGTGAAATAAAAGACAAAAGACACCAAAGATCACACACTGTATGATTCCATTTATGTGAACCATACACATTAGGCAAGTCTGTAGACATAGAATTCAGACCATATACAGAGTCCATTAGCATAGATCATGGAGCACAGATAGATGATAAATGGGCACTACAGCTGTTGAGAGCACAGGGAAGTGAATCAGCATGAGATGTGGCCTCCAGAAGGCTCACTGTTCACACATCAGTAAAGGCACTTGACTGATTTCTCAAATGCCCTTCACAGGGGAGGAAAACATGCCTTGGAGCTTTGGAGAATATGCAATAGGTGGAAGGATATGAGCAGTGTACTAGGGCCTGGTTTCCAGTAGGTCTCTCAGAGGCAGAAAGATGGGGCCATTCTCTACAGAAGTGGAGACATCTGGTTGCCTCGTCCAATCAGCGGGCCAAGAAGCAGATCTGGTATGTTGGGGGTATTCTGCTGATGCCACTCTCCTTGGGAGTGAGGTCAATGTCTTCAGGAGCCATGGGGCTGGACACAGAGAAGTTCTGGAGGATGGTGGTGAAGAAAAGGAACAATTCGTTGCGGGCAATGCCTTCGCCAAGACAAATGCGCTTTCCTGTGGGCACAGAAGGAGAACCATGTGAGCCTGGGCCAGTTTATAACCTTTGGACTGTCCCATCCCTAAACCCCTTTAGACAACTCTGCCTATTGCAATAAATAAGAATGAGTTTTACCCTCAAACTGCAATTTAAGTAATGTTAAGAGATTTCCAACACCTTTAAGAATTGGCTCAAGGGCCAGTGAGATGCCTTATCATGGAAATAGTCTGCCATTAATCCCCAGGACATAAATTAAATCCCTTGATCCCACATTCTGGACAGAAAGAACAAACTACCACAAGCTGTCCTCTCATATAAACACATACATGCGTGGTAGCATGCATATATATACATGCAAACATGCATACAATAAATAAATTATAAAAGGCAGGACATATTGTTGGTGGATGTCTCATGGTCACTTTTGGGAGATTTGTAGCTTTTGTTAGATTATCAGAGTCCTTGCTCTAGAACTGTAAGAACCCACTTAGAGTAGGTATGAAGTGTGGTGTGTACACATTTCTTATGCAGCATCTTTAGTGTCCATCATTTCTCATAGGTGGAGATTGATATCCATTCCATAGGACTGCATTGAGGGTAAAGAAACTGCTTAGATAGATTACTATATGAGCCAGTCATGGAGGCACATGCCTGTAATCCCAGCACTTGGGAGACTGAGGTGGGAAGATTATGGGTTCAGAACAGCCTGGGCTACATAGCAAGACCTCTCTGTCTCTCCTCTTTCTCTTTCTCCACTTTCTCTCACCCTCCCTCTTTCTTTCTCTCTGTCCCCTTATCTTCTTCACATTGAGATTAATGAGCTTGAACAAGTTACTAAAAACATTGTTCATACAGTTGAGAATGGGCAGGTGCACTTGACAAGGGGTCCATGGTACCCACCAGGTTCTCAGAGATATAAGGAGGAATTTTCAGCAACCCCTGTGCTCTCTGGGTTGTTGGGAAATGGTGCCTGTGTGGGGGTATTTAGGGAAAGCACCCTATCTCTTTGGGCCTCTCCCTTCCAGAATTTAGGTGTCATGAGCTTAATCATTTGTGGAGTGGCTCTCTGAGATGGTTCTCCTAGAACTGGTTCTGTGACCTAGATTTTTCCAGAACAATTTAATGACTTATCTCATTCTCAACACAATGTCCCCATGTCAGGAGCTGGTGATCTGGACACCATTCATAGCTCTTTGCCTCTAACAACTGCTAAAACTTTTAGGCTTTCTTTCTTTCTCTCTCTCTCTTTGTATTTCTATCTCTCTCTGCCCCCCTCTGTCCCTCCTTTCTTTGCCCTCTCCATCTCTTTCTACCCATGGTAGTCTCCCTGAACCTTTGTCTGAACCTATCACCACTATGTGTCTTTGATATAGTCTCTCTGCTTGTATCTTTCTAAATTCCCTAGATACCACCCTAACCACCACCCCTTTCTCTGTCAAAGGATAGCTTGTCATGCACTCCTTCTCTTATTCCTCATGTTCTGTTTCTGGTTGTGTCCTTCTCCAATTCCTTTTCTCTCTCTTTCTGTCTTACTCCTTCACCTCTGGTTCACCACCTTTCTTCTGACTCTTGTTCACTTTTAGTTTCTTATAAAGTATCTCCTCTTGTTGCAGCTTCCTTGTCTTGCTCTGTGTCTTTGTTTGGATCTGTTTCAATATCCTTATCTCCTTATTATTTATTTCTCTCTGTCCCTTTCCTCCAAATGTCTACCTTTCTAAACTTGAGACTATTACATGAACAATTCATTTTTTGATCTTACTGTCATATGATCTCCCATTCTAAATATGAAATATGAAAATAGGTATTTATAATGGACAGAGCCAGATGCATAGATGAGCCCAGGATCACTGAAGTTACTTGGACACTCAAGACTACAAAATTCTTAGCTGAGACATGGCTCAGCAAGAGAGAACTCAAATGACAGCACTTGCTGCCAAGGTTGTGGAGAGAAGGGAACCTCTTCCATTGCTGGTGGGAGTGCAAACTTGTACAGCCACTTGGAAATCAGTCTGGCGATATCTTAGAAAACTTGGAATAGCTCTACCTCAAGACCCAGCCATACCACTCCTAGGTATACATCCAAACCCTTCCTCACCAATCTACAAGGAAATCTCCTCAATTATATTCATAGCAGCTTTATTTGTAATAGCCAGAAAATGGAAACAACCTAGATGTCTCTCAACTGACAAATGGATTAAAAAAAAAAAGCTGTGGTACATTTACACAATGGAATACTACTCAGCCATCAGAAACAAGGAAATCATGCAATTAGCTGCCAAATCGATGGAAATAGGAAAGTTCATACTGAGTGAGCTAACCCAGACTCAGAAAGATGCACATGACATCTATTTACTTATACCTGGATTTTAGCCATATAGTACAGGATAACTATCCTACAACCAACAGACTGAAAGGAACAGGAACACAGACTTTGTTACTTGTTAGTTGGACACTTTGCCCTAGTGGAGCTGCCATGTAGGCCCCCAGTGTAAGAGGAAGCTCTTAGCCCTCATATTCTGTTGAACTGAAGGGAGCTGATATGTAGGGTACCCCACACTGGAGGAGTAAGATAGGCAGGAAGAGGGTGAGAGGGTGAGAGGGTGAGGGTGAGTCTGGGAAGAGTGAAGGGAGGGGACTGTGATGGAGATGTAAATTGAAGTAATAAATAAATAAATAAACAAATAAATAAATAAATAAACAAAAGGAGTGTTGAAACCGTACTTTTTAATTATTAATCACTTATTTATTAATAACTATATTCACTTATAACAAATACACTTACTTAACTACTATTCCTATAAATTCCTACAACCCCTATGAATGCCTTCAACCCCTAAGACCACTAAACCTATTGATAACTATTACAATTATTTTCATAACCTTTTAGAAGGATACAGTCTCTGGGGCAGGTCCTCAGTTGTCAGGAACACAGTCTCTGGGGTAGACCCTTTAATGCACTTAGCAGTCTTTCTTCTGGGATATCTCAGATGTAGATTTGTCAGGGTAAATTAGCTATGTCGACTTCACCTTAAATAAGGCTTGAGGCTTTCTTCTCTGGGGAGACCTCAGCCATCTGTAGGCCAACTTATTTCCTTCACATCAGAAACTCTGGCATTCTGCCTCAGTCTTTAAAGTTGGCCACAGTTTTGTTCAGGCCAGTGTTCGGACAGGTCAAACCCCTCTAGGCAAAAGCTGAGCCACAGAGTTTAGTCCTTGGCCTTTTGCTGTCATGCTGAGGCTTTCTCTGCTCACCACCTTCTTTCTGCCTCAGGGAGATCTGGCCATCAGTTCACCAGTACTTTCTCCATCAGAAGATACTAACTACTTGTTGTCCTTTTTAGCGTGAGGACTCGCTAGCATCAGAGCTCTCTAGCTTGGAGCCCCTAGCACGCCCTCTCCTGGGCTCATTCACTTGTCCTTAAATAGGATCTCTCCTTGTTCCACCTGCTTCAGCTTAATTGGGGCCCTGCCCACTTAGCAGCCAAAACCAATGCCAGGCCATAAAGTCTTTCCTTGTTTCACCTGGCTTCAACCTTGTTTTTCAGTCCATTGAGACTCCCCTCGTTTCATGTGACTTCATCCATAAGCTGATAAGCTAATTGCTCACAGCCAAGTTGATCTTCATGCCTCGGATTAAGAGACTGTATCAGAAACCTAGATATTTACTAAATCTAATTTATATTAATCTAACTCCCTACAGAGAGTATTTACCTAAAATCTCTCAGTCAGGGGATGAGGGCAGGGAGGGTCAGCAAGAGAGGACCTTCTAGAATCCACCAGGAAGAGGCTGGGGGTGTGGGTTCATTGGTATAGAATTTGCTTTATGGATACATGGGCCTTGGTTCCTTCCCTAACATGAGGGTCATGGCAAAAGGGGTTGTGGGGAGGGTGGCAGCAAAAACCAATAGAATTGTTTCTAGAACATCTCTTTCTACAAAAACAAGAAACTTGAATACAACGTTTCCATTTTAATATTCTAAAGAGTCAATTAAACTGGCTGAATTTGGCTAAAGGTAGCTTCTGTATGGAACAAACTAACTAAACACAATAGGTAACACATCTACACACTAACGGGAGAGTCTATTCCTCCAAGGAAGAACAAGTCTCAGTCATAGCAGTTGACCAATCCCAGGTTGCCAACTACTCCAGCATGGCCAAGTAAGGCGAAAGTGGAGCTGGCACCAATCAAGTTATGTGTACATGGCCAGCTCCCTCTTTCATCTACAGACACTACCTGCCAACACTGATGGATGTTATAACTCCGAACTTTTCTCTGGTTCAGGATATTATCCACCATGAATGGTTTCTTTGCTCAAATAGATGGCAGCAATTTTGATTTCTCTTGTAATCTAACAAGCAAAAGAGTATTCAGTGCAAACAGGGACAAGTGTGTCAAGACATGCACCATCTCCCCAGTGCTCAGAGATAAATGCCTCCCTAGCCACAAGAACCTACCCAGCTCATGGCAGTGTTCATAGATGATGTTGGCTGTTATTGCTTTTGTTTGTTTGTTTTTTTTTTAAAGATTTATTTATTATGTATACAGTGTTCTGTCTGCAGGTATATCTGCAGGCCAGAAGAGGGCACCAGATTTCATTATGGATGGTTGTGAGCCACCATGTGGTTGCTGGGAATTGAACTCATGACCTCTGGAAGAGCAGCCAGTGCTCTTAACCACTGAGCCATCTCTCCAGCCCTGCTTTTGTTTCTTAAGAAATGGTTTTGCACTCTCTGCTAACCCACATGTCACTCTTACCAGGGAACTGTGTAAACTGACTGTAGATCTTTACCTATCCCTCTGTTCCCCCAGACTCAACCCCAGCCTCACTGCCAGCTCTATAACAGAACACTTACTGTAGCCTTCCTTGTTCATCTACCTCCATCTCTTGTGGATTGCAAAGATCCCATTCTAAACCCCCACTCATTGTTTTTGTCCCCAACCTCTCCTGCTAAGGAAGCAGGTAGGCTGACAGTGGATTCACACCTTTCTTTCTGCTCTTCCAGATCCAACCCCCCAAATCTCATCCTCAAGGGGTCACAAAGATCTTCTACTCCATACTACCTTCCCCAACTCATCCCACTAACCCAACCTCCAACATAATCATATATCCACTAGAAACATACCAGCTGAGCAGGCCAGAGAAACAAGTCCACAGAAAATTACATCACAGGAAAACACAGCCACCACACTTACCTGAAACACACAGAGGAAACAGAAACCAAGAACCAAAACACCCACCCAATAGAGACAAAACCAGATATAAGCACCTAGACCTATAGTCATCCCAATACAACATACCTAGATGCCAGCATAAAAACATAATCAATAAAGCCAGGAAGGAGAACATGTCTTTAAAAGAGTTCAGTAACCTTACTACTACTGGCCTCAAATATTCTAACATAGCTGAAGTCCAAGAAAAGTGTTTCAAACAGCATGTATGAAGATGAAATGAACAAAATTCTTAAAGAAATCCAGGAAAACACAAACAGTTGGAGGAAATGAATAAATCCCTTACAGGAAAACACAAAGAGTGGAAGGAAAAAAATTCAAGACCTGAAAATGGAAATAGAATCAATAAATAAAACCCAAACTGAGGATATTTTAGAAATGAAAATTTTAGGAATTCAAATAGGAACTACACAGACAAGCTTACAAACAAAATCAAGTGATGAAATAAAGAATACCAGACAAGAAACAAGGAAATCATAATTTTTTCAGGCAAATTGGATAAAACTAGAAAAGATCATTCTGAGTGACATAACCCAGACTCAGAAAGATACACATGATATGTACTCACTTATAAGTGGATATTAGCCATATAGTACAGGACAACCATCTTACAATTCACAGACCCAAAGAAGCTATGTAACAAGGATGACCCAAGGGGGGTTGCTTGAATCTCACTCAGAAGGGAAATAGAATAGAAATCGGAAGTACATAAAGACAGGGAACTGAGTAGGAGGGGGTGTGGAGAGATTATTGAGGATGGGTGTCAGGTGTGGTGAGGTTGGATGTAAGAGGTGAGAGGACTGGGAGAGAGAGGGAAACCAATGGGGAGCATCTCTCAAATAAGCGGGAGACCTGCAAAATGGTATGTTCCTGGTAGTATATGGGGGTGACTCTAGCTGAGTCTCTTAGCAGCAGAGAACATGGAGATGAAGTGGGCACCTCCTAGCCTGAGAGGACTTCCAGGGAGGGAGGGGTACACCAACCCAAAATTAAGCCTTTTTATAAAATGTACAGGGATAAAGATGGAACAGTGTTTAAGGGAATAGCCAACCAATGACTGGCACAACTTGAGACCCACCCCATGGGAAAGAGCCAATCCCTGACACTATTAATGATACTTTGGTATGCTTGCAGTCAGGAGCCTAGCCTAACTATCCTCTGAAAGGCCCCACCCAGCAGTGGATTGAAAGAGTTGCTGAGATACACAGCCAAACATTAGGTAGAGCTCATGGAGCCTTTTAGAAGCATGGGAAGAAGTACAGAGGGATACCGAGGGTACAAGAACTCCACAAGAAGACCAACAGAGACAACTAATCTAGGTCCCTGGGGGCTTACTGAAAGTGAAGCACCAAGCAAAAAGCATGATGGTCTGGACCTAGGCCCTCTACACATAGGTAGCTAATAGGCAGCTTGGTCTTCATGTAGATCCCCTAGGAAGTGAAGTGGAGACTGTAGCTGACATGGACTCTGTTGCCTGTTGTAGATCTCTTTACCCTAGCTGGGTTGCCTTCTCTGGCCACAGAGGAAGAGGGTATTCTTTTTTACTTTAATTAATTTATTTATTCACGTTACACCCTGATTGTAGCTCCTTCCCTCCTCCCTTTGCAGTCTCAACCTCCTCTCTTTCCCCTCTCTCTCCTCTCCTTCAATGAGGGAAGCCCTCCCAATATCAGCCCATTTCAGTTCACCAAGTTGCATGAGGGCTAAGAACTTCCTCTTGCACTGGGGCCCAACAAGGCAGCCCATCTAGGGTAAGGTGTTCCACCAATAGGCCACAGAGTCCATGTCAGAGATGGCCATTCCCCTCCTTTCACCAACCTGTGCTCTACCTGCTAAGGGGTCTGCATGAAGACGGAGCTGCCTATCATCTATATATGTGTAGCAGGCCTACCTAGGTCCAGTGCATATTTGCTTTTTATTTTTATTTTTTGTGGTTGGTGTTTCAATCTCTGTAAGCCTGTAGGGGCCTAGGTTGGTTGGTTCTGTTTGTCTTCACATGGAGTTCTTGTCCCTTAGTCTTGAAGTGACTTGAAGAGCCGGGGTGGTTGATACCATGGGGATGGTTTCCACTTTTCTGAGGATAAAGGCAGGGGGAAAGTGGAAGAGAGTAAGAGGCTGGGACGTAGTGGAGGGGAGGGAGGGGCTGCAACCAGGATGTAAAATGAAGAAAAAAAATCCCTGTAACAATAACAACGTAACAACTTGAAGCACACCTGAAACCTCAAGAATATCGGTTCTGAATCAGTGGGTGTTATCGGCCTTGGGGATCACATATTAGATATCCTACATATTATGTATTTACAATATGGTTCATAACATTAGCAGAATTGTAGTTATAAAGTAGCAACAAAATAATTTTATGATTGGTGGTTACTACAAAATGAGGAATTGTATTAAAGGGTCACAGCATAGGAAGGTTGAGAACCACTTCTCTAAAACAAAAAGAAGTCATATCCAAAAGACTCCTTTTTGTCTTGGCAAGACAACAAGAAATAATGAAACTCAGGGTCGAAATCAAGAAAATAAAACCAAAGAGAACAACACAAAGAATCAATGAAATAAAATAATTGGTTCTTTGAGAAAATCAATAAGAACCACAAGCCCACTGGGCATGGTGGCGCACGCCTTTAATCCCAGCACTTGGGAGGCAGATCTCTGTGAGTTCAAGGCCAGCCTGGTCTACAGAATGAGTTCCAGGATAGTAAGGGATACACAAAGAAAAACTGTCTTGAAAAACTAAAAAAACCAAAAAATCAAAAAACAAAACAAAAAGAATATCCATAGGAAAGAGAATATCCAAATTAACAAAATCAGAAGTGAAAAGGGAGATATAAAAATAGACAATGAGGAAATCCAGAGAATTATAAGGACATAGTTTAAAAACTTGTATTCCACCAAATTGGAAAATCTAAAAGAAATGGATAATTTTCTCAATAAGTACACAACTTACCAAAGTAAAATTAAGGCCAGGTAAAGAATTTACCCCTAGTGAAAAAGAAGCAGTCATTAAAATTCTCCCAACCAAGAAAAAACCCAGGGATAGATGGTGTTAGCACAGAATTCTAACAGACTTTCAAAGAAGAGTCAATGCTATATACCATATGATTAAATTGAAAGGGGAAAAGAATCACATGCTCATCTCATTAGATTCAGAAAACGGCCTTTGATAAAATCCAACACCCATTCATTATAAAAGTCCTGGAGCAATTAGAGGTACAAAGGACATACCTAAGCATAACAGAGGCAGTTTATAGAAAACCTATAGCCAACATCAAATTAAATGGACAGGAACTCGAAGCAATTTCACTGAAATTCACAACATGACAAGGTTGTCCACTCACTATACACTTATTCAGTAGAGCACTTGAAGTCTTAGCTAGAGCAATGCAGTTGAAGGAGATCAAGGACATACAAATGGAGACAAGGAGGTCAAAGCATCATTTATGCAGATGATATGATAGTTTATATAAGGGACCCCAAAAATTCTATCAGGGAAGTCCTACAGCTGATAAACATCATCAGCAAAATAGCTAGATATAAAATTCACAAAATCAGTAGCTCTCTCATGTTCATGGATCAATAAGAGTAACATAGTAAAAACAGAAATCCTCCCAAAAGCAATCTACAGAATCAATGCAATCCCTGTCAACATTCCAACAAAATTCTTCAAAGATCTTGAAAGGATAATTCTCAGCTTCATATGGAAACACACACACACACACACACACACACACACACACACACACACACACA
>CAJQZJ010026257.1:1473454-1502812 GCA_907164525.1 Lophiomys imhausi | reverse complement strand
ACACACACACACACACACACACACACACACACACACACACACACACACACCAGGATAGCTGAAACTATCCTGAACTATAAAAGAACTGCTGGAAGTCTCACCATTTCCGATTTCAAGTTGTACTATGAAGCTATAGTAATAGAAACAGCATGGTATGGGCATAAAAACAGACACATCAATTAATTAAATCAAATTGAAGACACAGACATAAATTGACACACCCATGGAACCTGATCTTTGATAAAGAAGCCAGAAATACAAACTGGAAAAAAAGCATCATCAACAAATGGTGCTGGACAAACTGGATGGCTCCATGTACAAGAATGCAAACACAAACACACTTATCACCCTGAACAAAACTCAGTTCCAAATGGATCAAAGACTCCAAATATAAAACCAGAAACACTGAACCTAATAAAAGAGAAAGTGGGGAATAACCTTGAACTCATCAGCACAAGAGAAGACTTCTTGAACAGACCATCAATAGCATAGACACTAACATCAGTAATTAATAAATGGGACCACATGAAATGGAAAAGCTTTTCTAAGGCAAAGGATGACAACATTATTTGGACATAGTGGCAGCCTACGGAATGGGAAATATTTTTGAACTCCAAATCCAATAGAGGACCAATATCTAAAATATATAAACAATTCAATAAATTAGTTATAAAAATAATCCAGTTATAAAATGGGTACAGATCTAAGCAGAGAATTCACAATAGAGGAAACTTAAATGGCTGAGAAACACAAAAGAAATGCACAAGATCCTTAGCTGTCAGGGAAATACAAATGAAAACTACTTTGAGATTTCATCTTACACCTGTCAGAATGGCTAAGATCAAGTTCATGGTGGTGAGGATGTGGAGCAAGGAGAACAGTCCTCCATTGCTGGTGGAAGCACAAACTTATACAGCCTCTATGGAAATCAATATCAGAGTTCCTTAGAAAGTTGGGAATCAATATACCTCAAGATCCAGCTATATTACTCTTGGGTATATACCCAAAGGATGCTTCAACCTACCAAAATGACACATGCTCAAACATGTTCACTACTGCTATATTGATAATAGCCAGAATTGGAAACAACCTACACATCCTCTAATAGAATAGATAGAAAATATGTGGTACATTTATACAAAGGAGTATTATTCCTTAAATGTTAAAAAATGACATCATGAAATTTGCAGGCAAAGGAATGTAACTAGAAAGAAAATAATCTTGAGTGAGGTACCCAAGACCCAGAAAGATAAATAAAATATGTATTCATTTATGCATGGATATTATCCATTAGGTAAATGATAACCAAGCTACAATCCATACACTCAGAAAGGTTATCCACAGACAGAGGGACTAGGAAGGAGACATAGATCTTCCTGGAAAAGGAAAATAGAACAGATTTTTATGGGTAGACTAGGGGAAGCAGAGGAGCTAGGAATGGGAGGATCAGGTGAGGAGGAGAGATGGGTTTGAGGGATAAAATGTGGGGAGAGACACTAGAGTTGAGGAGCATTTGAGGGATGGTAGGGAAACCTAGTGCAATGGAAATTCCTAAAATATATGAAAGTGGGCTTAATGAAGTCTCTAAATACTGAGGGAGACATAGTCCCAAATGGCCATCTCTTGTCACTAAATGAAGCTTCTAATACCAACACTGGGTTACGTCCAATGGAGTTGTCAGCCAAGAGGGTCCCATGGGGAAATGCCCAAACAACCTAGGCTGTTGCCAACTTAACAGATTGCTCTCCAAGACAAGGCCCCATTGTTGAAGACAACACCCACACAACTCATTGAAAACAAAGAGGTCAGGATGGCTTAAATAGAAACTTCATGCCCCGTGATATAGTGTCTTTGATAGGGAAGACACTTTGGAGATTACTGGAAGAGTAGTGTATATACCAACCCAGCCATGAAAGCTTTGATTTACAATGCTGTCCTACCTGAAAAATGTGCTAGGGCACAATGGTGGCACAAAACTTGTGCAATTAACCATCCAGTGACTGGTTTGAATATACAAAACTGCTTTTGTTACCAACAACCAGAGACTAGATAACCTAGAGACCTAGGATAAAACCAAATGCTATTGGTCAGAAAAAAGGTAACAATAAAGTGAATCTTAAAAATATTTTGCTATATTCAAAGATTATTGCCTTACTCAGTCATTATCAGAGAGAATTTGTCCTACAGGGATTCCTGAGTGGGTGAGTGATTGGATCTCTGATTCTTGTGCTTCTCTTAGGCTCTTTTCCTTTTGTTGGTTTGCCCTGTTCAATTTCAATGTGATGAGTTTTGTCTTATCATAATATATTTTCTTTTGCTATGGCTTGTTATCTCTTAGAAGCCTGTTGTTTTCTAGTGAGAGACAGAAAGGGAGTAGATCCAGATGGGAGAGGATTTGGGGGAGGGGAGGGAAACTGGGAGGAGTAGAGGGAGGGAAAGTATAACCAGGTTATATTTTGTGAAATAATCTATTTGTAATAAAAGGGGAAAATAAACTTAAGTCTATCAAGAAAAGTAACATAATTAATGGATTTGATGCATCTAAGAAGAACTGATGAATTATTTCAGTCATTACAGTGTCTAAAGTGGAGAAGCCATCTTTTGCTATTTTTAGGACTTTGCATAGGAACTACAGCATTGGTTTAAAGATACTGAATTTCCAGACAAGGTAAGAGTCTGTGCTCCCATCTCCTCTATTAATCTCTTATGTATTTTTGGAGCAGTGGTAGAAACTGACTTTGACTGAGCACATTTTGTTCTCTGTAAAGATTCTGTTTTGTCAGGCATTTAATCATGATTAAAGACAAATAGTTTTACTTGTTTAAAAATGTTTTCCCCTAATTATAAAAGAAAAAAAGACAATGAAGTTGCTCAGGTTTAGAGGCTTTTAAATACATCCCCAAAGTCCTCCTGATGAAGATGCTCCTTTAGTTCAAGAGCCCCCTCATGGGGCTGGTGCCAGGGTGAATGGGGTGGCTTATGAAAGGCAGTTGGAATAGACTCAGTAAACACAGGCCTATTTCTGTTTGTGTCCCTTAGTGTGAGCCTGTGCTCTGGTGTCTGAGAAAGGAATCACAGGTCTGTCTCACCTAAGGAGAAAGGCATAAAAGCTTCAATTTTCTTCAGTGTCCCATTGGCATCCAGGAAATGGTCAGGATTGAAGGTGTCTGGTTGTTCAAAGTACCGTGGGTCATGGAGAGCTAAACTCAGGATAGGGTACACTTCAGTGTTCTAGGAGAAATTACAAGAAACAAAGATGTTAACACACGCTGACTCCCATATGCAACACAGTTAGTACCTAAAAAACACAGAATGCTGGGAAACCACAAACTGAGGGTGGTGATTAGGAGAGTAGAGTGTGCTCATGGAGTAGAGATGAGTAATCGCATCTGGTCTCACCTTGGGGAGCAGGTACCCTCGGAACAATGTGTCCTTGGTGACTCGGTGTGGCAGACCAGTTGGGGAAAGATCTGAAAATCTCTGAATCTCATGGATGACTGCATCAGTGTAAGGCATTTTGGTGCGGTCATCAAGGGTTGGTAGGCGGTGTGAGCCGATCACCTGATCGATCTCCTTTTGGACTTTCTCTGCACAGAAAAGAAAGACAATAGACAATGTCCCCTTCATGAAGCAATGCACAGTGACCCTGTTATCTGGGAGCCAATAACCCAGGAACAGTTCAGAGGAAGGAGACTGTGCTGAGAAAGACACAGTACACTCTTGGGCATGCACACCTGTGCGTCTCTCAAGCACCTGTCTCTCCAACCATGCCTAGAGCACTTTACAGTCTCTTCACAACAAACTTCAACTCTGCTCATAAAAAGAGAGAGAAGGAAAGCCCACAGCAAAGGGCCATTTCGACTGTCAATCTGGAGTGAGGCCTGGAGGGGGAAGTGGCAAGAATGCAATGAATGTTATAAATTGTATTCCTGCATGCACAGGTCTACACACACGTGCGTGCACACACACACACACACACACACACACACCTGTGCATGCAATTTATGTTTAAAAATCGAGGGAACTAGAGAGATGGATCATCAATGGTTAATAGCACTGGCTGCTTTCCCAAAACACCCAGGTTCAGTTCCCAGCACCCACATTGCAGCTCACACTGTTGTAACTCCAGGTCAAGAGGATCTGACACCCTCATACAGACACATATGCAATCAAAACACGAATGCACTCTAAAATAAAATTTTAAATCCAGGTTAAGATTCTTGGACTGTGTACTCAGGAATAAAGGGGAAATAAATTAATCTATGTATAACTGCATATAAAATATGAATAGTTGGTCTGTTGAAATGCCTCAACTAGTAAATGCACTTGACTTGCAAGACTGACAGCCTGACTTTGACACCTAGAACACACTTGTAGGTGGAAAGAGAGAGCCAAATCCACAAAATTGTCCTCTCATTTATAAACATTAGCTGTGGCAGGCATACTCACAATAACATCAACTTATTTTTAAATTTTAAAAATGTGAGCATGTAAGTCAACCAAGAAATGGATGATTAAGTTAATGAAAGGAAATATTGATGAGTGAATGAAATGAGCAAACTAAAAACTGTATGTATACATTCCATTTATCACTCATTATGTTAATCAATTAATGAATCAAAATGGTTCATATCCAATGAGTAAATGAACACAAGTGACTAATAACCAAGCAAGTATTAGATTTAATGGAAGACTATGTGAGTGAATAAAAAAATAAATTAACAGATAAGTGTATTGAATGATAAATAAATCACAGATAAATAAGCCAGTTATTACATGGATAAATGAGGAATGGATGAACACAAGAAGGGTGAATTTAAGGGCAGTTGGAAGGACTAAGGAATGAAAAAATTTATATATGAATTAACAAATGAATCAGTGAAAAATAGCTCACACACCTATCTCTGATCCATGAATAAAGCTCATGAGTTAATTAATCCAAATAAATAAATGAAATGTATGTCCTTGGGTAAATCAGAGATGAATGAATCAAGGATTAATAATCTATGGATGTAGAGAAGATGGGAAGATGACTATATGAGTGGTTGAATAGGCATACAGATAGATGGAGAGAAAATGGATAGCTAGTTAGCTAGATGAATGGGTAAATAAATACTATGGGTAAATTAATGAAAACGTGGATTGATAGAAAGATGAATGAATGTATGGATACAAATACAAAGGAAAAGAAGAAACAAAGGAAGGTTGAATTGATAGATTAATGGATGTGTGGATGGATTTATGAATGGATGCATGGATGGATTGAACTTTAAATGATTGGAGAAAACAACACAAATCAGGTCAGCTGAGTGTTCATTCACACACCACCTACAGCGCTACCTTAGATTAGAAGTAGACCAAAGCCTTCCAAGTTCCAAACATAAGAGGCCTGTGTCTCTTTTATCCACAAAACCTTTGTAGCCCAAACGGAGCTAGAAGATCCCCCATCTGTCCAGTTGTGGCTCACCTGCAACATGGGGATACTTGAGCATGAGCAGGAAGCCATAGCGGAGCGTGGTGCTGCTGGTTTCAGTACCAGCAAAGAAGAGATTGAACACAGAGATCACAAGGTTCTTGTGATGAAACACTGTGTGTTGGTTGGACTTCTCCTGGTTCCAGATAGGAGAGAGAAGGCAGGATCAGTGGTGAGTGGAGCCTTGCAAGGAGATACACACACATCTCACAGAATCTCACACTATCTGGACTGCTTGGCATTTCCTGACCCTCGACAATGCCCCTTGGCTTCTTTGGTCTTATTCTCTCTCTACTTTGTTCTTTGGTAGTTTATCATGTTTTATCTCCTGGGCTCTTTCTTCTTCCTCTGTGTTCTTTTTGATTTTTACTTTTTGCCCTGTATTTCTTCCCCAGTCATGCTCTTTCCTGCTTTCCCTATTTCATTTTCTCTTTTCTTAATTATCCAGATCCTTTTGCATCTCCTCTATCCCATTTTCTATCTCTCCTCACCATCCTCTGTTCCCCTCCCCTCTTTTCCTCTGATCACATCCCATCCTTCACTCTCACCCATCCCCTCTGTCTTTCATGCAGACCTTACCTTCTCCATGCGTAGAAGGTATGTATCGATGAAGTCTCGTGGAGCACTGGGGTCCAAAGTTGCTCTGTGCTTCTCCACACTATGGCCAATGTAGTCAAGGATTTCCTTAAAGTTTTTGGAGATTTGTCTGTGGGTCCCAGGAAAGTACTTCAGGAAGCCAGAGAAGAGCTCAAACACCTGCAAGAAAGAGTCTAGGAGGTCACCTGGAGTATCAGGTCTCATGAAGTAGACAGTGCTCCCTCTTAGTTACTGTTTTAATTCTATAAGATACACAATGACCAAGGCAACTCTTACCAAAAAAACCACTTAATTGGGTATTTGCCTATGGTTTCAGAAGGTTAGTCCATTATCATCATGGCAGGAAGCACACAATCAGGCAGTCAGGTGAGCATGGGGCTAAGAGCTTACATCCTGGCACACAGGCAGGCAGGCAGAACAAGAGAGAACACTGGGCCTTGCAGGGGCTTCTGAAACCTCAAAGCCTATCCCTAGCAACATATCTCTTCAAACAAGGACACACAACTCTTTTTTTTTGTTTTGTTTTGTTTTGTTTTGTTTTTTTGGTTTTTCGAGACAAGGTTTCTCTGTATAACAGCTCTGGCTGTCCTAGACTCACTTTGTAGACCAGGCTGGCCTCGAACTCACAGAGATCCGCCTGCCTCTGCCTCCCAAGTGCTGGGATTAAAGGCGTGCGCCACCACCGCCCGGCTTGGACACACAACCCTTAATCGTTCCAAAGAACTCTTTAACTGGGGCCCAAGTATGAAATATACTAAGTCATGGATACAGTCTCATTCAAACTACCATATGATTCTAGGTGAAGGGTTTTCACAGGCCTGAGCAGGGAAAACATGGCACTGACAGGTTTTGCCTTTTACAGTTCTCCTCCTTGTTAAACTGTTAGATTATAATTCTAAAGCTAACCCTTAAGGTCCATTTTCTTATTTGGTCACTGATTCATTCCTGAGACTAAACACCAAGGTTCAACAATCAAAATTCATTATTTGGCTAAGATATCCAATCAGGATTTACCAACTCACCATAGCAGAGAATCTCCCTTTTCCCCCTTAAAAATTCCACTCCTGAAGAAACACCTTGCTGCTTCTGTTGCTGCTGCTTGCTGTATGACTTGTCAACCTCTCCCCCTGCTTGTCCCTCCAGGGTAATAAATCTTTGTGCCAAGAACCAGGTGTCTGAGCGTGTTCTGTACCAAATCCGAAAGGACCACTTTGCCTCACATTGATGCCCATGACTGGGATCATTGCTCAGATATGTCTACAGGATATCTGACCCAGTTATTGCACATTACAGACCAGCTGATGTCCATTTCTGTGACTAGCCATCCAACAGTGGCTAATTGGTGAGTTTTCCTTTTATTGCCATTCCTAAACATTTCCCAACACAGGTTGATGTCTCTATAGTTTTCACCATCTCTACTCTATCTTGTGGGAGTGGGGAGAATGCACCCCACAATGTTCTTCAGGGGCCACAGAGAATTCCTTTGGAAGATCATTAGACATATTCCTTTCAGTTCACCATGGTTGATAGTTTTCCTTTTGCTTTTGGTGGCAGCTCCCCCAGATTCCAGTGTCTATCCATCCCTAACTGTCCAAAAATCCTGTTGAAAGGTTCTGGATTTTTCCTTGGACACATGCATTCCCCTCTTGGTGACAGAACTTGGGTGATGACCCCTCACTCATAGAGGCCTCCTTATCAGAAACTGTTAGATTATACTGAATATTAACTGAAGCCCAGGTGACACCCTGGCTCTGGACCTTGACTTGCCAGACACTAATAGTGATGGGATTGGATCTGATCCTTCCATCTCAACTGAAAACTCCATCTCACAATCCATCATCATTACTGATTCATCTTATCACTCAAGAACGAACTCACTTATACTTTCTAGACATCAGACAACAACAACAATGACAACAGCAGTAAAATTTTACAATTTTATGGGCACAAAGTCCAAAGGAAAAAAATGTACCTTTCCCCTTCCCTTGCTGCCTCTACCTGTTTCTATGTTGCTCCAAGACTGCCTACCCTCAGATTTTGTCCTGTCCTGTTCTTTCTGCCATTCCTACCTCTTCCCCCTCCTCCACAAAGCCATCTAGTTCATATAGCCCCAGGAGCACTCCACCAACTGCTGTTGCACCAAATCCCATTTCTTTAGGAACTTGCCAAAGGAGTGCCTCCTCTACCACAGCCATTCCAGGATCCTGTTCAATGCCTCATCCCTGCCACCAATCAACCATTGGAACTCCATGGCACATTCACTACCATAACAGTCCTGCCTCCACTGTTAAGACTTTCTGGAACCTAGGCCTGCCACACCTCCTGCCACTTATCAATTTAACCATTTCTTGTCCTGAATATGCAGGCTAAACTACCTCTAAGCTCTTGCTTACAATCCCACAGCTTCCTTCAAAAGTTCTCTCTCTCTCTCTCTCTTTCCCCATGAAACTGGCTCCTCTGTCTTTTCTTCTGGCAAATCTCCTCCTACAACTTACACAAACAAATACCACATCTCTTGTATTTTACTCTGTCTACACATTTGCAAGCATCTCTTATTTCTACTTTCCTTCAGTGGAGTTTCGTTTTTCTACTCTCTCTCTCTTCCTTGAGCTACTCATACCTGATTTATAAGTGTTGTTATTTTTAACCCTAAAGTCTGAATACTAGATAGATAGGCCTCAAACTCTTCAGAGATCTGTTGAATATGGCATTTAAAATGTTTAATAACTATAAGGACATAGTAATATCTAACACAAAATGCTATTTCTACAAAGAAGACAGGACAAGATGATGACTCCATCTTGATTGTGGTAATGCTAACCACTGGACTAAACTTCCCATGCCTTGCCTGTTGCCAGGGCTCTGCTCACACTGTAAGCACTTTTGGGTTGATTGCCTTACTATGCTTGGTCAAAGTAAGGCCAGTTTATCCATGTTCCTCCTCTGCAGGAAAATTCTCTCAAACCTGGGTCTAACAGTCAAAGGCCACCTGCCCTGTATGACACCCATAGACCTACTACCACTGCCTAGCCATCAAAACCATGAGAGCCTAGGGCAACTGTCTAGGTAATGAAAAGTGTTTGTCATTTTAACTGAGGCATGTAGGGAGTTAGATTAATATAAACTAGATTTAGTAAATATCTAGGGGTTTCTGATACAGTCTCTTAATTTGGGGCATGAAGATCAATGGCTGTGAGCAATTAGCTTATCAGCTTGTGGAAAAATAAGGTTGAAGCCAGGTGAAACAACAGGAAAAACTTAATGGACTAAAAAACAAGGTTGAAGCCAGGTGAAACAGGAAAGACTTAATGGACTGAAAACAAGGTATTTGGCCTGGCATTGTTTTCAGATGCTAAGTGGGTGGAGCCCAAATTAAGCTGAAGCAGGTAGAACAAGGAGAGATCCTATTTAAAGACAAGTGGATGGATTCAAGAGAGCTGCATGCTAGAGAGCCCCATGCTAGGGGGCCCCATGCTAGAGAGCTTCGATGCTAGCGAGTCCTCACACTAGGACAATGAGTAGTTTGTATCCTCTGATGGAGAAAGTGCTGGTGGACTGATGGCCAGATCTTCCTGAGGCAGAAAGAAGCTGGTGGGCAGAGAAAGCCTCAGCAAGACAGCAAAAGTCCAAGGACTAAACCCTGTGGCTCAGCTTTTGCCTAGAGG
Source organism: Lophiomys imhausi (assembly GCA_907164525.1). Classification (NCBI taxonomy): domain Eukaryota; kingdom Metazoa; phylum Chordata; class Mammalia; order Rodentia; family Muridae; genus Lophiomys; species Lophiomys imhausi. Next base: position 1,493,077 of record CAJQZJ010026257.1, on the reverse strand, counting down.
GGTTTGACCTGTCCGAACAGTAGCCTAAACGAAACTGTGGCCAACTTTAAAGACTGAGGCAGAAGTAGAGTTGCTGATATGAAGAAATAAGTTGGTCTAGAGATGGCTGAGGTCTCCCAGAGAGAAGAAAGCCTCAAGCCTTATTTAAGGTGAAACCGCCATAGCCAATTTACCCTGATGAAACTACATCTGAGATATTCCAGGAAAAAGGATTGCTAAGTGCATTAAAGGGTCTACTATCAAGACTGTGTTCCTGACAACTGAGGACCTGCCCCAGAGACTGTATCCTTCTAAAAGGTTATGAAAATAGTTGTAATAGTTATCAATAGGTTTAGTGGCTATATCATAGGGGTTGAAGGAATTTGTAGGGTTAGTAGTTAAAAAAGTGTTTATATTTGTTATAAGTGAATATAGTTACTAATAAATGTTTAATAATTTTAAAAAGATTTGGTTACAGAGGCATATGCCATACCTCCTAATATAATTTTTCCTTCTAATATCTCTTATGATATTGTAAGCCCCTGAGACTTCAATTACAGTAGACAAATTAAAGTTACTTTTACATCTATTGCTCAATGTGGTTGGAAGAAAAACTCAACATGATTGAAGGAGGAGAAAGCTTGCCAACATCGCAGAATGCAGAGGACATCTGACAGAAAACTCACAGGTGACAGGAGATATATGAAAGAAAGACACATGGGAGAAATATTCCTGGGATCATCTCCAGAAGAAGCATTAGTTATTTGAGTTCTGTTGAACACCCAGAGAGACTTGGGAGACCTTGGAGCAGTGGGCATCTCAAGTCCAGAGCAAGGAACTACACAAGAGCCTCTGAGAGAGCAAATCACAGTAAGCCACCCCCAAAGGCAATTTTAACTATAGAGACACTTCTTGCATTTAAAAATGAGAAACTCCATTTCAGATCCCTTGAGAGCAAAAGGAGAACTTGAGGGGATAGAAACATTACTTGAAAAGGCCATTGCACTTTGTACTGGTGTAGTTCAAGACTTAATAATCCTGTGAATGAAATGAGGTGGGACATCATTCTAAAAGAAATTACTGTTTTCCTTGCTTTATACAGAGTCTGTGTGTTCTGAATTCCTGTTTTCCTTTTCTTCCTTGATTATTGGTTGTGCAACAATAAGAAAACTATTGGAAAATAAAAAAAAGAAAAGGCCATTGCCAGACTCATTGCAATTGTGACCACTGGGGTAAACCCCTCCCTACTTCCAATTGCAATCTTGATGTTTTTCCTCTAAAAAAAGGTTGAAAAAAAAATAGCTGTACAACAAGAGAGGTTAGCTATGATAATACAAAGACTAGAGAGAAAAGAGACAAAGGAAATAAAAGAATAGGAAAAGATTAATTGTAAACATGGTACCTAATGAAATTGAGGATCAGGATAGATATCCCATTGATAATGGGTAAGAAGCCTCGGTTGCTGATGTGGAGCCCAGCTCAGTGTCACGGAGCTGGGTATGTAATGAGAGTGCCTAGATGTCTAGTTTATGTGTGAATTCATATAGGTCTAACTGTACCTTGATAAAGAGAAAGGGGGGATAAGATTATCTGAAAGACAGTGGATTACAGAAAAAAAACCCTGCTAATTTAGATCAACCTGCATACTTAATATAGAAAGGAAGTCAGGGAATGTTTTATGTTGGGGAAGAGGTTCTGGCTATATTTCCATAGGTGATGAAAAACTTTGGGTTGCATCAAAATTGGTAAATATCTTATCACAAAAAGAGAAGCTTCCATATGAAAGGCAGCACTCAAGGAAGAGATGTTGTGGAGGTTGGATTTCTATTGAATCAGACTGGTACCCGACAGCACACATGGTCCTGGGCAACAAGGGAAGCCTGGGAAACTGGAAAGGGCTTTTGGATTGACATTGCTTCTCAACACTGCTCAACTTCTGGACACTGCCATACTTTGAAAAAAGCTAGAAAGATGCATGACAAAGTTGGGCAGAACCAAAATCAGGCAGAGCCCTGGCTCATTTGGAAAGCCAGGGAGGGCTCCAAGAGACATGAACAGTGCCCTGTGGAAGGGTGTGGCTGAGGACCATGAGAAACCCCTAGAAACCACGAGACCCACCAGGGACCATAAGAGCAGTGGCCTACTTAAGGGCATGGCAGCAGAGCCCAAGAAGGGTACGAGAGAAATGGAGGTGAAAATTGGACATATGCCTGCTGCTGGTGCTGGGGCCATGATGACAGAAGAGTATGGACTTCAAGCAGAGATGTGCTAACCAGCCTCTAGGCCACAGCAGCCCTCAGACAGTAAGAATCAGGTGGTCAGGCACTTTGGCACATAAACCAAGACCAGGAGACGTGAGGTGAAGGCTGAAAAAGGGCCCTAGAAAGCTGTTCCTGCTACAAGTAAGCTCTGGCTGGAACAACAGGCATTGCATAGGACCTTCTCAGAGAAAGTTTGTGAGAATTGGATGCTGAGGGAGTTATGGCCTGCTCACACCACAGTGGAACAAAAAGAGCGGCCTGAGGCTATGTCTATCCATGGGCCCTCGGCGGCTGAACAAGTGAGTGAGGCATGAGGTGTAAGCCCTCTGAGGCCACAGTGAATGGCTCCTGTCCTGTGACGGTATGGCAAGGCTCAGCTGAACAGAGGAAGCTCCAGCAAGGCCAAAACGCCATGGCTGACTTAGAAGGCCTCAAGCCCAAGCTGAAGGGAGGCAGCAGCTGGCACAGTTGTCAAGTGACCACTGAATGACTGTTATTGCTGTATTCCTGCAGACAGACTGCTGGGCAGTTGCCCTCAAAGGACCTGCGCTTGAGGATTGGTATCCTTTCTAAAATGTTAGGGATGGTTGGGTGGTAGGTGTTTATAGATATTAATATAGTTTAAAAGTTATGTTTACAAAGAGATGAAGAAAGTCAGCAATGCAGAAGACACAGAAAGTAGATCTCACCTGCATGGAGGTAGCTCAAGAAATTAGTGGAAGATTGGAAAACCTTGGTGCTGAAATGGACATTTGCTGAGGCACAGATGATCAGGACTGCAGTTATGAAGGATCATCACATCAGGGATGTTCAGAATGTTAAACTCATGGGATTGACAATTCTGTTGAAATATTTAAACTGTGTACATTTTAAAAGACTGAATAGAAAGGGAGAATTAAAATTCCTCTACAGGAATTTTAATTCAGAACAGGGCTGCTCTGGGAAGAGGTAATATCCAAAGATCTTCTAGGTCTCTGTGATTCATCTGGAATACAGACCCTATTTTAAAGCCAGGAGAGAGAGGCAAGAAGATCTCTGAGTTCAAAGCCAGCCTGCTGTCAAGCAAGTTTCAGGTAAAGAAAAGCTTATGTTCACACATGGCAGTACACACCATTAATCTCAATACCCAAGAGACAGAGGTATGCAGATATCTGAGTTCTAATCAGGGCTGTTGAGTTCAGTGCATTTTAGTCAGTGACTTGAGAGGAGTTGAAGCCAGAGACCAGCAGAGAGAGAGAGAGAGAGAGAGAGAGAGAGAGAGAGAGAGAGAGAGAAAGAGAGAGCGAGAGAAAGAGAGAAGGAGAGGAGGCAGTTTTACGGGGAGTTTCAGAGACAGCTTGAAGAGAGAATAAACTAGAAATAGGTGAAGACAGTATGAGACAGAGAGTGAGAAGGAGCCAGAAGATTAGAACAGATTGATAGAGTTAACTTGAGGCCAAACAGAGAAATTCAGGAGAAGCTGAGACAGAAGCCAGAATGAATAAGTCATCTTGGAGAAGAGTTTGAGTCAGAACGCCAGAATTGAACCGGCCAGCCAAGATTCAGAAAGAGCTAGAAAGGATGAGCTTATCCAGCAGTTAAGTTTCATTGACTGAAAACATAGGCCTAGATTAGAGGGTACAGAGGTTGGAAGATTCAAGGAGTAGGCCTAGGTTAGCAGACAGAGGCACTAAACCTCTAATATGATGATTACTTCAGGAAAGTAAAAGTTACTGTTCCACATAACATATTCCCCCCCTCTCCTAACTTACAGAGGATGCCAATCCCTTCCACTGTCTTGGATTCTATCCCTCCAAACTTCTCTAATCAGAAGTTCATCACTTACATTTCTTATCTGGAAAGACAATAATTGTGCTGACAAGGCTGGTCAAAGACAATAAATTGTGCTGATATGACAGGCTGCCATAGCACACATAGCCACATACCTAACTTTCCTTCAATATAGGATATTATTTATTAACATATAAGATTTCATTCTAATACTAAATCATAATTCTATTTTCTATCCAAACCCACATAACTGACACCCCAACTGATAGACTTTTTTTTCCAAAACTGCACCCAAACCTACGATATAGTCAATGAACTACTCCACCTCCACTATACAACCCCCTACCTTTCCCACTCACCAAGTTATATAGGTCTGAAGTTATGGCAGTCTAAGAAAATGTTTTAAGGTATAAAAATACAAGTTGTAAATGTCTGAGGATGTGGAAGCTTAAATAAGTTATAAAAGTCTGTATGTACAAGTTATAAGGAATTGTTTTAAGGTCTGGGGATATAAAAGCTTATGGGTTGGGAGCATTTTGGAAAGTATTTTGAGGTCTGAGCAAGTAATTTAAGGTATATCAAAATCAAAAGGTATATCAAAGCTACATATTTTTTTCTTTTGTCTATGCTATTGTTTGGGTCTCCAAACTTTTACTATTGACTCATGAATCTCTTGCCCTTTCTATAGTATGGATTTCAGTACAAATTACAGACAATGATAATACTAACATATCTAAAACTTTAATGTCTTAAATAAGCCTCAGAATTTCTTATAAGCTTCAGTAAATCATCTAAAACACACCTGCCACAGGTCAAAGGGACTTCAGATAAGTAATCCTGTCAATGAGAGCTTAAGCTTCCCACTTGTCTGTTCTGAGAGTGGGAACTCTTCCCAGTTCCTTTATGTCAAGACTCTACTTCCCAAACTATGCATACCATAACCTAAAAGTTTCAAATACATATTTGAGACTTAAAAAAATATTCCCTAAACTCCTTAACTTTACCTCTGTCACCAGCCCTAGATGGTCTAACCTCACAGACTGCTGTAATGTTTTCTGCAGTTCCCTAGTCTCAGATGGTCCATAAGGGCCTGGATGACAAATAAAACAGCCTGCTCTTCCAGACTGTGACCAACATTTCTGCTGCCTTAGTGCAGTAAAGGGATAGCTCAATATTAGCAGGAAGCAGGGCAGAGAGAATGACATCCACTTACCCAACACCTAGTGATCAACAGTAAACAAAACGTGGGGATGAAGGACTGTAATAGATCCAAGCTTGGCAAACTCAGGCCTGTGCCTAACAAACACGCCACCAACAGTTTTTGCCTTTCACCCTTTCCCACTTGCTAAAGCATTAGGTTAGATTTCTAAAGCTGCCCCACCCCCCAAATCTATTCCCCTATTTGGCCACTGACTCATTCCTGAAACAAACCCTCAAAGTCCAATAATTAAAATTCATTATTTGGCTATGTCTGATGAGGATTTACCAATTCACCCTAGCACAGACTCTCCCTTTTCCCCTCACAAAACCACCCCTGGGGAAACACCTCCTAACTTGATTGCTTGCTTGATGCTTGGTGCTTGGTGTGGCTGCTACTACTGCTGCTATTTGTTTTTTACCTTTGTAGCCTCCAGTCCTGCTTGTGCTTCCAGGGTAATAAATCTTTGTGCCAAGAACTTGGTGTATGGATGTGTCCTGTACTGACTTTGAGGGGGCTACAATCCCTTATACTAGGTCCCCATATTTCATGAAGAAACACACAGAACACGCTCCTTATATATCTACAAGATGCACATGTGTGCTTTTGAATTGTATCTCTAAATTGTCTCTAACTTTTTCTTGCATTCTCTGTATCCCCCTTTTCCTCTCATCTGTTCTCCCTCCCAATCACTTTTGCTGAATTACCTTTCTTTGTTTTAATTTCTGGGGCTTTGGTTTATGAACACATGGTCTCAGGTATTCCAGACTGGCCTCAAACTCAATATATAGCCAAGGATCACCCTGAATTTCTCATCTCCCTGCCTCCATATGCTGGATTGCATGTTCTGTGTACCACCACACCCAGTATACAAAGTGCTGGGGCTCATATATGAAAACAAATCCTCTATCCTCTGAGCTAAGATGTATCACCTACTTTATCATTTTATATGTGTGTGTATGGCTCTATATTTCTACATTCAGATTTCTCTATCCTATTTACCATCCCTCCCTCCATCCTTGTCTTAACCTCCTTATCTTTCCATGTTTTCTTCCAGTCCTAAGACACTCCCTTCACCTACAAAGCAGCCTCTTGTTTCCTCCGCCCTAGATGCTCACCCACTGACCTGACTGGAGAAGGAGCTCATGAGCTCAAAGCTCTGATACAACATTTCTAGCAAATGCAGGAACTGGCTGTCTTTGTAGTCGAAACGCTCTCCAAAGACAATGGAGCAGATGATGTTGGCTGTGATGCACTGGAAGAGGAATGTGGGGTCCAGAAGGGCACCTAGATGAGAGTACAGGATAGGATCAACAGGATTAAGGAACTGGGGAAAATTTAGCTTCAACCCCATGTCTGTGAGACTTCCCCATTCACTCACTGCTCAAGAATAGAAACACCTGCTACTCCACTTGCACATGTGATGTACAAGGCCCTGCACTCAGTGATGCATATGTCATTTTATTGAACTCCCCTCAATACTGTACAGAAAATGTGTTGCCATTCATATAGACAGATAGGCTAACTTCACTAAAGGAACTCAAGTAATCATGACTGGGATTAGGATTTTGGGATCTAGAGGAAGAGTATATGTGGTTAGTCTCCACCCTGCATCTCCTCTCAGGCACCTCTCTGAGTATGAGCTGATAGTTAACTCCCACTGATTGGAATGGTGCAGAGAAGGGTTCTTGGATTGCTTGTGTGGATTTACAAGCTCTGCACACTACACTCTGGGGTATAGTGTTCTCAGACTTCTAGGCTTTATAGTGTTCCAGAAGTCATCAGTACTTGGTGTCTGCTGTCTTTGTATACCAGATTCAGTCATGGACCCTGGAAGTTGGGGAGGCTGGTTTTGGTCCAACAGTATTGAGCACTTGTTGCCCCTCTCACTGGGCTGTCTTGTCTATAGTCTTCAATTCCCCTGTAGTTCCTTCCCAGAGGCTAGGTAGTTTCACTCTCATCCTTATAGCATCCCCTCTTTTATGTCCCTCCACCTCCATGACTTCTTTCTCCAGTAATTCTTTCCAGTCTCTGCACCTTTCCTCCTCTCCCACCTCTGCATTGACATCTCAGCTCTCCTGAGAAACATATCAATAAGATATGGCAGATACCTGATGTAAAGAAATGGAGCTGCCCCCATAGCCTCTGGCTGCCAGGCACCTTCAGTGATCAAGGTCAATTGCCTAGCAAGAGACACACTCAGCCAGGTTTCTGGCCTCCAGGTGACTCTGTGCCCCCAGGAGACTTTCTCTTAGAGGTCTTCCTCTGAGTTCCAGGGACACTGCCCCAGCTTCAGGCTTCCAGGTGCTTCCTCTATCCAGAGTGAGCTTCTCTGAGGGATCCTCCTCCAAGTTCCAAGGATACTTACACTGGATTCTGGGCTCTAGACACCTCAAATATCTCTGGCAGAGCTTCTGACAGAAAGACTCCAAGAGGTCATCCCTGGAGTTTCAGGGAAGCATGACCCCAAGTTTGGCCTTCCACGCACTTACCACTTCTCTGAGAGGTCATCTCCCTGGCTACAGCTTTCAGTCTGCAGCCCTACCAACTTCCCCCAGGTGACCCTCTGGATCTCAGGATCCCTAAATATCACACAGAAACAACCAGCCTCCAAACCAGGTCTTTTTCCTGAGCACCAAATCTAGTGGGCACCAGAACCAACCAACCAACAACAGGGACAGACAGGTGGCTAAAAGTCAATGAAAGAATACAATAAACACAAACCAGTGCAACATGGCAACACCAGAACCAAGCTGTCCTAGTACAATAAGCCCTGACCATCATAACACAGCATAAACACAAGAAAATGATGAGAAATCTATACTGATAAAAACGACTTAGGCCTTAAAAGAAGGAAATAAATCCTTTAAAGAATTTAAGGAGATGACAATCCAACAGATGAAAGTAATGGAAAAATCCATTAAAGACATCTAGGAACATAGAAAAAAACAGGAAAAGGAAAGGGAAAAAACCATTAAAGAAATACAGGCAAAGATAATCAAGCTGGAGAAGGAAACGAATAAATTGGTACAAGACCTGAAAATGGAAATGAAAACAATAAAGAAAACACAAGCAGAGAAAATCTTGGAGGTGACAAACCTGGGAAAATGAACAGGAACTACCGACACAAGCATCACCAACAAGATACAAGAGGTGGAAGAGAGGATCTCAGGCATGGAAGATTCAATCAAAGAAATCAATTCTTCAGTCAAAGAAAATGAGAAAAAAAAAATTCCTCACCAAAAACATCCAAGAAATCAAGGACTCAATGAAAAGATAGAACCTAAGAATAATAGGAATAGAAGAAAGAGAATAAGCCCTTGAAACTGCAATTTAATTATCAATTGTTTTTATTAATAAGTATAAACTGCAAGATTAGGCTGGTGGGGCAGTCGGCGGCTTGGCAGAACATCGGGCGGTCTGGCAGGATATCAGCCATTGGGGCTGTCCCAGCTTAGCTGGTGGCCTGATTTATCCTGGGGAAAGAGCCCCGGACCAAGGGTGGCCTACACCACCTGTAATCTAAACTCTTTTAAGTAATATAAGTTGTTATATTAGGCCAGTAGAATTACTGGCCAGAGTTTGACAGGAGTCCGGGAGTCCAATGGCCCTGCATTGCTTAGGCTGATGGCCTATAAGCTGCTGCAGTCCTTTCCGCAATAATTAAATACAAGAAGACCTTTTAATGTTTCAACACTTAACCCTTAGCTGGGCAGACTCTCAATTAGCTACTCTAAGTTAACCCAGATCACCTAATCCTAAACCATCATGTACCTGTGATTACCTTCCAGTGTTCTCAAACACATCTATCTGCTTCCATGTTTCCTGGTGGAATGAACTAATCCTCCGTGTAAAACACAGGGTTCCTGTTCTAATCTCAGGAAGTCCCACCTTCCTATACTCTTTCTGCCCAGCTAATTGGCCATCAGCGACTTTTATTAACCAATGCCTCAGAAGGGGTGGTAACAAGATCTCAGCATTGAAATCAGCTTATCAGACCTTCCCCAACACTCCCAACTCCAAGGGCCAGTAAACATTTTCAACAAAATCATTAAAAAAATTTCTCATACCTAAAGGAACGGATGTCCAGAAACATTCAGGAGGCTTACAGAACACCAAATATATTAGACAAGAAAAGAAAATCTTCCCACCACATAATAATAGAAACACTAGATGTAAAGAGCAAAGAATGAATCTTAAAAGCTGCAAGAGAAATAGGTCAAGTAACACATAAAAGCTGACCCATCAGAATTACACCTGACTTCTCTCCTGAAACTCTGAAAGCTAGAAGGACCTGGGCTGATGTCTTGCATGAACTAAGAACCCACAGATGTCAGCCAAGACTACTATACCCAGCAAAGCTTTCAATCACTGTAGATGGAGAAAATAAGACATTCCATGACAAAACCAAATTAAAAAAATATCTATCCACAAATCCAGCTCTACAGAAGATCCTAGAAGGAAAATTCCAACCCATAGAAGATAACTACCCCCAAGAAAATACAGAAAACAAGTAACTCCACTGCAGTAAATAATAAACAGGAAATAATATGGTCATTAATATCTCTCAACATCAATGGATTCAACTCCCCAATAAAAAGACACAGGCTTACAGAATGGATCTGTAAACAAGACCCATCATTTTGCTGCATACAAGAAATGCACCTCACCAACAAAGATAGAATTTACCTCAGAGTAAAAGACTGGGAAAAGGTTTTCCAAGCAAATGGCCCCAGGAAGCAAGCTGGAGTAGCCATCCTAACATCAAATAAAATAGACTTTCAATCAAACTTAATAAAAAAAAAGTTTGGAAAGGACACTATATACTCATCAAAGGAAAATACATCAAGATGACATCTCAATACTGAATATTTATGCCCCAATACAAGGACATCCACATTTGTAAAAGAAATATCACTAAAACTTAAACCACGCATTGATCCCCAAACATTAATAGTGGGAGATTTCAACACTCCACTTATACCAATGGACAGGTCATCAAAACAGAAACCAAACAGAAATAATGGGACTAACAGAGGTCTTGAACCAAATGGACCTAACATTATCTACATAACATTTCACCCAAATATGAAAGAGTATTCCTTCTTCTCAGCACCTCATGGAACCTAAACCAATGCAAGTAAATTGAATCTTATCAGATCACCATGGATTAAAGCTTGACTGAAACAACAACAGAAATAACAAAAAGCCCCCATATTCATGGAAAATGAACAACTCTTTACTCAATGACCACTGGGTCAGTGAACAAATAAAGAAGGAAATCAAAGAGTTCATAAAATTCAACAAAAACGAAGGCACAACATAACATACCCAAACTTATGGGACACAGTGAAAGTGATGCTATGAGGAAAGTTCATAGAACTAAGTGCATTAAAAAAAGAAATTGGAGATAGCTCATATTAGCAACTTAACAGTGCAACTGAAAGCTCTAGAAAAAAGAAGCAAATACTCCCAAGAGGAGAGGAAAGCTGGAAATGATCAAACTCAGAGCTGAAATCAATAACTTAGAAACAAAGAAAATGATACAAACAATTGATGAAACCAAGAGTTAGTTCTTTGAGAAAAATCAACAAAATAGACAAACCATTGGCCAAACTAACTAAAAGGCAGAGATAAAGTATCCAAATCAACAAAATCAGAAATGAAAAGGGGGAAATAACAGACACTGAAGAAATCCAAAGGATCTTCATGTCTTATTTCAAAAAACTGTACTCCACAAAATTGATAAAAATCAAGCAAAATAGACAATTGTCTTGATAGATTCTAGATACTAAGGTTAAATCAAGATCAGGTAAACAAGTTAAACAGTCCTATAACTCCTAAGGAAATAAAAGCAGTCATTAAAATTTTCCCAAGCAAAAAAAAAAAAAAAAAAAAAGCCCAGGGCCAGATGGCTTCAGCACAGAATTCTTCTAGACCTTCCAAGAAGAACTAATAACAGTACTTCTCAAACTCTTCCACAAAATAGAAACAGCAGGAACATTGACAAACTCATTCCATGAGACCACAGTTACCCTGATACCTAACCACAGAAAGACCCAACAAAGAAAGAGAATTTTAGACCAATCTCCCTTATGAACATAGATGCAAAAACACTCAATAAAATGCTTGCAAATGGAATCCAAGAACACATCAAAAGTATCACACACCATGATCAAGTAAGCTATATCCCAGGGATGTAGGGGTGGTTCAACATACAAAAATCTATCAACTTAATCCAATTTATAAACAAGCTGAAAGAAAAAAACCCACATGATCATCTTACCAGATGTTGAAAAAACATTTGACAAAATCCAACATTCTTTCATGCTAAAAGTCTTGGAGAGTTCAGGCACACAAGGATCATATCAAAACATAATAAAGACAATATATAGCAAGGTGGTAGCCAACATCAAATTAATTAAGAAAGTTAAAGCATTTCCTCTAAAATCAGGGCCAAGGCAAGGCTTCCCCCTCTCCCCATATCTCTTCAACATAGTACTTGAAGTTCTAGCCAGAGCAATAAGACACCTAAAGGAGATCAAGGGAACACAAATTGGAAAGGAAGATGCCAAAGTATCTCTGTTCATAGATGATATGATAGTATATATAATTGACCCCAAAAATTCCACCAAAGAACTGCTACACCTGATAAACACTTTCAAAATATGGCTGGATACAAAATTAATTCTGAAAAAAATCAGTAGCCCTTCTTTTCACAAAAGATAAATGGGCTGAGAAAGAAATTAGGGAAACAACACCCTTTACAATAGCTGCAAGTATTATAAAATACCTGGGGTTAATTCTCACTAAGCAAGTGAAAGACCTGTATGAAAAGAATATGAAGTTCCTGAAGAAAGAATTTGAAGAGGATATGAGGATATGGAAAGACCTTCCATGGTCATGGATATGTAGGATCAACATAATAAAAATGACCATCCTACCAAAAGCAATATACAGATTCAATGCAATTCCTATAAAATACCAACACAATTCTTTACAGACCTTGAAAGAACAATTCTCAACTTCATATGGAAAAACAAAAACCCAGAACAGGTAAATCAATCCTGTACAATAAAAGAAAATCTGGAAATATTTCTATTTCTGATCTCAAGCTGCACCACAGAGCAATAGTAATAAAAATAGCATGATGCTGGTATAGAACAGACCAGTTGATCAATGGAATTGAATCAAAGACCCAGAAATAAACCCACACACCTATGGTCACTTAATTTTTGTCAAAGAAGCCCAAACTGTACAATGGACAAAGGAAAGCACCTTCAACAAATGGTACTGGTCTAACTGGATATCAACATGTAGAAGAATGCAAATAGATGCATATTTTTCACTCTGCAAACTGAAGTCCTAGTGGATCAAAGAGCTAAACATAAAACTGGACACACTAAATATAATAGAAGATAAAGTGGAGGAAGGCCTTGAACTCATTGGCACAGGTGACAACTTCCTGAACAGAATACCAATAACTCAGGCTATAAGACCAACAATAAATGAATGGGACCTTATGAAACTGAAAAACTGAAAAGTGTCTGCAAGGCAAAGGACACTGCCATTAGAACAAAATGGCAGCCTACAGATTGGGAAAAGATCTTCACCAACTCCACATCTTACAGAGGGCTAATATCCAAAATTTGCAAAGAACTCAAGAAATCAAACACAAAAATCAAAAAATCCAGTCAAAACATGGGGTACGGAGCTAAATCAAGATTTTTCAAAAGAGGAATCTCTAATGGGTGTGAGACACTTGAAGAAATTCTAAACATCCTTAGTCATCAGAGAAAAGCAACTCAAAACAACTCTGGTATTCCATCTCACACCAGTCAGAATGGCTAAGATCAAAAACTCAAGTGACAGCATACGCTGGTGAGGATGTGGAGAACTGGGAACACTCCTCAATTGCTGGTGGGAGTGAAAACTTGTACAACCACCTTGAAAATCAATCTGGAGATATTTCAAAAAACTGGGAATAGTTTTACCTCAAGACCCAGCCATACCACTCCTGAGCATATATCCAAAAGATTCTTCACAAAACCACAAGTACATTGGCTCAGTTTTATTCATTGCAGTTTTATTTGTAATAGCTAGCAACTGGAAACAATCTAGATGCCCTTCAACTAAAGAATGGATAAAAGAAAAAACTGCAGTACATTTACACAATGGAATACTACTCAGCTCTCAGAAACAAGGAAATCATGCAAGTTGCAACAAAATGGATGGAACTAGAAAAGCTCATCCTGAGTGAGCTAACCCAGACCCTGAAAGATACACATGGCTTATATTCACTTATAATTGGATGTTAGTCATATAGTACAGGATAAATATCCTACAACCTACAGACCCAAAGGAACAGGAACCTAGCATATCTATCCTACCTAGAAATTCTACCCAGAAGCAGGTCAAAACAGATCCTGAGACACACAGTCAAACATTAGGTAGAACTCTGGGAGTCTTGTATAAGAGAGGTAGGAGGAATAGAGAGGGCCAGAGGGGACAAGAACAACACATGAAGAACAACAGAACCAACCAGGCTAGGCCCCTAAAGGCTTACAGATAGTGAAACACTAATAAAAAAGAAGAAAGAAGCTTGGACTAGACCTGAATTCCCCTATACAACTATAGAGGATAGGCAACTTGGTCTTCATACAGATCCCCTAGCAAGTGGGGAGGGAGTGTCACAGTCATAGACTTTGTTACCTGTTAGTGGGATACTTTTCCCTACCTGAGCTACCATGTTGGGCCTCAGAGCAAGAGGAAGCTCTTAACCCTCATGTGACTGATGAACTGAGGGGGGCTGATATGTGGTATCCTCCCACACTGGAGGAGAAGGATAGGTGGGAGAGGGGGTAAAGGGTGGGAGAGTGGTACCAGGAAGGGGGGGGGAAGGAGGGTGCTGTGATCAAGATGTAACTTGAGTTAATAAATAAATGTTAAAAAAATAGAAATGGAACTGCACCTCCTTCTAGAGGCCTTGCCCATGTGGCTTCTGTATCAAATGTGGTATCACATGTAGATGGCAGAGAGGAGAGAGGCTCTATCTGTATTCAGTGTTCTGACCTATGAACATCTGAATGAATAGTAGCCTAACATTCCTAGAAAACATCAAGCTGGAGACCAACACCAGTTTGGTGCCAGGGGGCCCAGACAGGGAGTTAGCCTGTGAAGTCCACCAGTCCAGCACCAGGCAAGCACCAGATGGGCTCCCAGGACAGGAAGCAAGCCAGAGATGAGAAGAACCCTGCCTGGCCCTGGATGTGGGGGTTGTGGATGAGTCAGGCCCAAGGGAGTGAGTGTAGGAGAGCCAGCCCTACCTTTTGTCAGCTTTGCTGTGGTGTTGGTGAGGGAGAGATCCTCTCCTCTCCCCTTTTCCCACATCACTAGTGGCAGTCAGGAGATATGGCGCCAATGAGGTCACTAGAGCAGGAGAGCTGTCCCTGCCCTTCACATGCTGCAGCACTCAGCAGAGCACGCCTTGCAGCTAGCCTAGGCAGCATAGTACAGCTGGCCTTGGATGTGAGGGTTACACATGAGCCCATCCCGAGGGAATGAGTGTGAGTGATGGAATTGGCAAGGGAGAGATCCTCTCCCCACCCTTTTACCCTCACCACCAGTGGAGAACAGGAGATCTATCCCTGCCCCTCACATGCTGTAGTCCTCAGGAGAGCAGGCCCTGTACCTTGCTTGAACACCACAGTACAGCTGGCTCTGGATGTGTGTAATATGTGTGAACCATTCCCAAGGGTGTGAGTGTGGGAGAGCCAGCCCTCTGTCTGTTGTTCAGTAGTGTTGGCAAGAGAAAGATTCCCTCCACTCTCTGATGCCCTTGCCACAGGTAGAAGGTGAGAGAGTTGGCCCTGATGGGCCCATGAGGAGGAGAACTGATCCAGTCCCTTACCTGCTGTAGCACTTGGGAGAGCAGGCCCTGCATCTTACATGGATGGTATAGTAGAACTGGCCCTGGATGTGGACATTGCAGGCTCAGAACTAAGGCTTTGAGTTGGCCCAACCTAACATATACCACATAGATGAACTGCTGGAGTCCATGAAGAGGTCAGTTCCACAGACGCAAAACTACAGGACACAGGACAACTACAGTATATTTGAGAGGAGTCCCAGTAAGGTTATAGTATTGACAAAGTAGCAGAAGCTAGAGACCTTGTACCAGACCAAGGCGTCATTATAATGAACATTTGCAAGCAAAAAGTGTGAACAAAAGGGAATATTGTAGGATACACTGAGACACACTACAGCTTCCACAATGAGATATTTTTATGTTGGGAGAGGTTTCAAGGGTGGAGGGTGGGTGTGAGGGGAGGTGGGAGATGAGAGGAAATGGGGTGCATGATTCACAAAATAAAAAACAATAAAAAGATTTTAAAAAGAAATAAATGGAGCTGCAAACAAAGGTCCAGGTAACCAAGATGCCCTTTTATGAGGAATCGTGACACACCCAGAAGGGCCTATGAGTTCTACAGATGTCAAACTCCCCATCAGACTCTGTGCTCACTGCTGCTCGTTGGCACAAACACAAGGGAGAAACCACATAGTTTAACTACCCTGCGTAGACCATGTCTGCAGTTCTTCCTGATTCTTTCCAAATCATTTACCTGAGCTCTGCATTTGCCTTTGACTAAGATCACTGGGGATTAGGGGGTTGTGTGGCAAAAATTAAACTAAGGTGGACTTAAACTCGTTATGCAGTAGAAGATGACATTCAAAAATCTCAGATGATGCTGGGATTACAACTTCATTCCACCATGCCCACTGAATATGGTTCTGGAAGCCCTCCATAACTCACCTACAGCCACATTGTAAGACTGGACCTCCCAATATGGACAGGACTGGCCTTGAATTCATGACCACCTGACTCAGCCTTCTGAGTTCTGAGATGATAACTGTGCACCAATCATACCCAATTGACAAATAAAATTTATTCCAAGATTGACTTTTCTGAACAGAAGTTACCACCATGATCTGCACATATTTCTGAGTTATTTTGGACACAATATACCTCCAATTTCTTTCCCTGTACTTGTATTTTTTCTCTCTGTTCATATCTCATCCTCTCCACATTGTGTGTATGTGTGTGTGTGTGTGTGTGTGTGTGTGTTTCTCTACCTTTGTGTGTCTCTTTATCTTTCTTTGGCTGTGCACTCATGTTCCTGTATCACTATATTCCTTTATGCCCATTCTCCAACACTCACCCTGGGATTTCTCCAGTTCCTCCACCAGACATCGGGCCTCCTCCTTTATCCGCTCCTCCATACTCCTCTTTCCCAACCCAAAGTCTCTCATGGTGGCCAGATAAAATCGCCGATGGGTCTTCCAACATTCGCCATTGACAAATAGTATATCTAAGAAAGTAAGGGAAGCATAGGTGGTTTACATTGGAAATTCAGACTCCTGAATCATTCTTCACAGCTTGAGATCCTCCTTCAGACTCACATTCCTGGGCCACATCCTCCACTCCACCATGTCCCATATCTTACCATATTCTTGTACAGTTGTCTCCATCACAGCAATTGCTCCTCGGCCAGAGAAAGCCTCAGCTTGGTCCACCAGAGCCTCCTTTATGGCATCTGTCCCACACAGCATGACTACGGGCCTTGGTCCCAGGTGCACTGTGAACACATCTCCATATTTTTCTCGAAACTGCGAAGCATAAGGGTGCTAAGGTTGTGGTTATCCAGTACAGACATTTTTGTTCAGGTGTTAAAACACTAGATAGAGATTGGTAAGTAGGCAACTCCTCCCCTGGCCACCCTTCCCCTTCTGAGGACCTAGGAGTTGAAGGGCTATTTCACCACTGGGTCTATATTGATTGGTTGTATGTTCTAATCAGTGATTAGTGTAGGGGAGGAAAGTATATGCTTATAATTCTGGCACTTGGGTTGAAGAGGCCAGAGAATCCATACTCATCTTTGGCTATACATCCAGCTGGAGACAAGCTTGGGACACTATGTGTCCTATCTTCATTTGTCTATTTGCTATGGTATCTATCTGTTATCTATGTATGAATATATGTATAATCTATCTATCTATTAAAAATATAGATATGAATGTTGATACACATATAGATCCATACCTTTGCCCTTCAGTTTGGCTAGCTCTTCCTGACATCTTATCCAAGAACCATCCTAGTTGTGACCCAGATTCAGCCTGTTTAAAGCCTCCTGACAACATACAGAAATGATGTCCCTGACCCATCCACTGGGTTACTTGTGTATGGGGGGGGGATGATAATCCCTCATGTTCCTGAATGTGAATCTTTACTACAGTACAAATAGTTGGGAAATTGTCTGGCAATACAACTATCTATGTGCGTCTCTATTTGGTTCCAGGAATATAAAAACCCTCCAATGCTGAAAGTCCTTGTATAGAATGGTTCAGTGTTTGCAAATCACCCATCCTCATCCTCTTGTAACCTTTACCTCAGTCTATATTTCAATGCAGCTAATAGAAATTAAATTCTATGAAAATGATCAGTGCCCACTGTTGTTTAGAGAATAATCTTATGAAGAAACAAAACAAACTTTACACATGTTTGATTTAGATGTATTTGTTTTTAGATGTGGTCACACCATTGAACCTTATGCAACAACAAAATAATAATTTACAGAACAGGGCAATGATATAAATGAAACTTGCCTACTTAATGTTGATACAAAAATAAGTTTTATTTACACCTGCTGCATTTAAATGAAGTTCAAGCACATATAGTCAATGCCCTGTTGGAATGGTGGGAAGATCGTTACTATAAGGAGCTAAGACAGGGACCTGTCTTGATGTTAACTGATCTGCACCTGGATGACAAGAACATATTTATTCTGAAAACTCATTGAGCTTTGCTCATTGGGTGATGACCTACTTCAACAATATCTTACCTCGAAACTTATAGTTGGGGCTGGAGTGGGATGGCTCAGTGGCTAGGAGCACTGTTGGTATTGCAGAAGATCTGAATTTAGTACTGCCTCTCATTTCAGATAGCTCACAAAGACCTGTAATGCCACCTTCAAGAGTTTAATGTTCTCCTCTGGCTTCTTCAAGTACCAGATTATGAATAAAGTGCACTTACAAATACACACACACACACACACACACACACACACACACAGAGAGAGAGACACTGATGATGATAGATATATACATAGATGCATACATACATACATACATACATTCATACATAGATAACAGATAGATACCATGTCAAACAGACAAATGAAGATAGGTAGATAGATGGATAGACAGACAGATAGATATAGATATATGATTGAAGACAGATGGATGGATAGAAAATATATGGATGATAGATATACACACAGATAACAACAGATGATTGATGATGCATACATACTTACATATGTACATGATAAATAGATACATATATACATGATAGATGATAGATGACAGATAGATGGAAAGGTGATAGACAGGTGATGTAGATAGATAGATGATAGGTATATAGATAAATAGGTAGATAGCTAGGAACATAGATGATAGAGAGAGGATAAAGATGATTTTAAGATGTTGTAATTGGGGCTCAGCAATTAAGAGGACTTGCTGCACAGTTATGATGACCAGAGTTGTATCCCAGCACCAATATAACAAGCCAGGGGGTTCATTTATGTCTATAACCCTAGAATGAAGTGATACAGGGTGAAGATAGAAGGACTGTGGGGACTTACTGACTTCCAGACCCAGTTTCATTGAGGGACTATGCCTCAAAAGAATAGGCAGAGTCATCGAGGAGGACACCTGGGACCTTCCTCTGGCCTCTGCCCTCATGAACAGGTGGGTGCACACAATTAGAAATGTAGCCACACATACATATATAACATGCATACATGAATACACACACACACTAATTAATAAGCATGTTTTAAAAGTTATAATTAAGGTTATTTTAAAATGGTGCGCACTGCCCTCTGAAAGCCCCTTGCTGGTTTCCCTTGTTCTTACAACTGTAAAAACAGTTTCACCACAACCTGAGTCAGAACATTTTTATGTAACATGTATTACTTAATACCCCTAACCTTTCCCAAGCTCTGCAATGTACCCATGTTGCTGAAAATAAGGTCAAAGTCTCCACCATGGTCCACATAACCCTACCTGACCTCACCCCATCAGTCCACTTGCTTCTCCATTCCCCCTTGTTCCCCTTTGACATGACCCCCATGTTGCTCGCTCACCCTGCTCCTCTTCAGGTTCTCTCAGCAACACTGCATCTCTCTGGTGCCACTGTATCTCTCAGAGTCTCTGTTCACAAACAAGGCAAGACACCCTATCCCCAGTTCCCACCATTTTCTAAAATATCACACTGCTTTATCTTATTGACCACTCCTTTCCATCTGCTTGTGTGTGTGTGTGTGTGTGTGTGTGTGTGTGTGTGTGTGTGTGTGT
>CAJQZJ010026257.1:1427286-1473444 GCA_907164525.1 Lophiomys imhausi | reverse complement strand
TGTGTGTGTGTGTGTGTGTGTGTGTGTGTGTGTGTGTGTGTGTGTGTGTGTGAGACCTTATATGCCTCTGGAATGCCAGGGTTAGAATAAATCATCAATGAGGTGGTGAATAACTAAGTGTGTGGACTAAGGTAGGTGTCATTTAATAAACACGACTGCCACACCCTTAGGAGCCTTGTATTCTTTTAGTCCCCAAAAGAAGAAAGCACTTTCAAGAAGACTTGAAACTGAGGCATAACCCACATCTCTTTGACTTTGAAAGGATAGAGAAATGCTGGTACTACCCCCCCCCCCCCGTTCATTGTCAGGAGAAACACATGTTCATCCCTTTTCTTTAAGCTCTCAGAACACACATGAGATCTTGGGTGACTATATGGTCCATGAAAGACCTGGAAAAAGTCTACAAACTCTGAAAATAATGTTGTAAGTTTCTTTTTGAGACAGGATCTCTTGTACCTTAGGATGGTCTCAAGCGAAACAAAAGAATGGCCTTGAAATCTTTATCCTCCTGCCCCCCCCCCAGCTCCCAAGTGCTGGGGTTACTTGTGTGTGCCACTAGACCTGGCAAATTCTCAAAAGTTTATGTCAGTTTCTATATGAATATTTACAAAAGAAGTGGCCTGCACCTTTAACCAAATTCTGAAAAGATTTATTGATACCTACATCATTAAGTAGCTTTATTCCAGGAGCATTTCAGAGACTTGAGACCTCCATACCTGTATCCACATCTCAGCTTCTCCTGTAACTATATGTGACCTGTGCTTATGAAACTTCCGCATTTATTTTCCAAGTACTGGAGACTGGAAAATTTATAAAGAAAAGAGATTTATTTCTTATGGTTTTTTTTTGAGACTGTGGATCTCAAGGTCATTGTGGCATGCATCTGAGAGCACATTCTTTCTATGTCATCCATGTTAAGAGAAAAGGGAATAAAGGATGGAACTGAGGAGAAGGGGGCTGACCTCACTTTGATAGCAAACCCACTCCCATGACAGATACATTAATCCATTCATGAGGCAGATCTCAGAAGGAGAAAGGAGGAGACAATAGTGATGGAGGAGATGATGATGAAAAGCCAAAGATGAACAACAGAGGAGACCAAAAGGAGCTGGGGGAAGTACATTGGAAAGGTTCCTCCTCTAGGGGCTGAGAATATGTTCAGTTTGCAGATTGCTTGTCTGGCATGCATGAATCCCTGAGATTACTCCTATTACCCAATAAATAGGTTGAGATGAGCCACCATACTCAGCTAAGAAAATGTTTTTAAAATGATACTGAATTTCATTTATTACCAAAGTGTTAATATGAAACTGTAGAATGCTGGTGATTTTTAGTCCTAATAGTGGCAACTGAGGCTCCAGCTTGTCTTTGTTTTTCTACCACTGGCCAAAAGAATGTCATCATTAAGACCTCAATCTTTGTTAACAGACACATCTGATGAAAGCCCACACAACCATCTTAGAACAACACAGCTGCCTAGAGGAGTAGATCTTGGTTTCTTGACCCACCATGGAAGCTTTCAGAAAACATTGCAGAGGGCTGTCCAGCAACCTCAGTTCCATCTCCAAATGGTTTAGAAATTGAGCTGAACTTCCTGGAGCTGACATGGACTTTAGAAACTGAATTTGAGTCAGGCTTTGGGCTCATCCACAACACTCTTGAGACAGTAGAGCTGGTTTACCCTGGGGCTCAACACAGGACAACCACAGGGCAATCAGAGTCAGCTGTCTGGACCAGCTGCCCTTTTCTCCTTGCCTGTTCCATGTTCTATGGCTTGAACATAGTTTAAGTGTACTCCATGGGTTCACATGTTGGAGGCTTGGTCTCCAAAGTGGTTGTGTTAGGACATGGTAGAGTGTTAAAATGCTGGATCCTTGGATGAAGCATTGCGTTTTCAGGGCAGATCCACAGAATAGCTTAATATTGGTCTCATGGAGAGGGATGGATTCATGGAGAATTGATTATTATAAAACAAGGCCACCCCCATGTTTATAAAGTCTTCTGCATGTGACATATTTTCCTTTCCTTTAGTGTGTTTTGACACATGAAAGGGGTTTTCACCAGAGTCTGGAAAAAATGTACTGCTTTATCTTAGACTATCAAACTCCACAATTTTGAGCTGGATAATTTGTAAAGAATGTATTTTCTGGAATTTTGTGATAGCAAAAAAAAAAAAAAAAATCAACCCCCCCAAAAAAACTCCAAAACAAAACCAGATAAAAGACATCACAAAACTTAATTTTGCTTGCTTATTGAATCACCTTCCACCCTTTTAACTAATTCTTTGCTTCAGTCAAGCTAGATCATCCTCATGACCTCAAAATTCAACACCTGCCTCTCCCAGTTACATCCTGACCTCATGGACCTGGGCCCACTCTTGACCAACACCAACTGTTCCTCAGGAATGGCTTCTTTTCCATACTTTTCAGCATTATTGAAAGTCTTTGTGGTTCTATTCAAATCCTGTCTTTTATGTAAATCTGTGTGATTTCTCAAGTGATTTTAAAATTCCTATTGCTTTGTTTATATGCATTATCATTCATTTGAGCTAGGAACTTGCTTAGTTATTTTTCGTGAGTTTATTCTGTATATGCAACCAAACTCTCAGCTCCTGAGGGCACAAGGAATGCAGCTCAGCTCTCTGACATTTCCACATACAGTGGTTTGTGGATTTGGACAATTGTTTAAAGCACCCTGTAGGAGGTAGTAATTTCCTGGCCATTGCATGTTGCGTAGCTCCTGGTATCCTTGTTTGCTTATTACATTTTGATTGTTGCATCTTTTCCCTGTAGGAACATGTCATGCTATCATGACAAGATGTCACCTACCTCACTGTGTGTCTGTGAGCAGTTAGAGTGCTGGTGGGTGGTGGTGGGGTTCCACATTCCTCTCTGGTGTAGCTGTCATACATTGCTCATGTTCCAATAAACATTCCCCCCTTGTGGAGAGCTGTGTCCATGTTAAAAGAGCTGTCTGGGAGAGAACCTTTCCCCAGCTTGTTCTCGGTTGACTTACGTGGCTGGCTTCATATTCTCTTTACAATAACTGTATGTTCTGCCAGCATGCCTACTTGAGACCCTTGCTGTTAGTGCATTTTACTTGCCAAGTTCTTTGTTTCTATGTATCGTAGGTTACTGAGTTTTCTAGTAACAGAGGGAAGGATGTTATAATATTATATGATAATTTATTGATTTTAATGATATATTGATAATATATGATGATATTATAATATCATATCATAATATGCAACTACCTGTTGCTACCTATATACAAAAGATCAGACTGCTCTGCCTATGTGACTTCATTGCATGGATACTGAAACAAACTTCTTTGTACTAAACATAATCTGTTTGCTGGGCTTAGAAAAAGGAACCGCAATAAAGTGGGACTCCTCCATTAGTGAATTGTACTTCATCCATCCTATGTCTACCAATTTTATTAATTCTTATCTCAGCCTTAATTTCTTAATTATTCTCTTAGCTTTTTTTTTTTTTTTGGTTTTTCGAGACAGGGTTTCTCTGTTTAACAGCTCTGGCTGTCCTGGACTCGCTTTGTAGACCAGGCTGGCCTCGAACTCGCAAAGATCCGCCTACCTCTGCCTCCCAAGTGCTGGGATTAAAGGCGTGCGCCACCACCGCCCAGCTCTCTCTTAGCTTTTATTTCTTAATTCTTCAATCCTCATGTCTCAGTCAATGAGCCACGATTCTACAGGCAGGCTCTGTCAGGTTGGAAGCCAATGTGTAGGGCTTGATTAAGGGGGAGTATGTGAAGGACACCACTGGGAACAGTCGAGCACTCAGGAAAAGTGTGTGTGAGAGAGAGAGAGAGAGAGAGAGAGAGAGAGCAGTGAGTATAGTTGGGAGTAATAAATCATGGGGCAAGGTAATAGTGAATCTTCGTTTTCCACAGATGCTTAAAAATATGCTCAGTACTAGAGGAGCAAAAGTCAGCCAACAGCAAATACTTAATTTCTTTGAATTTGTTGAAAAAAAAAATCTGTCCTTGGTTTCCAGAGGAGGGGAGAATTAATCTAGAGACTTGACTTGGAAAAAAGTAAGAGTTAAATTACAGGATCATTATGATGTTTTCAGATCTAAAAAGGTTCCAGCAGAAACTTTGGTCTTTGGACTTTAATTAAAGATAGGCTGGATCCAAGGCATCCAAGAGGAAAAGCCCAATCCACACTGCAGTTAAGCAGTGAGGGTTGTGAGGAAACAAATGTAAATGAAAATGCACCAAACACAACTCTGCTTTATGCAGACGTTAAATCCTTAGTTAAAATATCTGAAGATAATAATATTCTGGGCCCCAAAGAAGAGGCTGACTTGGAAGAGGAGGCTGCAAAATATCATAATGAGGACTGGCCTCCAAATCCACAAGTTTTTGTAGTCTCAAAAAAGAAAAAAGATGATAAGCAAGGGGCATTTATATAATTACAACAATTTATTAGAAGTCTAGCACAGTTAACAGATAAAAATTTTCATATCTCTGATTTAGATGAAGATGAGGAAGGAAAAATATTTACTCTTAGCATTATTGCTGGTTTAGATCTCCCACCAGCAGAAACTCAACATCCTTTGGCTGCTTTGATGAAACCTAAAAAGGGGGGTAGACCTCTTTTAATAAATGGTCAACCTTTATCTCTGTTACAAGCCAGAGTGAAGGCTGTTTTAGAACAAGGGAAGGATATTCAAGGCTTTCATTTACAGTGTCCAGTTTTTGATGACTGAAACCAACAGGGAAATGTTGTCAGGGTGCATCATCCGATTCCATTTAAACACATTAAAGAATTAAAAGAGGCTTGTGCACAATATGGTCCAACCTCACCTTTTACTTTGGCCATATAAGAAAATATTGCCACTGATGCCATCCCCCCGGATTGAAACAAGTTAGTGTGAGCTTGCTTGAGTGGGGGAGACAACTTATTATGGAGAACTGAATTTGCTGATCAATGCCAAAGAACTGCTGAATTAAATATGAGAGCTAATAATGCTGCAGCAAATTATGAAATGCTGGCAGAGGAAGGACAATATCAAGACTTAAATAATCAATTGATGTAGAATTCAGGAGTGTGTGCTCAAATTAACACTGCTGCTTATAGAGCATGGACTACTCTACCCACTAAGGGGAGCTTGCATTAAGAGATTTCTAAAATTAGACAGGGACCAGATGAGCCTTTTCAAGAATTTGCAGATAGATTATTAAAAGCTGAAGGAAGAGTCTTTGGAGATTCTGATGAAGGTTTTCTGCTGTGAAACAATTGGCATATTACCGACAGGCTTTTACGGTCCATTGCTCAAACAATCAATGGGACTGTTACTAGGAAAAAGTAGTGCTACCCTGAAAGGGATGACAAATAGTCTGACCTTAGGTCAAAAGTTTGTGTCACAAGCTCTTAGTGGGGTTAGAGCCAAGTTTCCTCAAATGGGTGATATTTTATTGACTGATAAAAATGAGGGGAATATTTTGCAAGCTTATGCTCAATTACAGAAACAATTTAAGAAATAGTGGATTAATCATTGCTCCAGAAAAGGTGCAGAGGGAACTGTCTTACAAATATTTAGGACATCAGTTATATCCTAAGACTATTTTGCCACAAAAAATTGAAATTCAAAAAGATAGTTTACAGACTTTAAGTGATTTTCAAAAATTATTGGGTGATATTAATTGGCTCAGACCTTATTTAAAGATAGCAACAGGAGAGTTAAAGCCTCTTTTGACATTTCACATGGTGATTCTGACTCTTTGTCTAAATGATGTCTGAATGGTGAAGGAAGAATAGCTTTAGAAAAATAGAATTGGTGGTTGAAAACAAGACTATATACTATATAAATTATGAGGAACCTTGGGGAGCATATATTTTGCCTATACCACATACACCTACTGCTGTATTATGGCAAAATGGTCCTTTATATTGGATACATTTGCCCATCTCTCCTGCTAGAGTGAGTACTCCTTATTTTGAGGCTGTAACTATAGTGGTACAGCAATCTCGAAATGAATCTCAAAATATTTTGGTAAGGATCCTGATAAAATAATTATTCCATTTAGTAAATTACAAATTGATTGGTGGTTTCAAAATACTGATAATTGGCCAATAGCATTTGTTAATTTTACAAGAAAGATAGACAATCATTGTCCCAAGGATAAATTATTACAATTTGCTAGTTTACATGAATTTGTGTTTCCAAACAAGCTAAGTTATAAACCTTTACCTAATGCTGTTTTAGTGTTTACAGATGTCCTCTAATGGTAAAGCTGCTTATAAAATTGATGATGTTGAAACTGTGTTATCTTTTCCTCCTTCTTCAACTTAAGTAATAGAATTAAAGGCACTAATTCTCATTTTTGAAAAGTTAAAAAACATTCCTTTCAATCTGTATACTGACAGTCAATACATTTTGTGAGCTTTAGTTATACTTGAAACAGTCTCTTAGATAAAAAAAATCAAATTTTACAATTATTTCAACAGATTCAGTTAAATATTAGACACAGAATTTATCGGTTTTTGTGGGACATATAAGAGCCCATACGGATCTTCCTGGACCATTGCCTGAGGGTAATGCCCGAGCAGATGCACTGACACAAAAGACCCTTATAGCATTAACTAATGTAATGATGGCCCAGCGATCTCATGATTTGCATAATCAAAACAGTAATAATTTAAGACAACAGTTTAACATTCCTAGAGAAGCTGCTCATCAAATAATTAAACAATGTTCTCAATATTCACAATATTCTTCTGTACATCCTTATGGAGTTAATCCTAGAGGTTAGTACTTAATCAGTTGGCAAATGGTTATAACTCATATATTTGAATTTGGAAAGTTAAATTTTGTGTATGTTACTATTGATAATTTTTCAGGATTTATTATTGTTTTTGCATTACCTGGAGAGGCCGCAAAACATGTTATTAGTCATTGTCTGAAATGCTTTGCCATATTGGGCATTCCTAAAATTATTAAAACTGATAATACTACAGGATATACTGGTAAAGCTTTCTCTGACTTTTGTCAACAATACAACATTGTGCATAAGACTGGTATACCTTATAATCCACAAGGACGAGTGATTGTAGAAAGAGCACATGGTGCACTTAAAAATCAACTTCAAAAATAAAAACAGGGGAACTATATCCCCTTACTCCAAATAATGATCTCTCCCATACTCTTTTTATTAGAAATTTCTTGACCTTGGATGCAGCTGGTAAATCTGCTGCTAAAAGATTTTGGCATCCTCAAACTAAGGATAATTTTACACTAGTAAGATGGAAGGATCTTTTAACTGTTTGATGGCAAGGTCTTGACCTTGTATTAATCTGGGGACGAGGTCCTGTATGTGTTTTTCCACAGAATGCTGAAAAAATGCATGGTGGATTCCGGAGAGGCTGGTGTGATTTGCTGAACAGGAACATCATACAATGACTGATGCTGCTGATAGTCATGAAGATGACAATAGGTGAAATGTATTGGGCCAATGTTCCTGATCCTCCATTTCTTCATCCTACAGTGTGGAGTGAACCTGAGGTGCCTGTATCTGCTAACAACACACACATATTGGGACAACCCTGGTGAGAAAAATTACTAACTCAGGCCAAGATAAACTATACTGGCATGGGATGAGGCATACTAATTTGATTTGTGAAAAATATACAAGAGATGGTTGTGTGACTGTTTTTTCTCAGACTTGGAAGTGCAAGGATTGAAAGTCAGAAGTCGTTTAGAATATCATGCTGTTTACCAATGGATCTGTGTTACTTCTATGAAATACAATGACACCTTACATGATTGGAGTAAAGCAAAAAGGCATTTACAAGGCATTTTGTATAATACAAATATGTCTTTGGATTTTCTGACCTTATGTAAGGAAATAGTAAATTTACAATATGCTAAACCCCTGAATTTTGATGCAGCTTTAAAGACAAATAATATTTTAATGCAGTTACATGATATCCTTCCTTCCTGAACCTAATTTTCTTCTTTTCTTTAGAGTATTATTGTACTTGGCATTTTGACTTTATTTATTTTTTGTCTTTTACCTTTTTGACCAAGGTCATACTGCCCTATTATGAATGTGAAAGTCAAGTTACTCAAGATAAAGCTACAGTCCACCCTAGCAGGGATTGGTAGTCCATGATGGGTAAGATCTCTCAAATCGATATTCAACCTAAGACAGGTATGGGTAAGTTTGGGTAAGAATACACTTTTTGCGAGAGGCAACCTGAGACAGTCACAGTCTCCTGCTCCATGGTTATTAAACCACGGCCTTTTCTATAATAATTTTAAAAGGGGGATCTGGGGAGAGTTTTGTGCATATTAGTAGAGCTGTCTGGGAGAGAACTTTTCCCCAGCTTGATGATGTCTGGCTTCATATTCTCTGTACAATAATGGTATGTTCTGCCAGCATGTCTCCTTGAGACACTTGCTATTAGTGCATTTTACTTGACAAGTTCCTTGTTTCTATTGTATCCAAGGTTACAGAGTTTTCTAGTAACAGAGGGAAGGATATTATAATATGTAACTACCTGTTGCTACCTATAGACAAAAGACCAGACTGCTCTGTCTATGTGACTTTGTTGCATGGATACTGAATCAAAATTCTTTATACTAAACATAATCTGTTTGCTGGACTTATAAAAAGGAACTGCAATAAAGTGGAACTACTCCATTAGTGAATAGTAGTCCTCCCAATCCATGCTGTGTCTATCAATTTATTAATTCTTATCTCAGCCTTAATTTCTCAATTATTCTCTTAGCTTTTATTTTTTAACTCTTCAATCCTCACACGCCCCCCAGTCACAGCAACCCACACTCCTAATGGCAGGCTCCAGGATCCCCTATCTATCTCATTCGAGCAATCACAATTACCTCCAAGTGGGAAGGAGCTTCAGAGGAAATGGTGGAGATGAGAATGAAAAAGGAAGAAATTAGATTTTCAAAGAATAAAAAAGGATGTTAACTTGACATTTTCAACATGTGGGAAGCACATTTTAAAACACATGACTAGATGTACCACACATCTGTCATTTCATCACACATGATGTTAAGTCAGGTATATCATTAGCCTGGGTAAAGTAGAGTGACCTTCTCTCAAAAACTAATTTAGAAAAAAAATGGGGAGATCCAAGATGGCAGCAGTTGGCAGGGACACATTTTGACCTGGGGGGTGGGGGATAGCTACAACATTGCAGAAATATAAACAAGTTGAGCAACATCCTGAGAAGCACGAACCCACAGGGTCATGCCCGGTGAAGCCAGGGACTAGTGGGGATCCCTCATGTGACCTTTAGACACTCAGGTAAACAGACCTACCCAGGCTGCAAGCCATGGCACAGCGTGGAACCCAAGTCGCTGGGTGCAGTGTGGCGGGGATACCAGGCAGCAGGAAGCAGCACCACGTGAACCCAGGCAGTGGGGAGCAGTGTGGCATGGACCCAGGCAGCAGGGAGCAGCACTGCAGGGTGCAGCGTGGCATGGAACCCAGGGCGAGGAACAAGCTGCAGAAGTGGACAAGAGCCACTCAAAAACCCAGTGAGTGGACAGGCTTGGGGTCCAAAGCAGAGGTCAACAGTTTGGGGCACAGACTCGGGGCCCAAAGTGGAGACCAGCGGCATGGGGCTGAGGTCTGGTGTACAGAGCAGAAGCCACTGGCATGGACCCTGCTGTAGAAGTGTGTAACCGAACTTTTAAATTATTGAATATTTATTTATTGATAGCTATTCACTTATAACAAATACCAACAATTTCTTAACTATTAACCCTATAAATTCCTACAACCCCTTTAACCTAACCACTAAACTATTGATAACTATTACAATTATCTAACCTTTTAGAAGGATATAGTCTCTGGGGCAGGTCCTCAGTCGTCAGGAACACAGTCTCTGTGGTAGACCCTTAATGCACCTAGCGGTCCTTTTTCCTGGAATATCTCAGATGCAGGTTTGTCAGGGTAAATTGGCTATGGCAGTCTCACCTGAAATAAGGCTTGAGGCTTTCTTCTCTCTGGGAGACCTCAGCTGTCTGTAGGCCAACTTATTTCCTTCGTATCAGCAACTCTGCTGCTCTGCCTCAGTCCTTAAAGCCAGACACAGTTTCATTTAGGCCACTGTTCGGACAGGTCAAACCCCTCCAGGAAAAAGATGAGTGGCAAGGTTTAGTCCTTGGCCTTTTGCTGTTTTGCTGAGGCTTTCTTTGCTCACCAGCTTCTTTCTGCCTCAGGGAGATCTGGCCATCATTTCACCAGCACTTTCTCCATCAGGACTTTCTTGCATCGGAGTTCTCTAGCATGGGGGGGGGGGCGGCCCTCTAGGATGGGGCTCCATCCACTGTCCTTAAATAGGATCTCTCTTTGTTCTATCTGTTTCAGCTTAATTTGGGCTCTTCCCACTTAGGAGCTGAAAACAATGCCAGGCCAAATACTTTGTTTCTAGTCCATTAAGTCTTTCTTGTTTTTCCTGGCTTCAACCTTGTTTTTCAGTCCATTAAGTCTCCTGTTTGTTTTCTGTTTTTCACCTGACTTCATCCTTGTTTTTTAGTCCATTATCTTTCCTGTTTTTCACCTGGCTTCAACCTTGTTTTTTAGTCCATTAAATCTTTCCTGTTTCCTGTTTTTAGTTCACAAGCTGATAAGCTAATTGGTCACAGCTAAGTTGATCTTCATGCCCCGAATTAAGAGACTGTATCAGAAACCCGTAGATATTTTCTAATTTAATTAATCTAACTCCCTACAGAAGTGGGCAAAAGCTATGCAGCAGCTGGGAGGCACAAGCATATCTGGGCTTACCCAGAAAGGTGTTGGACCTAAAGGTCCCTCTACTGCATATACAATCACTTGGAAGAACATTGTGCTCAAACAGGGTAGAGTGCTGCTCTTCCTGCACTGGTACAGTCTCCCGCAGGTCTGATTACTGCAGGATCTTGGGAGGTAGCCCCAATTGCCAGATAGAGGTACCTCCAGGCTACCTGAGCGCCCAATACTCACACAGTCACCGCAACACCCTAAAGAGGAATGGCAGTGCCACTGAAACAGTCCAGAAGACATCAGGAAAAATCAGCTTAGGGCAACCAGATGGCTAAAGGTCAGTGAAAGAACAAAACTGATAAAAATCAGGGAAATATGACTCCAAAAAATTCAGTGAGGTTAACACAGC
Source organism: Lophiomys imhausi (assembly GCA_907164525.1). NCBI lineage: Eukaryota > Metazoa > Chordata > Mammalia > Rodentia > Muridae > Lophiomys > Lophiomys imhausi. The sequence goes on along the minus strand of CAJQZJ010026257.1, from coordinate 1,462,295 downwards.
AAGACCTGAACATCCCACAACAGCTGAAACACATGAAAATGATGACAAATGAATACTTTCAAGAAGAAATAAAATCACTGAACGAATACAAAGAATTCTCAATTTTATAAATAAAAGCATTGGAGAACACCACTAGACACCTCCAAGTCAATGCAGCCCAACATGAATAGGAAATATTTGAAAGGTTTGCAGACAAAGACAAACAAATGGGAACAGGAAATGTATAAAATGAATAAAATGGTTCAAGACTTGAAATTGGAAGTAGAAAAAATAAAGAAAACACAACCAGAGTTAATCCTGGAGGTGGAGAATCAAGGGAAGAGAACAGGAACTACAGACATGAGTATCAAAAATAGGATACAAGAGATGGAAGACAGGATCTCAGGCATGGAAGATTCGATGGAAGAAATCAGTACAACAACCAAAGAAAATGAGAAATCTAAAAATGTTCTCACCCATAATATCCAAGAAATCAAGGACTCAATGAAAAGATGGAACCTAAGAGTTATAGGCATAGAGGAAAGAGAAGACCCCTGACTCCACAGTCAAGGAAACTTCTTCAACAAAATCATAGAAGAAAGCTTCCCAAACCTAAAGAAATAGATGCCAATAAAATTCCAAGAGGCATACAGAACACCAAACAGATTAGATAAGAAAAGAAACTCCTCTCACCACATAATAATTGAAACTCCAAATGTACAGAACAAAGAAAGAATATTAAAAGTTATAAGAGAAAAAGGTCAAGTAACATATAATGGCAGACCCATCAGAATTACACCTGACTTCTCCTCAGAAACTTTAAAAGCCAGAAGGGCCTGGGTAGATGTCCTACAAGCCCTGAGAAAACATAGTTACCCAGCCAGACTACTACACTCTATCAACATAGATGGAGAAGACAAGATATTCCATGACAAAATCAAATTTAAACACTATCTACCCACAAATTCAGCCCTACAGAAGACCCCAGAAGGAAAATTCCAACCCAGTGAAGATAACTACACCCAAGAAAACAGAGGAAGCAAAAACTCCACTGCAGCTAAACCAAAAGAAACACACAACCACCACCTACCCCAAAATAATAGGAAATAACAACCTTTGGTCATTAATATCCATCAACATCAATGGACTCAACTCCCCAATAAAATGACACAGGTTTACAGAATGGATCCATAATCAAGACCCAACATTTTGCTGCATACAAGAAACACATCTCACTACAAAAATAGACACTACCTCAGAGTAAAGGCTGGGAAAAGGATTTCCAAGAGAATGGACCCAGGAAGCAAGCTGGAGTAGCCATCTTTTTTTTTTTCGAGACAGGGTTTCTCTGTGTAACAGACCTGGCTGTCCTGGACTGACTTTGTAGACCAGGCTGGCCTTGAACTCACAGTGATCCGCCTGCCTCTGCCTCCCAAGTGCTGGGATTAAAGGCGTGCACCACCATGCCCAGCTTGGAGTAGCCATCTTAATATCAAATAAAATAGACTTTCAGCTGAAGTCAATCAAAAAAGATAGAGAAGGGCACTACATACTCGTTAAAGGAAATAGTCATCAAGATGACATCTCAATATTGAATATGTATGCCCCAAATACAAGGGCACCTACATTTGTAAAAGAAACTCTTCTAAAGCTTAAACCACTCATCAATCCTCACATATTAGTAGTGGGAGACTTCAACACCCAACTCACAAGAATGAACAGGTCATCAAGAGAGAAACCAGAGAAGTAATGAGTCTAACAGAGGTCATGAACCAAATGGACCTAACATATATTTACAGAACATTTCACCCAAACACAAAAGAAAACACCTTCTTCTCAGCACCACATGAAACCTTCTCTTAAATCGACCATATAGTCATACACCAAGCATGCCTCAACAGATACATGAAAATGGAAATAACCCCTTGCAACTTACCAGACCATTATGGAATAAAGCTGGACTTCAACAGCAACAGAAATATCAGAAAGCCTACACACACATGGAAACTGAACAACTCTTTACTGGATGACTAGTGGGTCAGGGAAGAAATAAAGAAGGAAATCAAAGACTTCTTAAAATCCAATGAAAATGAAGACACAGCATACCCAAACCTATTGTACACAATGAAAGCAGTGCTACAAGGAAAGTTCATAGCACTAATTGCCTTCAAAAAGAAAATTGTGACAGCTCATATTAGCGAATTAACATCAGACCTTTAAAAACTGGAAAAAAAGAACAAACACTCTCAAGAGGAGCAGAAGGCAGAAAATCATCAACATAGAAACAAAAAGAACAGTACAAAGAATCAATGAAACCAGGAGTTGGTTCTTTGAGAAAATCAATAAAATAGACAAACCCTTAGCCAAGTTAACTAAAAGAGAGAGGGAAAAAACCCAAATCCACAAAATCAGAAATGAAAAAGGGAGAAATAACAACAGACATTGAGGAATTCCAGAGAATTTTTAGCTCCTACTTTAAAAAATCTATACTCCATCAAATTTGGAAACCTAAGTGAAATGGACAATTTTCTTGATAGATTCCACATACCAAAGTTAAATCAAGATCAGGCTAACAGATTAAACAGCCCTATAACCCCTCAGGAAATAGAAACAGTCATTAAAAATCTCCCAACCAAAAAAAGCCCAGGGCCAGATGGGTTCAACGCAGAATTCTACCAGACCTTCAAAGAAGAGCTATTACCTATATTCTTCAAACTCTTCCACAAAATAGAATCAGAAAGAACACTGCCAAACTAGTTCTATGAAGCCACAGTCACCCTGATTCCTAAACCACACAAAGACCCAACAAGAAAGAGAACTTCAGACCAATCTCCCTCATGAACATAGATGCAAAAATACTTGCAAACTGAATCCAAGAACACATCACAAGTATACACCATGACCAAGTAGGCTTCATCCCAGGAGCAAGGATGGTTCAACATATGGAAATCCATCAACGTATTTCACCATATAAACAAGCTGAAAGAAAAAAAAAACATCTCTCTAGATGCTGAAAAAGCATTTGACAAAATTCAACATCCCTTCATGCTAAAAGTCCTGGAGAGAATAGGCATACAAGGACCATACCTAGAAATAATAAAGGTGATATACAGCAAGCCAGTAGCCAACATCAAATTAGATGTCCCTCTAAACTCAGGGACAAGACAAGGATGTCCACTTTCATGATATCTCTTCAACATAGTACTTGAAGTTCTTGCTAGAGCAATAAGACAACTAAATGAGATCAAAGGGATAGAAATTGAAAAGGAAGAAGTCAAATTATTCCTATTTGCAGATGATATGATAGTATACATAAGTGACTCCAAAATTCCACCAGAGAACTCTTACAGCTGATAAACACTTTCAGCAAGGTGGCTGGATACAAAATTAATTCAAAAAAAAAATCAGAAGCCCTTCTTTCTACAACAAATAAATGGGCTGAAAAAGAAATTAGGGAAACAATACCCTTCACAATAGCCACAATCAATATAAAATACCTGGGGATAACTCTAACCAAGCAAATGAAAGACCTGTATGATAAGAACTTCAAGTCCTTGAAGAAAGAAATTGAAGAGGATATCAGAAGATGGAAAGAACTCCTCCCATGCTCATGGATAGGTAGGATCAACATAATAAAAATGACCATTCTGCCAAAAACAATATACAGATTCAATGCAATTCCTATCAAAATATCACCACAATTCTTTATAGACCTGGAAAAACAATTCTCAATTTCATATGGAATAACAAAAAACCCAGAATAGCTAAATCAATACTGTACAATAAAATCTGGAGGCATCACCATCCCTGATTTCAAGCTGTACTACAGAGAAATAGTAATAAAAACAGCATGGTACTGGTATAGAAAAAGATCAATGGTTCAATGGAATTGAATTGAAGACCCAGAAATGAACCCACACACCCATGGTCTCTTAGTTTTTGACAAAGATGCCAAAACTGTACAATAGAAAAAGGACAGCATTTTTAACAAATGGTACTTGTCCAACTGTTCGACATGTAAAAGAATGAAATTAGACCCATACTTACCACCTTGTAAAAAAAAACTTAAGTCCAAGTGGATCAAAGACCTTAACATAAGGCTGGACACACTTAATCTTTTAGAAGAGAAAGTGGTGGAAACCCTCGAACTCATCAGCACAGGTGACAACTTCCTGAACAGAACACCAACAGTTCAGGATCTAAGACCAACAATCAATAAATGGGACCTTATGAAACTGAAAAGCTTCTGTAAGGCAAAAGACACTGTCGTTCTAAAAAACAGCAGCCTACAGATTGGGAAAACATCTTCACCAACCTCACATCTGACAGAAGGCTAATATGGAAAATTTACAAAGAGCTCAAGAAATTAAATGCCAAGAAACTAAATAATCCAATTAATAAATGGGGAACAGAGCTAGACCGAGAATTCACAAAGGAGGAATCCCTAATGGCTGAGAGACACTTGAAGAAATGCTCAGCACTCTTAAACATCAGAGAAATGCAACTCAAGACGACTCTGAAATTCCATCTCACACCTGTCAGAATGGCTAAAGTTAAAAAACTAAAATGCTAGCACATTTTGGCGAGGTTGTGGAGAAAGGGGAACACTCCTCCATTGCTGGTGGGAATGCAGGCTTGTACAACCAATATGGAAATCAGTCTGGCGATATTTTAGAAAACTTGGACCCAGTCATACCACTTCTGGGTATATATCCAAATGATTCCTCTCCAAATCAGAAGGAAGTTTCCTTATCTATGTTCATAGCAGCCTTATTTGTAATAGCTAGAAACTGGAAACAACCCAGATGTCCCTCAACAGAGGAATGGATTAAAAAAAAAACTGTGGTACATCTACACATTGGAATACTACTCAGCCATCAGAAACAATGAAATCATGCAATTTGCAGCCAAATGGATGGAACTAGAAAAGCTCATCCTGAGTGAGCTAACCCAGGCACAGAAGGATGCACATGGCATCTATTCACTTATAATCAGATTTTAGCCATACAGTACAGGATAACTATACTATACCCAATGTACCAAAGGGAACAGGAACATAGACTTTGTTTCCTGTCAATGAGACACTTTGCCCTAGTGGTGCTGCCTTGTAGGCCTCCAGTGTATGAGGAGGCTCTTGACTATCATATGACTGCTGAAATGGGGCAGGGGACTGTTATGTAGGGACACTTCACTCCAGATGAGTGGGATGGAAGGGATAGGGGGTAGAGGGTGGGAGGGCAGGACTGGAAGGGGTGGAAAGAAGACATTGTGATGGAGATGTAACCTGACGTCATAAATAAATATTTAAAGAAAAAGAAAAAAAATGAAAACACCATCTATCTAGGTGGGTGATCTATTAAAAACCAAGGGTAGCAGGAAGTAGAAATTGTTGACACCTTATCAGCTCTCTTCATGGAAAGTCAAGCCACGATGTTTATTGATTATTAAGAAGGTTGTAATTAAAGATGGAATTCCACTTACAAATACTGATAGTCACAGGGCCAGGGTCAGCAGCTTGGATGGCCTATGATGTTTATAACTGATTATCCCTACCTACCTCATATCTATGGTATGAGTTTATTAAAATAACCAATTATGAGAATATTTTTGTTTAATCCAAGATTTGAGGCTGCTTAAGACCCAGGTGTAAGTATTAACTGTCTTGTGAGCTAGGAGGGATGTGGCTTAGCCAGCTGAGCAAGTTTAACTCAGAGTGCTTGGGAGAGAGGATAAAAAGTCAGAGCCCAGAGGAGAAAAGGAGCTTCAGAGGAAATGGTGGATTCTTCTACAAAGAAGTAAGAAATGGGGCTCTACAAATAAGTAGGAGAAAGGGGGCTACAAAGAAGAGAAAGGGGTACAAAGAAGAAAAAGTTTGTTGTTCTCCCAGCTGCTGGTCCTCCCCCAAACTGCTGCTTGTTCTTCCTGCTTCTGTCCCCTGGTTTGCTGAACTTATACTGAGACTGGTATTACCAACTAAAGAACCCAACAACCCTAATCAGCAGGAAGTAGCTCAAAGAGACCTGTGTCCCTTCAAAGAGAACTATGCCCCTGTAGCAAGGCGGCTTTTACTTATTTTTACATTATATTAATTACACATTCTAATTTATTTTACTAACCTTAATACCTTGTGCCTCCCATCCACCCTTTGTTTTTCCTAAACCCCCCAACTCTAGGTGGGAGAGAATGGTTAGAAGGAGAAGGGACTTAGGTCTCTTTGAGCTACTTCCTGTTGATTAGGGTCGTTGGGTTCTTTAGTTGGTAATACCAGTCACATTAGAAGTCCAGCAAACCAGCAAACCAGGAGACAGCAGCAGCAAGAACAAGCAGAAGTTTGGGGGAGCACAAGAAACTGGGAGAGCAGCAACTGCTTTCTATCTTGTAGCCCTTTCTCTTCTCTGTAGAGCCTCTTCACTCTTACTTCTTTATAAAGCCCATCCTCTTTTACTTCTTGTGGAGTTTTTTTTCTCTTTGAAGTTCCCTTCTCAGGGCTCTGGCTTTTTATTTCTCTTTCCCACGTCCTCAGAGTTAAACTTGCTCAGCTGGTTAATCCATGACTCTGATAGCTCAGGAGACCATTAATACTTTATACCTGTGTTTCAAGCAGCCTACCTGGGATTAAACAAAAACATTCTCACAATTAGTTTTAATAAACTCCTACAACAATGCCCCCTTTTTCTCCTGCATAGTTTTGGAGGGTTGGAAGGGAGGTAAAGATATAAAATATAATATAAAAATTAATAATAAAAGTCACTTGTTACACACACATCCTTCCCAGCCTCTCCTCCTGTTTGTCCTGGAACACCTCAGTCTAATCTCTTTTGTTTGCAGAAGCAAACCTTATTTATGGAAGCCTCTGATATTTTTCTTTCTCTTCTGGAATGGACAAACCCCAAGGAGTGAAATTTTATATGTTCACAACTCAACAGCTCTACACTTCTTGAACTCCAAGCACAGTGCCCTACGCTATTCCAACAGAGATAGACTCGTCTGTGGCTCTGAGCACCATCCATGATGAGTCAGAACCTCTCCTGTCACTCAGCAACCTTCCCACCTGTACTTACACCCTGGAAGGAGTCCCTTGCTCTTTCTGCTGAGTGATCTCCAAAGACAAAGCAGGGGAGAGCCCACACTAAGGCCACATATATCTCTCACCTGAATCAAGGATTTGAGGAGGCCTCCTCTGTCCATCTGCAGGAAGTTCCCCAAGAGAGGCAGAGGATGGGGTCCTGGTGGAAGATATCTATGGGTCTTTGAGTGGCCCCTGACCAGGAGTAGCAACAAGCCTGTGAGGATAGCAAGGAGGAACAGGACACTGAGTTCCATGGTCCTCGTCTAACTACTGTTGACTTCACTGTACACTCCAGCTGCACCTTTTATGTTGAACCTGCCTCTAACTCAGTTATGCAACTGCAGCTGTTCCTGCCTCCTGTCTCACATTGTCTAGGAGTGTGAGCACCCATACTTCCTGCTTAGGCTGCTGGAGACCTTCTCATTCCCTATTTCCTTACCCCCAACCTACATGCTGGCAATGACACCGTGAAAGAGATGTACAGGAAAGAAAGAAACCATCTGTAACAAAGGTGCTGGTCTATCTTATTTGCAATAACAGAATCTGGAAACAACCCAGATATTCCTCAACTAAAGAATGGATAAAGAAACTGTGATATTAGTTAGACCTAGGTTTCTTTCTTTTTTTCCCCATTGTATGGTTTTGGCATTTTTGTCAAAAATCAAGTGTCTGTGGGTGTGTGTGTTTATTTATGGGGCTTTGATTTGATTCTATTGATCAACCTGTCTGTTTTTATGCCAATACCTTGAGGTTTTTTTTTTTTATTACAATTGCTCTGAAGTACAACTTGAAATCTTTTCTCCCTTGACTCAGTGATCATTGAGCAGAGAGTTGTTCATTTTCTATAAGTTTCTAGTCTTTCTGTAGTTTCTGTTGTTGTTGAAGGTTTTAATCTATGGTGGTCTGATAAAATACAAGCGATTATTTCAATCTTCTTCTGTCTTTTGAGGTTTGCTTTTAGGCCTAGTATATGGTCGATTTTAGAGAAGGTTATGTGTGGTGCTGAGAGGAAGGTATATTATTTTGTGTTTGGGTTAAATGTTCTATAGATATCTGTTAGGTTCATTTGATTTATGATGTCTCTTTCTTTCATTGTTTCTCTGTTCAGTTTCTATCTTATTGACCTGTCCATTGGTGAGAATGGGATGTTGTGCTCTTCCACTATTAATGTAGGATTTAAAATTTTGTCATTTTTCATTTATCAATGTGTGTGACCTTGCATTTGGGGCATAGATATTCAGAATTGAATGTCATCTTGATGGATTTTTTTCCTTTGATGAGTATGAAGTGTCCTTCCCCATCTCTTTTGATTACTTTTTTTGAAAGTCTAATTTATTAGATATTAGAATGGCTACTCCTGCTTGTTTTTTGGGTCCATTTGTTTGGAAGACCTTTTCACAGCCCTTTACTCTGTGATAATGTCTATCTTTGTTGCTGAGGTGTGTTTCATAATTATGGAGTCTGTTTTTCTATCTACTCTGTTAGCATTTGTCTTTATTGGGCAATTGAGTCCCTTGATATTGAGAGATATTAATGACCAATTGTTGTTGATTCCTCTTATTTTGATGTTGTTGTTGGTAGTGTGTGTGCGTGTGTGTGTGTATTTTCCTTCTTTTGGTTTTGCTTGTATGAAAATATTTATTTCCTGTGTTTTCTTGGGGGTAGTTACCCTCATTTTGTTGGAGTTTTACTTCTAGTATCCTCTGTAGGGCTGAGGTAGTGGAAAGATAATGTTTAAATTTGCGTTTGTCATGATATATCACGTTTTCTCCATCTATGTTGATTGAAAGCTTTCCTGGGAACTTGGCAAGATGGTGGCAATAAGCTCAAACACATTTTGATCATCAGGAAGACTGATTGGACCACTGCAGAGATATATGCCTGCTGACTGGAAGTTTGAGAGGTGCAACCCTATCTGGGCTTGCCCAGCAAAGATAGGGACAATAAAGAACTCTGTACTAGAAATATAGATACTGGAAGAACAGAGGCACCAGACACAGGAGTCAGAGCACTTCCCACCAGGAGACAGAGCACTTCCCCCTGCAGTGGAAGAGCCAGCTGGCAGCTTTGACCTGCAAACAGAGGTCCTCCTCAGATTCCTGAGTCCGCCACTTCCATGCAGGTATTCTGACACCCAAAGAAGACCAGCAGAGCCACTATGGTAAGACTGAGGGTGATTCTCCCTGGGATGTGCAACATGGGGGCATCTAGCTAACTAGTACTGGGGTATTGAACTAACAGGTGCTGAGCTTCCCTGAGCCCAAGCACACCATGGACAGGATATCGACTACATATTGGAACTCCCTGCCTCCCCTTGTCTGGCTCCTTGGCTGGGCACTCAGGTTACAGCATCTATATCTCAGCCCAGAGCAGTAAAGCAGTTATGGACCATTTTGAAGCCTGAGCAAAAAGGCTGCATCAGTTCACAGAGTTCCTGTCTGAGAGGCACAAGTTGACCCTGAGACTCACCTGAGAGTAGCTTGGGAGGACCATAACCACAGTCCTGAAACCCTAGCTACAGGGAAACTGTTAGAAGCCCTGCCAAACCAGTCAGACTGTCTGGAACACAGCGCTTATGACAGGGAAAAGGTGGCTGAAATTCTCCTGAGTCCAATTCTGTAGACACCTTGTGAACTCAATTTTGGAATGCCTTTCCTGTGCTCACTTTGGCAGGGTACTCAGTCTTCAGCCTCAGTCCACAGCATTGAGATCTCCACCCAGAACAGTAAAGGCATTCTGGACCATTTTGTGCTGCCCAAGCAAGTGGGCTGCACTGGACCACAGAGATTCTGACAGAGAGGCACAGGTTGATCCTGAGACATCCCTGCTGGACCATTGTGTGCTGTCCCAGTGAGTGGGTGGCACTGGACCACAGAGTTCCTGACTGAGAGGCACAGGTTGAAGTTGAGATGCCCTTGGGAGCAGCCTGGGAGGACCACAGTTCTGATGCCTAGCTACAGGGAAACTGCCAGAAGCTGGAGCACAGTGATTCTGGCCGTGAAAAGGCAGTTGAGCCTCCCTGAATCCAAGCACTTTGGACAGGGTGTGAACTCCACATCAGAACTCCCTGCTAGCACCTGCCTTACCCCTCATCTGAGCACCCAGGCTACAACACAGAGAACTCTGACCCTGGAGCAATAAAACAACCCCGGACCATTGCTCACTGCTGGGGTGATGTGAGCTATACTATGTCACAGTGCTTCTGGCTGTAAGGCACATATTGAACCAGAGAGCCCCCAGAGAGCACCTTGGGAGGTCCACAATCATGGTCCTGACACATAAGCTGCAGGGGGGAACTGCAGCTCTAGCCTACAGTCTGTGGCCTGCTGACAACCACCAGCACCACTAAGAAGAGCAGTTGTATCTTGTATCTCAGGAAGCTGCAGGTGGGAATAACAAATCCCACCCCAACCCCTGACCTGAGTACCCAGTTGGGACACAATAGGAAGGGGTGAGTTGTGGGAGGCCCACTGAGAACCAGCCCCCAACACAAGGCCCCACCCAGACTACGGAAAGCTACAGATCACCAAGATTATATGGCCTCTACACCAAAGCTCCTTCATTGGCACCAAGTCCAGAAGGGATCAGGAATAAACAGCTAAGGACAACCAGATGGCAAAAGGCCAGCAAAAGAACAGAACTGATAGAAGTCAGGGAAATATGACTCCAACAAAATTCAGCTATGCTAGTACAGCAAGACCTGACCATCCCACCACAGCTGAAACATATGAAAATGATGACAAATCTATACTTAGGAAAATTATAAGGGCCTTACAAAAAAGAAAATAAATCCCTGAAAGAATTTAAAGAAATCATAATTTTACAAGTGAAAGCAATGGAGAATTCCATTAGAGACCTCCAAGCTAACTCAGTCAAACAAGAGTGGGAAAGAGACAAGGCTATGAAATATTTGCAGGCAAAGACAACCAAGTTAGAGCAGGAAATGTATAAAACAGTTCAAGACTTGAAATTGGAAATGGAAGCAATAAAGAAAACACAAGCAGAGACAATCCTGGAGGTGGAAAACCAAGGAAAGCAAACAGGAACTACAGACATAAATATTACAAATAGGATACAAGAGACGGAAGACAGAATCTCAGGCGTGGAAGACTCTATTGAAGAAATCAGTACAACAACCAAAGAAAATGAGAAATCTAAAAAATTCCTCACCCACAACATCCAAGAAATCAAGGACTCAATGAAAAGACAGAACCTAGGAATTATAGACATAGATGAAAGAGAAGACTCCTGACTCCAAGGTCCAGGAAACATCTTTTATAAAATCATAGCAGAAAATTTCCCAAACCTAAAGAAAGAGATGCCAGTAAAATTCCAAGAGGCATACATAACACCAAATAGATTAGACCAGAAAAGAAATTTCTCTCACCATATTATTGAAACTCCAAATGTACAGAAAAAGAAAGAATATTAAAAGGTATAAGAGAAAAAGGTCAAGTAACGTAATGATAGACCCATCAGAATTACATCTGACTTCTCCTCAGAAACTCTAAAGGCCAGAAGGGCCTGGGCAGTCATCCTACAAGCCCTAAGAGAACATAGGTACCAACCCAGACTATTATACCCAACAAAACTTTCTATCACTCTAGATGAAGAAAATAAATATTCATGACAAAACCAAATTTAAACAATATCTATGCACAAATCAAGTGCTACAGAACATCCTAGATGGAAAATTCCAACCCAGAGAAGATAACTACAAACAAGAAAACACAGCACTGCAGCTAAACCAAAAGAAACACACAAGCACACAACCACCACCTACATCAAAATAACATGAAGTAACATCTTATGGTCATTAATATCTCTCAACCTCAATGGACTCAATATCCCAATGAAAAGACACAGGGTTACAGAATGGATCTGTAAACAAGACCTATCATTTTGCTGCATACAAGAAACACATCTCACTAACAAAGATAGACTGTACCTCAGAGTAAAGGGCAGGGAAAAGGTTTTTCAAGCAGTTGGTCCCAAGAAGCAAGCTGGAGTAGCAATCCTAATATAAAACATAGACTTTCAACTGAAATTAATAAAAAAAAAATAGGGAAGGACAGCACATATGCGTCAAAGGAAAAATTCATCAAGATGACATCTCAATACTGAATATCTATGCCCCAAATAAAAGGGCACCCACATTTGTAAAAGCAAATCTTTTAAGGCTTAAACCACACACTGATCCCCACACATTAATAGTGGGAGACTTCAATGCACTACTCACATCAATGGACAGGTCATCAAGACAGAAACCAAACAGAAAAATAATGAGAATAACAGAGGTCATGAACCAAATGGACCTAACAGATATCGATAGAATGTTTCACCCAAACACAAAAGAATATACCTTCTTTTCAGTACCACGTGGAACCTTCTCCAACATGGAACAGATAGTTGGACACAAAGCAAGCCTCAACAGATACAAAAAAATTGAAATGACCCCTTGTATCTTATCAGACCACCGTGGATTATAGCTGGACTTCAACAACAACAACAACAACAACAACAACAACAAGAACAACAACAGCAACAACAGAAATAACAAAAAGCCTACACATTCATGGAAACTGAACAATTCTCTACCCAATAACTACTGGGTCAGGGAAGAAATAAAGAAGGAAATGAAAGACTTCCTAAAATCCAACGAAAGCAAAAGCACAGCATACCCAAACCTATGGGACACAATGAAAGCAGTGCTACAAGGAAAGTTCATAGCACTAAATGCCTTCAAAAAGAAAACATTGACAGCTCATATAAGCAACTTAACAGCAGAACTGGAAGCACTAGAAAAAAAGAAGCAAACACTCCAAAGAGGAGCAGATTGGAGGAAATCATCAAACTCAGGGCTGAAATCAACAACTTAGATACAGCAACAATAACGACGACAACAACAGTATCCAACATAAAATTAAGTGGAGAGAAACTTAAAGCATTTCTTCTAAAATCAGGGATAAGGAAAGGATGCCCACTCTCTCCATACCTCTTCAACATAGTCCTTGAAGTTCTAGCTAGAGCAATAAGACAACTATATGAGATCACAGAGATACAAATTGGAAAGAAAGAAGTCAAGGTATCCTTATTCATAGATGATATGATAGTATACATAAATGACCCCAAAGATTCCACCAGAGAACTCCTACAACTAATAAACACCTTCAGCAAGGTGGCTGGATAAAAAATTTACTCAAAACACATTGGTATGCCTTCTTTATACAAAAGATATCTGTGAGTTCAAGGCCAGCCTGGTCTACAAAGTGAGTCCAGGACAGTCAAGGATACACAGAGAAAGCCTGTCTCAAACAAAAAAAATCAAACAAAAAACAAAACAAAGCAAAACAAAACAAAAGATAAATGGGCTGATAAAGAAATCAGAGAAACAACACCCTTCACAATACCCACAAACATTATAAAATACCTGGTGGGTAATTCTAACCAAGCAAGTGAAACACTTGTATGACAAGAACTTCAAGTCCTTAAAGAAAGAAATTGAAGAAGACATCAGAAGATGGAAAGATCTCCCATGCACATGGATAGGTATGATCAACCTAATAAAAATAGCCATCCTACCAAAAGCAATATACAGATTCAATGAAATTCCTATCAAAATACCAACACACACACACACACACACACACACACACACACACACACACACACACACACAAAACAAAATACCAACACAATTTTTTTACAGACCTTGAAAGAACAATTCTCAACTTCATATGGAATAACAAAAAACCCAGAGTAGCTAAATCAATCCTGCACAAAAAAAAAAAAAAAAAAAAAAAATCTGGAGGTATCACCATCCCTGATTTCAATCTGTACTACAGAGCAATAGTAATAAAAACAGCATGGTACTGGTATAGAAACTGACCAGTTGATCAATGGAATCAAATGGAAGACCCAGTAATAAACCCACATACCTACGGTCATTTAATTTTTGACGAAGAAGCCAAAACCGTACAATGGAAAAAGGACAGCATCTTCAACAAATGGTGCTGGTCTAACTGGATGTCGACATGTAAAAGAATTAAAATAGAGTCATATTTATCATCTTGCACAAAACTTTAGTGTAAGTGGATCAAAGACTTAACATAAAGCCCAACACATTAAATCTAATAGAAGAGAAAGCGGGTAAAAGCCTGGAACTCATTGGCACAGTTGACAGCTTCCTGAACAGAACACCAATAGCTCAGGTTCTAAGACTAATGATTAATAGATGGCACCTCATGAAACTGAAAAGCTTCTTTAAGGCAAGGGATACTGTCATTAGAACAAAGCAGCAACCTAAAGACTGGGAAAAGATCTTTACCACCCCCACATCTGATAGAGGGCTAATATCCAAAATTTATAAAGAACTCAAGAAATTAAACACCTAGAAATCAAATAATCCAATAAAAATGGGGAACAGAGCTAAACCAAGAATTCACAAGAGAGGAATCTCTAATGGCTGAGAGACACTTGAAGAAATGTTCAACATCCTTAATCATCAGAGAAATGCAACTCATGACGACTCTGAGATTCCATCTCACACCTGTCAGAATGGCCAAGATCAAAATCTCAAATGACAGCACATGCTGGTGAGGTTGTGGAGAAAGGGGAACACTCCTCCATTGCTGGTGGGAGTGCAAACTTATACAACTTCTGTGGAAATCAGCCTGGCAATATCTTAGAAAACCTGAAATAGCTCTACCTCAATACCCAGCCATACCACTCCTGGGTATACATACATCCAAGTGATTCCTCACCAAACCACCAGGACATCTCCTCATGTACATTCATAGTAACTTTATTTGCAATAGCTAGAAACTGGAATCAACCCAGATGTCCCTCAGCTGATGAATGGATAAAAAAGCTGTGGTACATCTACACAATGGAATATGACTCAATCATCAGAAACAAGGAAATCATGCAATTTGCTGCCAAATGGATGGAAGTAGAAAAGCTCATCCTGAGTGAGCTAACCCAGACCCAGAAAGATGCACATGGCATCTACTCACTTATAATTGGATTTTAGCCATTTGGTACAGAATAATTATCCTATATGTAACCATCAGACTGAAGGGAATAGAAACATAGACTTTGTTACTTGTTATTAGGACACTTTGCCCTAGTGGAGCTGCCATGTAGGTCCCCAGTATAAGAGGAAGCTCTTAGGCCTCATATGGCATTTGGGTGTTCTAGAGACATCACAGGTGAAGGATCCTGGATGTGTCTTAGTGTTAGGACACTTTACTGGCATGTCTGAGGTCTTAGGTTTGGTGGAAGTTTGGATTTCTTTGGAAGAACAGTTGTGTTGAATGAATGTATTTTTTGTTTTGGTCTCAAGAACGGGATGTGGGAGTGCTTTGTACACCACTGAAAAACAGACTTGTGAAACCATTTTGTAAATGATTTTGATAAATCAGAGATTCATATTATAGAGAAAGAGAGAAGCCATTAGTCTGAGAGAGGCAGAACAAGAGAGTAAAATGAAGCTGAGAGACTCAGAGACTGAGGAAGAGATTGTTTGGAAGATCACTCAGGTCCTGCAACTGAGGGAATCCACTGAACTATGATGGTTCATCTTCATTGTTGACTCGACTATATGTAGGACCTTGACTATATGAACCATACTTCTGGGTGTGCCCTTTTAAGAAGTTACCACATATTATTAAATTGAATAGGGAATCCCTACCCTTAATATGGGTACCACTGTTGATGGGGTGTCCCTACCCTTAATATGGGTACCACTGTTGATGGGGTGTCCCATACAAAATAAAAAGGAAATTGCATGATAAGCACAAATACTCATGTATATCTGGTTAATGGCCATGGAGACAGTGTGACAGTCTCTGTCACACTCCTGCTCCCACACTGTCCCTGCCATGATGGATGGTACATGCAAAACAAACTTGTTCCTCTTCCTTTTGCCACTTGTCAGGTTCTTACTCACAGCAATAGAAGAGTAATTCCTACTGAAAATATGTACAATGAGGTTTGTTCCTGTGATAGGCCAGACCATGTGGTTCCTGGGTCTTTGGAAATGATTTATAGAAAGAATGTGGAACTTGAAAGAAGCCCTAGAATGCCCTATGTTGGGTTGCTCTGATGTAATCCTTTAAGACCAAGGAATAGTAAGAGAAAGACAAACAACAGTGGGACTCTATAAGAAGAAGGCTAAAAGCCATTAAAATATTCTAGGAAAGAATCTGGTTTGTTCTGTCCATGTTGTGAGAACTGGAGTGGAACTGAATTTAAAAACGATGGACTCCTTTATTTGGTGGAAGGCATTTATTGACAAGATAGGTAGTAGGACTGTGACAAGGCTACTGCTTACTGCACTGATTCACCTTTACAGTGAAAAAGAGCCAAAAGTAGAGCAGAAAGATAGAGGCAATGTTGCAAGAAAAGACCATGAGAGAGTTTAAGGTTGCAGATGATGTGGATTCAGAGGAAGCAGCTATAATTATTAAGGCAATTAGTAGGAATAAGAAACTTGTAGCCGGGCGGTGGTGGCGCACGCCTTTAATCCCAGCACTTGGGAGGCAGAGGCAGGCAGATCTCTGTGAGTTCGAGGCCAGCCTGGTCTACAAAACGAGTCCAGGACAGCCAGAGATATACAGAGAAACCCTGTCTCGAAAAACCAAAAAAAAAAAAAAGAAAAGAAAAAAAAAGAAACTTGTGCTCTGCAGTGGGATGATAGTAAAGCTGATCTGAGACAAGACTTCACCCATTGTAGTATGTGGTAGAAGTTAGGCCTCTTTAGTGAATTAGTATGCAGTTAAGCTTAGCATCTGGCAGCACATAAGGAGATGCTTGGCATCCCTTTAACTTGCTGAAATAGACAAAGCCCAGTTGAGGCCATAGTTCTGTGAGAAACACAAAATGCCTTGTTGAAAGGACATGGTTAAGAAACCGCACAAGCCTCAGGTGATGTCGGTTACCACGAGAAGTCATGGGACCGCTGGACATCCAGAGAGATCTTGTGGGCCCATGAGACCACCAAGGATCATGAGATGATGCACATATAAACCAAAGAGCTCCATGTAACACTCTCTTCTACTTCCTCTTCCTCTTGCTCTCACAGACTAAGAAATCAATGCATGCTGGAGAAGTGGACAGCAAGGTGTGCCTTTCATCAATATTGAGACCACATGATCATAAACTGAAAGGTGGAGTCCAAGATAGAGACTTTTCACCACAAGTCAGCCAGAAAAAGACCTTTTGGGGCAAATAAGACTGGCAAAAAAGATGGGGGAAGTTCAGAGGCCATGGTGAGAAATCAGACCATGAAGCATACACAGGCCGAGGAGTCTATAGAAATGAGTCTCAGCTGATGGAGGAAGCTGACCTCAAGTTCAGTGTTTAAAACAGACCAACCTTATAAAGTGGCCACAATCTAGTGGTTGAAGTAAACTGGCATACAAACTGGCAAAGTTAGACCCAATGGACACTAAGCTTGAAAGGGACTGCCTGCTTGGGACTGACATATCCAGATTACCAAAAACCAAGTTATCCTGCACAGACCTACACTAAGAATATTGATATCCTTTAAAGAAAGTTAAAATAGTATTGGTTAGGTGTTCTTAGATATCAAGTGTTTATAGGTATTATGTTTAAGGTATAAGGTTGTAGGATATAGGTGTTTAATAGGTATTTGTTAAGTACTAATGAATATAAGTGTTTTAAATAATTTTTTTCTGTTATAGTAGTAGATTTTTGTAAAGCATTTTTCTTCTAAAAAGTAGTCATCATGTAAGTGATATCCCAAAGTCAGAAATCAGCAGCCAACAGTTTGGCAGGCCACAAAACAACTGCTACAATGGACCAGGCTACATCTAGCAGAGGAACTTGGCAGCATCATCCATTTGATACTGGTTTCAGAGACATGAAAGATGCAAGATTGATGGGATCCTGGTGGTTTATATCAAAGTTCCAGAAAATTACTGAGGTCAGCACCAACTGGAATGGTTGGATACACTTTATGGTGGCTTTGCCTGATAAGCTGATACAAGAAGTTGAGGAGGGAGAGCCTATGTTGGAATAGAGACCCCAAAATGTTAGAGATGTTTCAGTTATGGAGGGGACCAAGAAAAGCCAACCCAAGAGAAAAATCATATTGCTTACATGACAGAACTATAGTGACAGGGCTATCCCAGACCACTGCAGCCCAGGTGATTTAAACACAGTTCTCAGGCACTGAAATTGGATCTTCAGAATATGGTGAATTTTTTTCTGTGGGTTTGGTAGCAACTTCTCAATAGAGAGTCCCTCTACCTAAATGACTGTAGCTTGTGTCAAGTTTGACAGGACCAGAATTGGCACAGGACACACCAAGACCAAGATCTTATCACAAAGGAAATTCATTTGCCCTAGAGAAACAAAGACAGGGGATAACAAATAAGGGAGAGTGGAGAAAAAGGGCAAGTTAGAAGGGGAAGGGATATTTGCCTGTGAAGGACAAAGGACCACCTGTGCATAAAGTGGAGTCAGATATGAACCTGTAGTGAAACGGCAGTTTATAAAGAGAAAGAGGAAAACTCTATTAAGATGGGTTGGTTAATTTTGTTTGGATGGCTTTTATTAAGCCACATAAAACTCTGTTAAGATTAGTTGGTTAATTCTGATTGGATGGCTTTTATTAGTATAGCATTTTAATGGCTGGACTTTTTGATCATCTCAGGGGAGGAAGTGGCCAAAGAATAGAGCTTGGTAGCTAGCTTTAAGACTTCGATCTAACAGTTTAGCAAGCAAGAGTGGAGTTGGCAAGACCTTCCAAAACCATGTTTGTCATGCTTTGGCCTACTAGAAACTTTCAAAGTTCACATAAGACTAGCCAGTGCAGGAACACAGAAATAAGAAATCAGCTGAAAGAAAGACTCATACCCAGTAGAATAAAAAATGAAAACAACTACTGGAGAGGAGTGCCGGCTAGAGCAGATCTAGGCCAGGAGCGGATCCAGCCCATGCCTCCATCCACAGATCAGCAGCCCCTTCTGTCTGCCTGATAACCAGCCTGCATATGGACTTGTACACCCAAGAGGGAAAAACAGCCACACCACAAGAGCAAAGGTGTGTGAGATTTTTTTTTTCTGGAGTTCCCAACATGGCGGCACAGTGGGCACTGTAGCTGAGAGGCAGAGACATAACCCAGCCACAGCAAAGCAATTAGGAACCAAGACTGACTGCAAACAGAGCCCACGACTGTGTGTTCTCCACAAATACTGGGGCGGGTCACCCACCCTAGCACCCAAGCATCTGAGACAGCCAGCAACAGGCACACCGAGGCCAGCACCCATCTTGGGTGGAGCTCTCTGTCTGCACGGTGAGCCTAGCTGCAGAACCAGAATGACTGTGTCAGTGAGGGGAGAACAAAGGCCCAATCACAGCTCTACCTGCCTTTCTGAGGAGACCTGCCAACTCTCAGGTCCTCAGAGGATAGCCCTCTCCCCACTCCAATCTTCTGTATATTGGTCCAATTGGGTCACAACCAGTTGAGGAGAATGGCAGCCACTGTCCTCTCTGAGAGCAAGTCTATTACAGGAGCCTGCCCACCATCTGGAGGTAGACAACAGGATGTCAGGATCTCAGGATCAGTCAACCCCCAGGGCAGGGATTTTTCCTGGGCACCAAGCCAGCTGACAAAAGAAACAAACAGACAACACCAGGGTCAATCAGATGACAAAAGGTCAGCCCAAGAACATGGTAACCCCCCCCCCCAAACAATAGGATGTCTCCAGATACTAGCAATAATGCTACAGACAACTCTGGACATCCTAACACGATTGAAACAAAAAAAAAATGATCTTAATCCTACACTTATATTAATAATAGAAGGCCTAAGGGAGGAAATCAAATACCTCAGAGAGCAACAACAAAGTACTGCAAAGGAGGTGATGGAAATGAATAAAGCACTTAAAGGAATGGAAGACCTGAAAAGGGAAGTTGAAGCAAGAAGAAAATCCAATCTGAGACATCCATAGAACTGGAAAACCTTAAGAAAAGAATCGAAACTACAGACACTAGCATCACCAACAGAATACAAGAGATGGAAGAAAGAATTTCAGTCTCAGAGGATAAAATTGAAGAAATTGATACATCTGTCAAAGAAAAGGTAAAATCTAAAAAAGTCCTGACACAAAACCTTCAGGAAATCAAGGACACAATGAAAAGATGCAATCTCAGAATAATAGGAATAGAAGACAGAGAAGAGTCCCAGCTCCATGGACCAGAAAATATCTTCAACAAAATCATTGAAGAGAATTTCCCAAATCTAAAAAAAGAGATGCCTATAACTGTACCAGAAGCTTACAGAACTCCAAATAGATTAGACCAGAAAAGAAAATCCTCCTGCCACATAATAATCAAAACACTAAATATACACAACAAAGAAAGAATATTAAAAGCTGCTAGGGAAAAGGGTCAAGTAACATATAATGGCAAACCTATCAGAATCACACCTGACTTTTCTTTAGAAACTCTAAAAGCCAGAAGGGCCTGGACAGATGTCTTGCAGACCCTAAAAAACCACAAATGCCAGGCCAGACTAATATTCCCTAAAAATTGTCAATCAACATAGATGGAGAAAACAAGATATTTCATGACAAAGCTAAATTCAAACAATATCTATACACAAATCCAGCTCTACAGAAGATGTTGGAAGGAAAATTCCAACCCAAAGAGTTAACTACACAGAAGAAAGCACAGGAAGCAAATAGCATGACTGCAGCAAAACTGAAAGAAGAGAAGCTCACTCACAAACTATTTCCACCAACATCAAGATGGCAGGAAGGGACAATAACTGGTCATTAATATCTCTCAACATCAGTGGACTCAATTCCTCAATAAAAAGACACAGGCTAGCAAAATGGATGCGAGAACAGAATCCCACATTCTGCTGCTTACAAGAAACACATCTCAGTAAAAAAGATAGGCATTATCTCCAAGTAAAGGGCTAGAAAAAGATATACCAAGCAAATGTACCCAAGAAAAAAGCTGGAATAGCAGTTCTAGTATGCAACAAATCAGACTTTCAACCAACATTAATCAAAAGAGATGGGGAAGGACACTACATACTCATCAAAGGAAAAATCCACCAAGATGAAATCTCAATACTGACATCTATGCCCCAAATGTAAGACCACCCACATTCATTAAAGAAACACTACTGAAGCTCAAATCCCACATTGAACCTCACACATTAATAGTGGGAGACTTCAACACACCACTCTCACCACTGGACAGATCAACAATGCAGAAAACAAACAGAGAAAAAAGAACCTCATAGACGTCATGAATCAAATGGACCTAATTGATATCTACAGAACATTTCACCCCAAAACAAAAGAATACACTTTCTTCTCGGCACCTCACGGAACGTTGTCCAAAATCGACCATATAGTTGGTCACAAAGCAAGTCTCAACAGATACAGGAAAATTGAAATTACCCCTTGTAACTTATCAGACCATCATGGAATAAAGCTAGACTTCAACAATAACCAAAACAACAGAGAGCCTGCAAAAACATGGAAACTGAACAACTCTCTCCTCAATGACCTCTGGGTCAAAGAAGAAATAAGCGAAGAAATTAAAATCTTCTTAGAACTCAATGAAAATGAAAGTACAACATACCCAAATTTATGGGCCACATTGAAAGCAGTGCTAAGAAGAAAATTATAGCACTAAGTGCCTTCAAAACGAACTGGAAAGTTCCCATTCTAGCCACCTAAAAGCACACCTGAAAAGGCTAGAACAAAAAGAAGCAAACACTCCCAAGAGGAGCAGACAAGAGGAAATGATCAAACTCAGGTCTGAAATAAACAACTTAGAAACAAAAAGAACAATACAAAGAATCGAAAAAACCAATAATTGATTGGTTCTTTGAGAAAAATCACCAAAATAGAGAAGCCGTTAGCTAAACTGACTAAAAGGCACAGGGAAAATACCCAAATCAACAAAATCAGAAATGAAAAGGGGGAAATAACAACAGACATTGTGGAAGTCCAAAGAATCGTTAGGTCCTACTTCAAAAACTTGTACTTCACAAAATTGGAAAATATAAATGAAATGCATGATTTTCTTGACAGATTCCACCTATCAAGGTTAAATCAAGAACAGGTAAACAAAGTAAACAGTCCTATAACCCTAAAGGAAATAGAAGAAATCATTAGAAATCTTCCAACAAAAAAAGCCCAACCCAAATGGTTTCAGCACAGAATTCTACCAGACATTCAAAGAAGAGCTAACACCAAATTCTTCAAACTCTTCCACAACATAGACACAGAAGGAATACTGCCAAACACATTCTATGAGGCTACAGTCACCCTGATACCTAAACCTCACAATGGAGACCCAATGGAGAAAGAACATTTCAGACCAATTTCCCTTATGCAAATGGATTCAAAGATTAATAAAATACTTGCAAACCGGATCCAAGATCACATCAAAAGTATCATACACCATGATCAAGTAGGCTTCATCCCAGGGATCCAGGGGTGGTTCTACATTAGAAAATCCATCAATGTAATCCACCACATAAACAAGCTGAAAGAAAAGAACTACATGAACATCTCATTGAATACTGAAAAAGCTTTTGACAAAATACAGCACCCCTTCATGTTAAAAGTCTTAGAGAGATCAGGCATACAAGGACCATATTTAAATATAATAAAGGCAATTTACAGCAAGCCAATAGCCAACATCAAAGTAAATGGAGAGAAACTTAAAGCATTTCCTCTAAAATCAGGGACAAGGCAAGGCTGCCCACTCTCTCCATATCTCTTCAACATAGTACTTAAAGTTTTAGCTAGAGCAACTAAAGGAGATCAAGGGGATACAAATTGGAAAGGAAGAAGTCAAAGTATCCCTATTTGCAGATGATATGATAGTATACATAAGTGACCCCAAAAATTCCACCAGAGAACTTCTACAGCTGATAAACTCCTTCAGCAAGGTGGCTGGATACAAAATCAATTAAAAAAAACAGTAGCCCTTATTTACGCAAAAGATAAATGGGCTGAGAAAGAAATAAGGGAATCAACACCCTTCACAATAGCCACAAATAATATAAAATACTTGGGGGTAACTCTAACCAAGCATGTGAAAGACCTGTATGATAAGAACTTCAAGTCCCTGAAGAATGAAATTGAAGAAGATATCAGGAGATGGAAAGATCTCCCTTGCTCATGGATAGGTAGGATCAACATAATAAAAATGGCCATCTTACCAAAAGCAATATACAGATTCAATGTGATTCCTATCCATATACCAACTCAATTCTTTACAGATCTGGAAAAAACAATTGTCAACTTCATATGGAATAACAAAAGACCCAGAATAGCTAAATCAATCATGTACAATAACAGAAAATCTGGAGGTATCACCATCCCGGATTTCAAACTGTACTACAGGGCAATAATAATAAAAACAGCATGGTACTGGTATAGAAACAGACCAGTTGACCAATGGAATCGAATTGAAAACCTGGAAATAAACCCACACACATACGGTCACTTAATTTTTGACAAAGAAGCCAAAACCATACAAAGGAAAAAGAAAACATCTTCAATAAATGGTGCTGGTCTAACTGGATGTCAACATGTAGAAGAATGTAAATAGATTCATACTTACCACCCTGTACAAAACTTAAGTCTAAGTGGATCAAGGACCTCAACATAAATCTGGACACACTAACATTAATAGAAGAGAAAGTGGGGGAAAAGCCTTGAAATCATTGGAACTGTTAGCAACTTTCTGAATAGAACACCAATAGCTCAGGCACTAAAAGAAACAATCAATAAGTGGGACCTTATAAAATTGAAAAGCTTCTGTAAGGCAAAGGACACTGTCCTTAGAACAAAATGGCAGCCTACAGACTGGGAAAGGATCTTCACCAACCCAACATCCGACCGAGGGTTAATATCCAAAATATATAAAGAACTGAAGAAATTAAACACCAAAAAATCAAATAACCCCATCAATAAATGGGGTACAGAACTAAACCGAGAATTCACAGAAGAGGAATCTCTAAAGGCCGAGAGGTATTTGAAGAAATGTTCACCATCTTTGGTCATCAGGGAAATGCAACTTAAAACAACTCTGAGATTCCATCTCACACCTGTCAGAATGGCTAAGATCACAAACTCAAATGATAGCACATGCTGGCGAGGATGTGGAGAAAGATGAACACTCCCCCATTGCTGGTGGTACTGCAAACTTGTGCGAACACTTTGGAAATCAATCTGGAGATATCTTAGAAAATTGGGAATAATTCTACCTCAAGACCCAGCCATACCCCTCTTGGGCATATATCCAAAAGATTCGAAACGAAACCACAAGAACATTGCCTCAACAATGTTCATAGCAGCTTTATTTGTAATAGCCAGAAACTGGAAGCAACCCAGATGTCTGTCAACTGAAGAATGGATAAAAAAAACTGTAGTACATTTACACAATGGAATAGTACACAGTTATCAGAAATGAGGAAATCATGCGATTCGAAACCAAATGGATGTAGGTAGAAAAGATCATCCCAAGCGAGCTGACACAGTCCCAGAAAGATAAACATGGTATGTATTCCCTTATAAATGGATATTAACCATGCATCACAGGATAATCATCCTACAACCCACATACCCCAATAGATAGTAACCTAGCATATCTATCCTAGGAAAAATTTTACCCACCAGTGAATATTGGAACCTGCTACAGGTAAGTGGAACACCATACCCTAGATGGTGTGCCATATCAAGCCCCAGTACAAGTGGAAGCTCTTGGCTCTCACATGACGGAAGATCTGAGGGAGTATGATGTGGGGGCCCACCTCATCTGAGGAGAAGGAGAGTACGAAGTAGAGAACAAGGGGGGAGGCAGGGAGGGAGGGAGGGAAGGGAAGAGGAAGGGAGGGGCCAGGAGGGGTGGAGGGAGGAAACTATGTTCTAGAAGTAACTTGAGAAAACAAAATAATACTTTTTAAAGAAAAGAGTTAATAAGCTTAAAAATATAATATAAAAATTTCAAACTATAATTTACCAAAGGTATACTTGCCTTACTGGCATGAAAGGAAAATTGCCTTAATTTCAGATTAGAATGTTAGACTGTAGGTGGCCACATAGATTACACAAATTTGATAGCAGCTTAAAATTTTTTTTCGTAAATGTATAGGATATTTTCATGGTTTGGCATTAAAAAGCAGGTAACAGGTTTAAAATACTGTAAATAAATTAAAGGTTACTGCTATTCAACCTGGGTTTCTAAACCTCCAAGAGGTGAAAAAACTTGGAGCTAAGGTAAAATACATTGGAAGATCACTATGGAGTTAGTTGTCTTATAAATTCCAGAGTTACCATTGGCACAGGTAACAACTTCCTGAACAGAACAACAGCTCAGGACCTCAGACCAACAATCAATAAATGGGACCTCATGAAACTGAAAAGCTTCTGTAAGGCAAAAGACACGGTCATTCGTACAAAACAGTAGCCTACAGACTGGGGGAAAATCTTCACCAACTCCACTTCTGACAGAGGGCTAATATCCAAAATCTACAAAGAACTCAAGAAGTTAAATGCCAAGAAACCAAATAATCCAATCAAAAAATGGGGGACAGAGCTAAATAGAGAATTCACAAAGGAGGAATCCCTAATGGCCGAGAGACACTTGAAGAAATGCTCAACATCCTTAATCATCAGAGAAATGCAACTCAAGACGACTCTGAGATTCCATCTCACACCTGTCAGAATGGCTAAGATCAAGAGCTCAACTGACAGCACATGCTGTCGAGGGTGTGGAGAAAGGGGAACCCTCCTCCATTGCTGGTATGAGTGCAGGCTCGTGCAACCACTATGGAGGTCAGTATGGCGATATCTTAGAAATATTGGAATAGCTTTGCCTCAGGACCCAGCCATACCACTTCTGGGTATACATCCAAATGACTCCTCACGGAATCATAGGGAAGTCTCCTCATCTATGTTCATAGCAGCCTTATTTGTAATAGCTACAAACTGGAAGCAACCCAGATGTCCCTCAACTGAAGAATGGATTAAAAAACGGTGGTACATCTATACAATGGAATATTATTCAGCTATCAGAAACAATTAAATTATGCAATTTGCAACCAAATGGATGGAACTAGAGAAGCTCATCCTGAGTGAGCAAACCCAGACTCAGAAGGATGCACATGGCATCTATTCACTTATAGTAGGATTTTAGGTATATAGTACAGGATATCTGTACTACAACCAACACATCAAAGGGAATATGGACATAGACTTTTTTTCCTTTTCCTTTTTTTTTTCTTCTTTTTCATTGTTGTTTGTTTTTATTGGTTTGTGCATTTGTTGGTCTGTTTTTTAGTTTTTTCTTCCTAGCAAGGAGACACCTTTCACTGGTGGTACTGTCTTGTAGGCCCCCAGTGTATGAAGAGGCTCTTGGCCTTCATATGACTTTAGAACTGGGGTGAGGGACTGTTATGTAGGGACACTCCATTCCAGAGGAGTAAGAGGGAAGGATTAGGGGGTGGAGGATGGGAGGATGGGGCTGGGAAGGGGGAAAGAGGACAATATGATGGAGATGTAACCTGAAGCAACAAATAAATAAATTTATTAATTAAAAATGGAGGTAACAGTTTTAAAAAACTGTAAATAAATTAAAGGTTATAGCCATTCAACCTGGTTTTATAAACTTCCAAGAGTCGAAAAAACTTAGAGCTAAGGTAAAATACATGAAATGCATGGTGTTAGCCCATGCCTTTAACTTCAGCAGAGACAGGAGGAGCACTATAGAGTTAGTTGTCTTATAAATTCTAGAGTTACAAGGAACAGGGTGGTGATGGTGCAAACACTTAATCCCATCATTGGGGAAGAATACACCCTTAATCCCAACACACTAGAGACAGAAACAGGCAGATCTCAGAGCTCAAGTTCAGCCTGATACAAAACAAGCTCTAAATAGAGAAAAACTTCGATCCAGGGGTGGTGGAACACATCTTTAATCCCTTCAGATTGGAACCACAGGTCTTTGATCCCAATACTTAGAATGCAGAGACAGACACATAGGATTTGGAAGGATTTAAGTTTAAAAGCTACTTACAAAAGGCCTGCTCAATACAAACAAATTGTCCTTTGAGATCTCAAAATATATACACTAAAGGTTTGTTTAGCTCCAAAATAACAAAATAATTTCTTCTTTAATCCAGATTGAAAGATAATACTTTATATATTGTCAAAAAACCAAATTTGCTTCAGGAGAAATATTACCTGACTCCCCCCTTCCCCCCCAAAAAGAAGGTAGTGTCCCAGAATTAGGATTAGGGCAGGGCTCTGTTCTTATCTTTCCAGGAGATTTAAAGCATCCATTCAAGGAATCCAGGGACAACTGGACAACGGAAACCTAAGCAGAAAACAAATCAGACACCAAAGAAGACGAGTGGCCCAGATGATCCAGCCTTGCAGACTTCCTCAATAGCTGTTTCCCTCAAAAGTCTACAACCACAACAACTCTAAATCACTAAGATTGTTCAGCTCTGCAGACTGAGCCAGCCAGAACTCCAGTAAAGCCCTGAAGTTCAGCTTCTGTCTATGAACTTCTTAGGACATTTAAATAGCTGAGCACAAAAGGACTGAACATCAAATGATTCTATTAACATTTTTAACCATTTTTCCATTCTTATTTGGGCCCCAAACAGGTTTACTACATTCCAAATCAGGAGGAAGTCATTTTAAGAGAGTGACATCCCATCCCCTGATGGTGGGGAGGGTGTTTTTTCCCCCTTTGGTCATTTGATGGGTAATAGAAAATCTTGTTATTTAGGGGAAGACATTACAAGCTGTTAAATGGTCTTATTAAATAGGTTTTGTAGGTTAGACCCAGGGACTTCTCTCTTTTTCTTTTCTGTAACCTTCTTTCTCTCCTATGTAGGAGTGAACAGACTTGAGAAAAAATGGGACATAGACATAGTATAGGAAAGATCAAGAAAAAAGGACAGATTATTGAATATGCCCTTATTCCTTTGTATATTGATACAAAATTAAGATTATATTTGGCCACAATAGTATTGACCCTTGTATATTGATGCAAAATTAAGATTGTATTGGGCTACATAGGTATTAATCTTTGTATATTGATAAAAAATGAAGATTATATTTGACCACATTGGTATTGATCTTTGTATGTTGAAAAAAATTAAGGGTAACACTTTTTAAAGGTATTGTACCTAGTAATGCTTAAAAATGAAATGTGAAGTTTCAGCCTTTTGCTACCAACTGTCATAAACTGTTTAAGATAATTAAGAAATGCAGACTAATAGTCTTTAAGCTTGTCATTTTGTTAGGTACTATGACAGTCTATCACAGTTATTTTCTAAGCTAATCAGAAATCAAGTTGCTAAGAGACAAGCAATATTTGCTTATCTAAATATAAGAGATAGATAGGGCATCTTCAAAAACCTCAAGAGATCTGCAGAATATGGCATTCAAAGATGTTTTCTTAACTTAAGATTTTTTTGATATCAAGACATGTCAGCTCCTGACAGCACCCCCTATTCTACTCCAAGTAGAAGATGAGCATCGAAGAATCTCCAGTGTGAGATCATTGAATTAGTGGCAAGCCTATCTCTTGGCAAGAAAAACCCCTTGCTTCAACTGTAGACAGAATGCTGTCCAAAAAGGACAAAACTTGGAAGCGGTAAGTCGACAGCCTAGCTCTGCCAAGACAGGGTAGGCAAGTCCTTCATAATTCCTGCTTTACAAGCAATGTCTGTCAGAGAAATGGGGCCAAATGGCTGAAGATTGATGCTGTAATGTATGGAGAGAAAATTGGAACTGTCCAGGAAGCCACTGGTATATCATTTCCTAGTTTTGGAAGCTGCAGGCCCTGCACTTCCTATATAATCAGATATATTTATCCCTCTCAGGTCTCTGTGGTGGTTGAAGAATAGATAGCTAGAGTCTCATAGTTAAATTTTGAGTTATTTAGTTATCAAGATGATGTTCTGGATCTAAGAAAATGTTTTTAAAATTGTGATACAAGTTAGTATGAAAGCTGAGTTAGATATAGTACTTTAAACTCATGGAGATGGTTAGATAGTAGAATGTTAAAGTCAGTTGCCAAGTACATATGTACTGGACATTGGGAACATATGCTAAGCCATATAACTCTCATAACTGTGGCCTATTTATTTCTGTTGTTTTGTATTGTATTTACTTTTATAAGAGAAAGAACCATTTGTTGGAATGAAAGTGGGAGCTGTTGGGGGGAAAAGATATACCTTAAACTTAAAAAAAGGGAAGAGGATGGGGGGTTGAGGGGGAAGAGGTTGGGAGGGTGGGACTGGAAGGGTAATAGGGAAGGGATTGTGATTGAGATGTAACTTGAAGAAATAGGAAAAGCCCCTTGCTCCAACTGTAGACAGAATGCTGTCCAAAAAGGACAAAACCTGGAAGCAGGTAAGTCGACAGCCTAGGTCTGTCAAGACAGGGTAGGTAAGTCCTTCATAACCCCTGCTCTACAATCAATGTCTGTCAGAGAAGCGGGGCCAAACAACTGAAGAGCGATGCTGTAATGTATGGAGAGAAAATGGGAACTGTCCAGGCAGCCACAGGTATGTCATTTCTTAGTTTGGGAAGCTGCAGACACTGTACTTCCTATACAATCAGATATATTTATCCCTCTCACGTCTCTGAGGTGATTGAAGAACAGATAGATAAAGTCTCATAATTAAATTTTGAGTTGTTTAGGAGTCAAGAGAGTGTTATACATCTAAGAAGATACTTTTAAAATTGTGTTGCAATTAATATGAATGTTTAGTCAGATATAGAACTTTAAACTCATGGAGATAGTTAGATAGTAGAATGTCAAAATCAGGTACCAAATACATATGGACTGGTCATTGGGAATGTACGTTAAGCCATATAACCCTCATAACTGTGGCCTAATTACCTCTGTTGTACTGTATTGTATTTATTATTATAAGAGAAAGAGCCATTTGTTGGACTGAAAGGAGAAACTGTAGGGGGAAATAAGATATACCTTAAACTTAAAAGAAAAAAAAAGGGAAGAGGATGGGGGGTTGAGGGTGGGAGGGTGGGACTGGAGGGGGAATAGGGAGGGGACTGCGATTTAGATGTAACTTGAAGAAATAAAAAATAAAGGAAAAAAAAGAAAAAAATCTTCAAAAAATAAAAATAAAAACAACCCACCAGGTATGGTGATTCATATTTTATCCCAGCTGTTGGGGTCCAGGAATAGCTGCATATTCATACTGACCACTTGAAGACCAGTCTCAAATATGTTGAGAATATATTAAACGTTTAATCCATAGCTGACTAATCAGGGAAACAGAGTGGACTCATGAGCGAACTGTGACCCAGATATGCTCTTAGGGTAGGCTTTTTTTTTTTAAATAGGAAAACCATGTGAAGATGGCAAGAATTACATTACAAGCTCATTTGGGCTAACTAGGCCAAGTAGTATCAGTTGACCTTTAAGCTGATTGGTCCTAAGTTAGGGATTTTCCATAAGGCTAAGGTAACAGAGTATGAGTAACAGAATCACAGTGTCATAGTAAGATATGAGATCAAAGTGATGTTTTAGGAGAATTTTTTAGTGTCAGGATGAACAATTACATCTGGGAGGCAGAGTTTGAGAAATCAAACTTAATTTCAACATATGATCAAAATGGAGATTGAATACAAAAATGCTGCAGTTGTGCTAAGGGATCAGTCCTCAACACCAGCTACCTGGAGGAATGAGGAAGTTAGATTATGAACTCAAGAACAGCCCAGTCTACATAATGAGACCCATCGTGTATGTGTGTGTGTGTGCACATGAACAACAATTATCATTCAACTATTAAAAAGTAATAAAGTGGTGATACATGCTGCTATGTAGAATAGCCTTGAGAACATTATATGACTGACAGACAATCAAACATGCATGAAATAATTGCATGCATATCAAACTTTTCAAATATACCAATCTGTGAAAATAGAAATGTACTAGTGATCCTAGGGATCATAAGAAGAGGGAAATTCAGACTGGTAAAGGATTTCTTTGTGAAATCACAAAACTGGTTTTGTAACCACAGCCTTCTGGAGACATGTGAAGGATTATCTCAGGTGATTTCCACCCAGAATGATCTACATATGGGGTCTGGGCCAGCCAGGGCTACACAGTGAGGCTCTAGCTAAAAAAAAAGTGTCAATGATTGAGTTTGGTATCTGAGTCCTTTCTCCAACAAGAAAAGAACATCGGGGAACACACAGAATTTTAGTTCAGAAGTGGTAGAACTTTATTTTATTTATTTATTTATTTATTTATTTATTTATTTATTTATTTATTTATTTATTATTGTTTTTTTTGGTTTTTCGAGACAGGTTTTCTCTGTGTAACCCTGGCTGTCCTGGACTCACTTTGTAGACCAGGCTGGCCTCAAACTCACAAAGATCCACCTGCCTCTGCCTCCCAATTGCTGGGATTAAAGGCGTGAGCCACCACCACCCGGATTTTTTTTTTGTTTTTTTTTTTTTTAGAACTTTATTTTAATCTAAGACTTTTTGAAAACCTCTGATCAGAGACTTAATCAAGATACTTTGTAGGCACAAAATGCAGAGGTTGAGTAAACCTCCTCTCACTCATGTAAGGAAAGGGAGGTGGTGGGGTGTGAATTATAAGGAAGTAGTTGGGGTACATGATCTTGCCATCACATTCCTGTTGTACATATTTCCCTCATGTTGGCCTCCTAATCTCTAGGGTTAGGGTTAATACTAACATTAATTCCTAACAATATTTTCTCAACCCTGGAACCATAAGGGTTTCTCCTTGGTCAACTGTGAAGACCATCTGAGATCTGAGGACTACTGTGTCTGGGTAGAAGTGAAACTTTCTTCAGTTAAGAGCAAAAATCAAAGAGCTTAGGTGACCCATAGATCCACTGTCTAATGGACTGGAATGTGAACTGAGGATTCTGAGGAGCTCCATGTCCTTTCTTGTTGTGTGCCACAAGACAAGAAACAGAGCTGTTGCACATAGGGCAACTTCCAGCCCATTTATCTTGGGTGTAGGTTTTAGATCTTTCATCACTGATAGCCACCTGAGGAGATGTTCTGGAGTGTGATAGTCAAAAACAAGGGCTCAGATTGGGTCAGGCTCTTCCTTAAACAAATTCATTTTTCTAGGAGGGGGTAAAGATGATATTTAAGGAGCATTTGTACCCAGGTGTCTAATGGCGTATCTGCATATTGATTTGCATAAATTTGCATGACACATTCCTTTTCCTATTCTACTCATCAATACATGTAGCATGAATCTGTCTCTGTCTCTCTTTCTCTCTGAGTCTGTGTGTGTGTGTCCATCCACCTCTATTCCATCATCTCAGTTTTTCTGTGCTACATAACCTATCTTGGTCTGATTATCTTTCTGTGGGTGTCTCTGGTTAAGTACACTTTTGAGAGTTGTAGAGCTATTTCCTATTTTTTTTGAACTGAAGTGTGCAAACATGGAGTGAGAATGAAGGCCCATAAGCTCATAAAGGTGCCAGGTTTAGATGATTATAGAAGCAGCAAGGGCTGCCTGTGAGGTTGGCAGGGAGTTTTAAGGATACAGATTTCATGATTTCTCACCCATACTAGGGTAGGATTTGTGGTGATTCAGTTACCTTTGAGTCACCAAAGCCCCTGTAAATTAGCCCTCCTTATGTTCTAGTCAGTGATTTCAATAAGACACTGATTCACAAAGATGGACTCAGGTTTGGTTATTTCTTTGGTCTGTTGCCCATCACCTATCTGGTATGAATGTTTTTTCACATCTCACCATGAAAAATCACACAACATCAAGTAAGCCAATTACTGAGAAAATGTGAAGAGAGAGAAGAATCTCTGCTAATATGCCCTGTCATGAGAAAGTCAGAAGCATGACAGACCATGGAGGAAAAGCTGTGGCAAGAAAGTGAGCTTCCTGGAGGTAGTCCACCAGCTTTGCATGGTTGTATTGGGATACTCTGAAGAGGCATGAACACTAAGGTCTTCATCTCTGGATTGCTTCTTGCTGCTAATAGGCCTTTCAATGTTTGTCGTAGCTGTATCCCTCGATCTGGCATGGCATGGAGAGACCCTCACTGCCCATTATTTCCTGGGTATTTACTCACTCTGTTGGTCTGATTTCCTGAAGAATCAATATGAAGATGTACTTTTATGAAATAATGCTTCTTAGATGAGTTGATGATTTCATAATTTATGATAATAGCTATGTAGAATGCCTGAATTGATTCAAGTAATTTTAAGCCCCTCTGCAGATATGAAAACTGCAAAAAGATTTCTGTGACTCTTCATGTGTCACAAGCACATAAATATCTCTAGGAAGCGAAATAGGCCTGGTACAGATGCATGATCAAGGGAAAACATTCACTCTAGCTTAGGTCCAGAGATGTGATCATAGGTCTCAGTATGAACCACAATAAGAAAAGTCATGAACAGAAAATAGATAATTAGGCAATTTAACTATACAAAACTTTAAAAATAAGGCATATGATATATGACCTGTTTCTTGGTTAAAAACCTTGCTAACATATGATATAAGAACTATTGCTTTGAACTTCTAATTAACTTGTAGAAAGAAAGAGAAATAAAAGTATTGCTTGGAACTTATAATGGACACATGAAGCTAAAAATAGATAAGGAATAGTTAGTCAGATGCAAGTCTTAATATAAAGAAATATAAACAATTATCCTGTTGTATATCCTTAAACCTTGCTACCCTTAAAACTTGTTAGCCTATGACATGAAGAACTATTGCTTCAAACTTATAATCAACTTATGGAATGAAGAATAATGTTTAATTAGATACTAGTTTTAATGGAAAAAATGTAATCAATAATCTTGCTGAAACTCCCTCTTAACAACTTAGTTTTTGTGATAATTGCTTTTATGACTATGAGGTAATTTTTCTTCTGATACAGAGATCTTTGTCTTAAGGGGTATAAAAGCATAAGGATAAAAATAAGGAGTTTTTGGTTGGAGTTGGAGCTTTGCTCCAGCCACCATCCACAAAATATGTGCCCATCTGTCTGATTGTTGTGTGTATGTATATATTTAATGTGGTTGGAGCTCTGCCCTATCCCCCCAATGTGTAAACGTGTGTATATCTGTATGTCTGTATGCCTATACATCTGTATTCATGTATATGTGTGAATTTATTGGAGCTCTCTTTGCTACATCCACCTGCCCCAGAGTTAAAGGGTTCAGAATCTCCAGCCAGTTGGAGCTGGCATAGGTAATTACATTTCTCTCTCTAATCACCTGCTGCTATCAGCAGGGAGTAATTGCCAGGAGAAATCAGCTCTGGCCCCAGAAGAGTTAAATTGAGTTCAGAGTTTCTTGCCATTTACAAGCAGTACTGTACCCAAATTGCCAGGAGCTATCAACTTTCTGGTGTCAACTCTCCAACTGACCTCAGTTTATCCCTGGTGTCAAAGCTAGCTTTTGACATGTGGAAAAGCATGATTCTTGCTTTATATGTTAGAAAAATCAATTAATTCTAAAGGTATTTATATGTACCCGGACATAGGTCCAGAAAGGCACAAAGAGAGACACCAATTGGAGTGAAGTCACCATATCTCTAAATCTTGTAGATGACTGCATGAATAGAAGGCATTTTTGTCTAATGTTCAAAGACAGGAAGAATGGTGCCTGTTGATCAAACCACCAGGTTCTGCCTGGAATCACCCTGAGATAGGCAGGGTGGGGAAGAGGCACAGATGTAATCACTCACAACAGTGTTCAACCAAGTTCTCCAGATGTTACAGTCAAGCCAGGCATGGTGGCTCAAACATGTAATCCTAGCACTCTGAAGGATGAGACTGGAGAACTCTCATGAGATTGAAGCTAGCCATGGCTGTGAAAAGTTCAAGACAGCCTAGACCACTTCAAACACACACACACACACACACACACACACACACACACACACACACACA
>CAJQZJ010026257.1:1415273-1427276 GCA_907164525.1 Lophiomys imhausi | reverse complement strand
ACACACACACACACACACACACACACACACACACACACACACACACACACCCTACAGACTGGGCTGAGTTTTCAGAACTCCTCACAGAGGAACTGGGAGGATGCTCCAACAATAAAGTACATTCCATACAGGCACAAGGACTGAAGTTAAGAACCTATAAGTCATATATAAGCCAGGAAGTTTGGTTTCCTATGTAATCCCAACACTTGGGAGGTAGACATGGGATCTCTGGGGAAAGATGGTTAGCCTTGTCTCTTGGTCCAGTAAGACCCTGTCTCATGGAAGTAGAGCATCATCAAGAAAGACAACTAACATCAACTTCAGGGCTGCATACAAAGGTACATTTCAAAACACAGGTGGAACAACATACATGCAAACACATACACACATGCATATTCACAACATACATATGTCAAAAAATGAAAAAAAGCTCTTCAATAAGGTGCTGGAGTGTCAATAATCAATCAAGCACCTAGAAGGACAGCTCATGAACTCTATGGAAATATCTCATCTGGTATTTGTTTTCTAATTGTGTGAGAGTTTTGCTTTTGGGAAGATTGGCTGATAGAAATTAATGAAACAGTAGAGGACCCTTACAGATGCCATGTATTTTTTTTTTACTGAGAAAGTTACAAATAGAACTGATATCCCAGCCCTTTTTCAGGTTGACCTCACAATGTAATCTTAGATAAATCAGTTCTCCTTGAAGATGTTATATTTATTAATAAAACAAAGGGTTTTGATTAGACAAGGGTTTTTCAAAGTCTAGTTTTAAGAGAATATGAGAATCAAGGAGGGAGCTTCTGCTTTTGTTGAGACCTCTGCTCCTTTTTCTTTAAGTTTATGTAAAGGAAGGAGTCAGTGAAAGCCCGAGGGGCACTGGGGTTGAATGTTTCCTAGTGTCTCTCACATTCTCAGAATGAAATAGTTCAGTTCTTGAATGTTGCTGTACAAGCAAGTAGGGGGTCCAGAAAGGTGCTTCAAGATAGCAGAGAGGAGTTCACACACCTACAGGAAGTCATGAACACCCTGCAAACATGTTTTTCTCCCTTAAATGGTTAGTTCTTACACCTGTTCCCTGAACAATACAACAGTATCTCAAGCATACCTCATAGACTTAGGGAATGTACTCCCAGTTTACTGTAGGTGGTCATTGGGGTACACCCACACTAACCCCCACACTCACACACTCACATTACTATCCCCACTTCTGGCTACCCAAAATCACTCCAAAGTCAATAAAATATGTTCTCTCAAAATGAATCCTTTCTCAGTACTTAATATCTATCCCCAAGATGACTTGTCCCCTCACTTGTAAGGTAAGGTGTGCTTATGGGAGTCTAGGGACAAGTGAATGGGTAAAGAAGAACTAGAAGTGTTAACTCGAACATCTGTAAACAAGTAACCAACACATTTCCTTGAGAAAGGGTTAAGTAAGTTTTGTGTATTTTTTTTCAGATAGGCTTTCATGTATTCCACACTGGCCTCCATGGAAGGAACTGAGGATAAACTTGAATTCCTGAGTCCCTGCTTCAACCTTCCAACTCCTAGGATAACAGGCTTGCCCCAACACTCTCTTCTTATGTGATGCTAAGGTTCGATCTAGTACTTCATGCATGCTGGACACACACTGTCCAGTCTGCACATGCCTCAGCATGTCTCCCTTTGATCAGTCACTATGGATGCTGACAGTTACCTATGGGGTTTTACCATCCTCAGAAGCATGCAGAAACTAAAATAGTTTCCACTCCTCTGAAAATCTGACTTCTGGGGGCTTAATTGACTGTGTTTTCTAAACAGAAAACACCTGGTCTCTTCCTAGAATCCACCCACACTAATTCGTGGCCCTTTGTGCAATTTTTGACTTTAGCAGGTTGTAGAACGTGCTGATGGGAGTGAATATTTCACTCAGTAAATGTAGTGAACCATACACATTTGGGATCCTCTTAATGAAAACACTCACCAAAAATAACAGAGCAGATGATGTTGGTCATTCCAGAGTGAAAGAAAGAGTAGAGCTGGGTTCAGATAGGAGGTACATCAGAGAGGTCTGAGTGTCCCCCACTTGTCTTTTTGGCTGATTTTCTCCTGGATGATGCCCTTTCCTGGTTTGCCACTATTTCCACCTCATTATATCTATCATTCTCCAGGCCTTTTTCTTGGTGACTCCTTGTGCATCTGTGTCTCTCTGGTCTCATCTTTGACTGTCTCTGAGAGTATTTTCTCCATTCATGCCCTTTATCTTAGTTACTTTTCTATTGTTCTGCTAAGATGCCATGACCAAGGCAGCTTACAGAACAAAAGATCCCAAATGTGTATGTTCACTAGGTTTACTGAGTGAAATATTCACACCCATCAGCACATTCTACAACCTGCTAAAATCAAATATTGCACAAAGGGTCAGGAATCAGTTATTGGAGCTTACATTTTCAGAGGTTGAGTCCTTGACCACTGTGGCCATAAGCATGGAAGCAGACTGGTAGCCATGTAGCTGAGAGTTTACATCTAATACACAGCAGGAGGCAGACAAAGAGCTAACTGGAAATGGAGTGGAATTTTAAAACCTGGAAGCTCATCTCCAGTGACATACCTCTTCCAACAAGGCCACACCTCCTAATCTATCCCAGAGATTTCCACCAACTGGGGACCAAGAATTCAAATATATGAGCCAAATAGGGGTTATTCTCATTCAAATTACCATATTGTTATTAATATCAGATCAATCTGCCATTCCCACCAAGATACTTTGTATTTCCACTGACTATTTCTAGAATCGAATATTTCAGTTCTAAATTTCTATTTAAAAATATACTCTTGGATCTTTAGCCTTAAATGACCCAGCACCCACCTCCACTCTGTCTCTACATCACTGTATCTGGATATTTAGCAAACACATTCTCCATCTCTATCTCTCTATCATGTTGACTCCCTGTACAGACCACTAGGGCTCACCCAGGTTTTCCAAAGCTCCCATACCAGACCCTGAACCTCTAACTTTATTCAGTTTTCCATGTTGATTTTCCCATTCAAAGTCCTTCATGGTGTTCAGAAAGAACCACTTGAGGCTCTTCCAAGGCTTTCCATGGACAGAAAAACAATCATACTTATGAGTGGGTTTGAGTGGGAAGGTTGTGAAGACTCACAGGATCTTCCCTCCCCATACATTCTGAACCATTGCCCACTCGCCACTTCTTGGAGTTTAGATATATGATGGCCATGAGTCCTTGGCCAGAGAATGCCTCAGTCTGAATCAGCAGGGCCTCCCATACTGCCTCATACACACACAGGACAAGAATAGGCTGAGCCTTCATGCAGACTCTAATAGTATCCCCATATGAATCCCTCAGCGGCAGAGACAAAAACCAGACCTCGAAAGCTGACCTTAGTGACGGGTCCTTCCTCTCATATGTGGATCACAGTCCCCAGTGTTCCCTGAGCCTCATCATGGAAGAACCTAAACTTCAGGTCTATGGCTTCCCTCAATCATCTCTCACATGTCCTTCCATGAATGGCCTACTCCCAGCACATCTAAGAACTTGACTTGATGAGTTTCATAGACTCCATGCTCTTTCTCCTCTCCACAATGCAGACTAAAATACACCTACCAGGTTCAGTTTGCCTACAAACTTACCATTGTTTGTTCTCATAAGAATACTAGAAGTTTCTCTATTACAACACCATGGTTGGAAGAAGATAATTCTCAATGTGATCTAGAGACACCTGTTCAACCATGGACTCGAAACTTTTAGCTTCTTGTGACCACCACGGCTTTTCTGCCCACCTTCTGCCTCCTCACCCTGTCCTGTTCTGCATCTCACCACCTGAAAGGACTTGAAAAAACTCTTGGAGCCTGTTTACAAAATGTTCCCCAGCAAAAGCAGGAGCCAGGGCCCAGGACAGAGACAACCTTTGAGCTGGAGCCTCCCCAGGTCCAGACTAGCAAGATCCAGGAGAAGCCAGAGCTCCACTGTCCTCTCTTGATCGGTTGCACATTCCCATGTTTATCTTAAAGGTCAGGTTTCTCTATTTGTTGTTCGACTTCTGTGATTGGTAGAGGGTGGTGTGCCTGAAATCTATCTGGGGAAATCTCTTGGTAACTTTCCATAGGATACCGGAGGTTTGATGAGATGGGTGGAAATTTAGAATCTCAAAAGCAAGTTGAGGGCTGTCTGCTGATCGGCAGACATGGCTTCCTAGAGACATTTTTGTAGGTGTTTAAGTTAAATAAACAATATTTCCCTTAAGCACCTCCTTGTCCCAACAGTGTGCTGCTAGATGCTGAGCTTCAGGGGACACCAGTCAAAGGTGGCTCCCAGCCAACTTCTGTCACAAGGTGTCAAGAAACAAAGGGACCAAGAGGAGATGACTCAACAGAACTGGTGTCAGCCTAGATACTTTGGGGACAAGAATTTACTCTGGTCATCAGAAGAACATGAAAGAGATTAGAGAAAGATGAGGTCTGGCTGCACATTACACAAGTTTAAGAGTGCCTGGTTTTGTCACTTTACTTAATTGTTTACTTTTCTGTTATTCTTCTACTACTTTAAATACCTGGCATTAGGACCTGTAGTCCAAGGTCCTCACAATGGAGCAGTGATCTAGGCAACAGATTGCTCCTTCACAAACCTGGCAGGGATGTGATGGAATTTGCTCCAAAAAACCCTTCTGGCTGCCCTTGAGTGTTGTTGCCTTGACTTCATCTGGCATCAAGTCAAATCCAAGCTGCTGGGCACTAATGTAAGGGAGTTTCTTAATCAGATTACTTGAATCTGGAAGCCTCACCCTCAACCTTTGTCACATCTTCTGGTGGCAGAACACATGACAGAAGGGAACTGTGATGTTTGCCTGAGTGCCCTTACTCTGACTGGCAAGTTCATCTAACCTGTTGCTGTGGATGGTAATAAATAAAAATTCTTCTGGATTGCAACAGACACTAAAACATGAGCAGCTAGCTCTCTAGGCACCTTCCCTAATTGCAACACTACGTGGGACAGCTGAGACTTACAGTCTTATGTATGGACAACTACCAAATTATCAGGTTTTCCATTATGGAACAGTCATTGTTGCACCAGTTGGTCATAGCCTGCAATCCAGTCTAATAAATTTCAAATATAGATGATAGAAAGATTATACATACACAGTAGATTGATGCATAGATAGATCATAGATAGATAGATAGACAGATAGATAGATAGATAGATAGATAGATAGATAGATGGAAAGAAAGAAAGGGAGAAAGAAGCCATGTAGGGTCTGTGGTCAGAGGTCGGTGGCCTGCTTTTCTCTGAAACATCCCACTGGGCACAAGGCTGAGATAGTGAGAAACCATAGTGCTGCCAATGGTTGGTAGGTTTTCTTAAGTTCACCGTTAGGGACCTTAAGACAAGCATGCACGTGAAGCTGTGGATGCCTGTTCTCTCCTAGATATTCGAACACTGGGAAAGGCAGCATCATGTCAGCTGCTTTTTGGGGAGTTTGAGAGAGAGTTCCAGGGGAATGTCATCCTTTTGGAGTTGCCTGGGTTGAAAACTGGTGCATCAGGCTGTAGAAAGTGTGGCGGATTCAGGGGCGCACAGGCGGTGTTGGAGAGAGTGTTCTCTGATGGTGGAAGTTCCTTTAGGCAAAACCACAGCTCTGAGCGGTGTTATTTGGTGAACCAGCAATTCTTTATTGCAGCTTGTATATCATGATGATCTTAGCTCTCCCAAAATCTCATCATAATTTCTTAGCTTGAGATAGGCAAGAGTTTTTGAACCATGAGTAGTGGGGAGGGATTTTGGGGGGGGGGTTAATGCATTCTATTGGCTGATATTGAGATGCTAGCAATGCCATATTTACATGGAGAGAGGTCCCAGAGGCTGGTTACATGACCAAGTTCATGTGTCATCTCCTGGGGAGTTGTTTGTTATGTGCTACAAGGAAGATATCCATTTGGGGATTGTCTCTATGTGTTACTGAGGTGGGAAGAAGCAAGGAGAGAGTTTATTTCATGCCTTCCATTCTCAGGTTGGGGCATGAAGCCCCAATTTTGAGATTTTTGGGTTTGAACATGCTCTTATCCCACCAACTTCATGCCAAATCCTCTGGAGCCACATCCAACATATATACACATATACATATATACTATAGATAGATAGATTGATGATAAACAGATGAATGATAGATGAATAGAAAGATAGATACACACACACATACATACATGCATGCATGATAGATGAATAGACAGGCATGCAGACAGACCAACAGACTGATGGATTAATTGTTTCTGTCAATCCTGTTCCTTTAGAGAATCCTGACTAATACAGGCTTTGGTGTGACTCTTGGGAGATTTAAAGAGAAAGAAACAGAAGCTGTGTTTGCTGCTAAGAATCATACAGCTCAGGAGCCATGGGCTGAGGAGTCCTCTGCCTAGAGAGAAATGCAGGAAGGAGATGCTGAGAAAGAGCACAAACAG
The DNA here is from genome assembly GCA_907164525.1 of Lophiomys imhausi. Taxonomy (NCBI): domain Eukaryota; kingdom Metazoa; phylum Chordata; class Mammalia; order Rodentia; family Muridae; genus Lophiomys; species Lophiomys imhausi. The sequence goes on along the minus strand of CAJQZJ010026257.1, from coordinate 1,420,822 downwards.
CCCAATAAGCTATGTGACTGTGGTCTGTAGAATATAGGAACCTAGATAGTATTGTATAAAGTAAAATATAAAAGATACCAAAGATCACACATAATGTGATTCCATTTAAGTGAACCATACATATTATGCAAGTGTGTAGAAATAGAATTAAGGCCATATACAGAGTCCATTAATACAGATCATAGAGCATGGGATTTGATGTTCTCTTTTGGCTTCTTCCAGTACCAGGTATGAGTAAGGCACACACGCACACACACACAGACACACACACACACTGATGGTGATAAACATGTGGATAGATAGATAGATAGATTGATCTATTGATATATAGAGATACAGACTCATACATACATACATAGATGAGAGATAATAGTAGATGATAGACAGCTAATATATGACAGATAGATATATGGATGGATAAATACATATATGATAGATATACAGACCTATATAGAGATGATAGATAGATATAAGATAGTTAGATAACAGATAGATAATAGACAGATACATGATAGATGATAGATAATAGACAGATAGGTGACAGAAGGACAGATAAATGATAGATAGGTAGATAATAGATAGATGATTCAGATCATTTTGAAATGTTATAATTAGTGTTCAGCATTAAGAGAACTTGCTACAGAATCATGATGACCAGAGTTTAGATCCCAGTACCAATATAACAAGCCAGGTGTGTGTATATGCTTTTAACTCCAGATTAAAGTGTGACAGTGTGAAAATAGAAGGATTGTGTGAACTTGCTGACTTCTAGACCCAGTTTCAGGGAGGGACCATGCCTCAAAAGAACAGGCAGAGTGATAGAGGAGGATACTTTGCACATTTCTCTGGCCTCTGCCTTCATGAAATGGTGTGTGCACACAATTAGATATATAGTCACACAAACATATATATAAGCATGTATACACACTCATAAATAAGAATGTTTTAAAAGTTATAGTTAAAGTTACTTTAAAATTCTGTGCACTGTCCTCTGCAAGCCGCATGCAGGTTTTCCTACTTTTGTTCTTACATCTGTAAAAATACTTTCATCACAACCCAAGTCAGAGCATTTACTGAAACATATGTTATTTAAAACCCCTAACCTTGCCCCTGTCCTAAATTCCCTGTCCATCCAGTCACTAGGAGCATGCCCAGGTGTCCCGAGCTGTATGCCATCTGTCCAAACTCCATCATTGGGCCACCACTCCATCAGGACCCACAAGACCAGCAGCACCTGGACACCCAGGTCCCCTCCCCCAGAAATCCTTTGCTCCTCAAATAATCTGAGGCATGCCCAGCTGCCCTGAAATGTGTGCTGTCCCCCAATCACCACTGTCTAGAACTTCAGCCATGGGCCCTCTCTAGGCCTGCCTCACCAGGAAATCCATGTTAGTTCCTTCTCCCTGACCTTCCTCAAATCCTCTGCTTGTCCAGCCACTGGAAGCATGCCCAACTGTCCTGATCTGTGTGCTTTCCACCAGAGCTACATCATTAGGACACTGCTCCACCAGCATCCACAAGGCCAGCAGTACCTAGTGCATCCAGGTTAGGCCCCTTACCCTGGAAATTCACTGCTCCCTGAATCCCCTGGGGCTGCCCTGAATTGTGTACTGTTCCCTGAGATCCATTGTCTGGACAATGCCCCCCTGACCCTCATCAGGCATGTGGGACCAAGAAATCCAGGGTCATTCCCCAGACCCTGTTCCAATTGCCATTATTAGACCTCCTCCACCAGGAAATTTGGATCAGCTGCACCAGGAACATCCAGACCTGCTGCATGAAGAACATCCAGGGACAACCAGATGGCTAAAGGCCAGCTAAAGAACACAATCAGCAGCCGGGCGGTGGTGGTGCACGCCTTTAATCCCAGCACTTGGGAGGCAGAGGCAGGCGGATCTCTGTGAGTTCGAGGCCAGCCTGGTCTACAAAGCAAGTCCAGGACAGCCAGAGCTGTTATACAGAGAAACCCTGTCTCGAAAAACCAAAAAAAAAAAAAAAAAGAACACAATCAGCATAGCAGCCCTGATACACAGGAAGTATACAGGTTCAGTAGCTTCCCTCCAATTCATACCTTGCCCACCCATTCCATTTGGTCACACCCAGCATCCCTGAGCTGAGTACTGTCCCACAAAGCTCCATCTTCCAGACCAACTCCACCTGGGATCACCAGGCCTGCAACTTCAGGAATATCCAGCAACCAGTGCCATCATCAGTACCTCATCCTCGTAAGGTCACCAGCCCTGTATACACCAGGAATACTCAGGCCTGCTACACCAGGAAGATCCAGCATAATTGTATGAACTCCAGTACACTGACTTCCACAAGATCAGCTGCACCACAAACATCTGTGCTGTCACTAGGCTTGCTACACCAGCAACATTCAGGCCTGCTGCACCAGAAATATACAGAGTCTCCTGGGGCACATTCAGGTGCTTTGAGCTTTGTGCTATCCCCTGAGCTCCATTGTTCAGGAACTGTTCCACTGGTCTTCACCAATACTACTGCACAAGGAACACCTGGATTTGCAATAAAGGAACATCTAGGTCTGCTGTACAAAGAACAGCAAGGAACGGCCAGAGTAAACCAGATGGCTAAAGTCCAGTAATAGAACACAATCAAAAACAGCTAGGGTAATACAGCACCTTCAGAGGACATCTATCCTACTACAGCAAGCCCTGGTTACCCTAACAAAACTGGTGCACAAGAAAATGAATTTAGGGCTAGAGAAATGGCTCAGTGGTTAGGAGCACTGACTGTTCTTCCAAAAGACCCGAGTTCAAATCTCAGCACCTACACAGCAGTTCACAGCTGTCTGTAATTGCTGGGCATGTTGGTGTATGCCTTTAATCCCAGCACTCAGAGGCAGAGGCAGGTGGATCTCTGTGAGTTCAAGGCTAGCCTGATCTACAAAGTAAGTCCACAACAGCCAGGGCTACAAAGAGAAACCCTTTCTCAAAAGACAAAAAACAAAAAACAAACAAAAAAGAGAGAGAAAATGATCTTAAATCAAACCCTATAATGATGATAGAGGCCTTGAAAGAGAAAATGAAGTCTCTTAAAGAAATACAAGAAAATTCAATAAAACAAGTGAATAAAAAGATTAAATCCTTTAAAAAAATCCATGGAAAGATCTTTTCCCAATCTGTAGGTTGCCATTTTGTTCTAATGACAGTATCCTTTGCCTTACAGAAGCTTTTTAATTTCATGAGGTCCCATTTATTGATTGTTAGTCTTAGAGCCTGAGTTACTGGTGTTCTGTTCAGGAAGCTGTCACCTGTGTCAATGAGTTCGAGGTTTTCCCTCATTTTCTCTTCTATTAGACTTACTGTGTCTGTCTTTATGTTAAGGTCTTTGATCCACTTGGATTTAAGTTTTGAGCAAAGTGATAAGTATGGGTCTATTTGCATTATTTTACATGTCAAGATCCGGCTAGACCAGCACCATTTGTTGAAGATGCTGTCCTTTTTCCATTGTATGGTTTTGGCTTCTTTGTCAAAAATTAAGTGACCGTTCATGTGTGAATTCATTTCTGGATCTTCAATTCGATTCCATTGATCAACTGATCTGTTTCTATACCAGTACCATACTACTCAGCTATCAGAAACAAGAAAATCATGCAATTCGCAGCCAAATGGAAGGAACTATAAAAACTCATCCTGAGTGAGCTAACCCAAACTCAGAAAAATGCACATGGCATCTACTCACTTATAATTTGATTTTAGCCATATAGTACAGGATAACTATCCTACAACCAACACACCAAAAAGAACAGGAACATAGACTTTGTTACCTGTGAGTGGGACAATTTGCCCTAGGGGTGCTGCCTTTTAGGCCCCCATTACAAGAGGAAACTCTTAGCCCTCATATGACTACTGAACTGAGGGGGGATGATATGTAGGGACACCCCACTCTGGAGGAGTGGGATGGGTGGGAGAGGGTGGGAGGGTGGAACCGGAAGGGATGGAAAGGGAACTGTGATTGTCATTAAAAAATAAAAAATGACAAATACAAACAAACAAGTGAATTAAATGAATAAATCCTTTAAATAATTGCAGGGAAATACAATCAAACAACTGAAGGAAGTGAGTAAAATGGTAGAAGACCTGAATATGGAAATATAAGCAATGAAGAAAACACAAACTGAGGGAATCCTGAAGATAGAAAACATAGGGAAGAGAACAGGAACTATAGACACAACCATAATCATCAGAACACAACAGGTGGAAGAGAGAATCTCAGGCCTAGAAGACAAAATTGGAGAAGCTGGTGTACTGATCAAAGAAAATATAAAATCTCAAAAGTTTCTGACACAAAACATTCAAGAAATCTGGGACACTATAAAAAGACCAAACCTAAGAATAATAGGAGTAGAAGAAGGAGAATTTTCCAGCTCCAAGGCCAAGAAAATATTTTCAAAAAAATCATAGAAGAAAACGTCTCCAACCTAAAGAGAGAGATGCCAATAAACATTCAAGAAACTTACAGAACACCAAATAGAATGGACCAAGGAAGAAATTCCTCCTGACATATAATAATCAAAACACTGAATATACAGAACAAAGAAAGTATATTAAAAGCTGCAATGGAAAATGGCTAACTAACATACAAAGGCATACCTATCAGAATTACACTTGACTTCTCCACAGAGACTTTAAAAGTCAGAAAGGCCGAGGCAGATATCTTGTATACCCTACAAGACCACAGATGTTAGTCCAAACTACTATACCCACCAAAGTTTTTATTCACCATATATGGAGAAATCAAGATATTCCATGACAAAACCAAATTTAAACAATATCTACCTACAAACCCAGCCCTACAGAAAATACTACAAGAAAAGACCAACTACACCCAGGAAAACACAGGAAATAAATAACCCCAAACCAAAACAAGGAAACACACACACACACACACACACACACATGCATGCACGCACACACGCACACACACACACATTCTAGCACCACCGACATCAAAATAACAGGAATTTACAATGATTGGTCACTAATATCTATCAACATCAATGGACTCAATTCCCAATAAAAAGACACAGGCTAACAGAAGGGCTTTGAAAATAGGATCCGTCATTCTGCTGTATACAAGAAACATGGCTCAGCCACAAAGATAGACAATATCTCAAGGTAAAGGGCTATAAAACATTTTCCAAACAAATGGACCTAAATAAACAAGCAAGATTTGCCATTCTTGAATCCAATAAAGTATACATTTAAGAAAAATTAATCAAAAGAGATGGGGCAGGACACTTCATACTTATTAAAGGAAAAATACACCAAGATGACATCCCAATTATGAACATTTATGTTCCAAATACAAGGATACCCTCATTCATAAAAGAAATATTACTAAAGCTTAAATCATGCATCGATCCCCACACATTAATAGTGGTAAACTTCAACTCCCCACTTTCTTCAATGGACAGATAATTGAGACAGAAACTAAACAGAGAAATAATGAAATTAATAGATATCATGAATCAAATGTGCCTAACAGATATTTACAGAACATTTTATCCAAACACAAAATAATAT
>CAJQZJ010026257.1:1333432-1415263 GCA_907164525.1 Lophiomys imhausi | reverse complement strand
AATGTTTATAGCACTAATAGACTCCATAAAGAAAATGGACAGATCTAATATGAGCAATTTAAAAGCACACAATAAAAAGATGAAATCTCAGAATAATAGGAATAGAAGAAAGAGAAGAGTCCCAGCTCCATGGACCAGAAAATATCTTCAACAAAATCATTGAAGAGAATTTCTCAAATCTAAAAAAGAGAGATGCCTATAACTGTACAAGAAGCTTACAGAACTCCAAATAGATTAGACAAGAAAAGAAAATCTTCCTGCCACATAATAATCAAAACACTAAATGTACAGAACAAAGAAAGAATATTGAAAGCTGCTAGGGAAAAGGGTCAAGTAACATATAATGGCAAACCTATCAGAATCACACCTGACTTTTCATCAGAGAAGCTAAAAGCCAGACGGACCTGGACAGACATCTTGAAGACCCTAAAAAAAAATCACAAATGCCCAGCAAAATTGTCAATCAACATCGATGGAGAAAACAAGATATTCAATGAAAAAGCTAAATTCAAACAATATCTATGCAGAAATCCAGCTCTGCAGAAGATGTTAGAAAGAAAACTCCAACCCAAAGAGGTTAACTACACACAGAAAAGCACAGGAAGCAAATAACGTGCCTGCAGCAAAACCAAAAGAAGAGAAGCTCACTCACACACATTTCCATCAATATAAAGATGGCAGGAAGTGACAATCACTGGTCATTAATATCTCTCAACATCAATGGACTCAACTCCCCATAAAAAGACACAGGCTAGCAGAATGGATGTGAAAACAGAATCCCAAATTCTGCTGCTTACAAGAAACACACCTCAGCGAAAAAGACAGGCATTATCTCCAAGTAAAGGGCTGGAAAAAGATATATCAAGCAAATGGACCTAAGAAGCAAGCTGGACTGGTCATTCTAGTACACATTAAATTGGACTTTCAACCAACATTAATCAAAAGAGATGGGGAAGGACACTACATACTCATCAAAGGAAAAATCCACCAAGATGAAATCTCAATACTGAACATCTATGCCCCAAATGTAAGACCACCCACATTTGTTAAATAAACTACTGAAGCTCAAACCCCACATTGAACCTCACACATTAATAGTGGGAGACTTCAACACACCACTCTCACCACTGGACAGATCAACGATGCAGAAACCAAACAGAAATAATGAACCTCACGGATGTCATGAATCAAATGGACCTAATTGATATCTAAAGAACATTTCACCACAAAACAGAAGAATACACTTTATTCTAGGCACCTCATGGACCCTTCTCCAAAATTGGCCATATGGTCGGTAACAAAGCAAGCCTCCACAGATACAGGAAAATTGAAATTACCCCTTGTAACTTGTCAGACCATCATGAAATAAAGCTAGACTTCAACAATAGCAAAAACAGCAGAAAGCCTGCAAAAACATGGAAACTGAACAACTCTCTCCTCAATGACCTCTGGGTCAGGGAAGAAATAAAAAAAAAAAGAAATTAAAGTCTTCTTAGAACTCAATGAAAATGAAGGCACAACATACCCAAACTTATGGGACACACTGAAAGCAGGGCTAAGAGGAAAGTTTATAGTAGTAAGTGCCTTCAAAAAGAAACTGGAGAGTTTCCATACTAGTGACCTAAAAGCACACCTGAAAGAGCTAGAACAAAAGGAAGCAAACACTCCCAAGAGGAGCAGACAAGAGGTAATTATCAAACTCAGGGCTGAAATCAACAACCTAGAAACAAAAATAACAATACAAAGAATCGACAAAATCAAGAATTGGTTCTTTGAGAAAATCAACAAAATAGAGAAGCCCTTAGATAAACTAACTAAAAGGGAGAGGGAATATACCCAAATCAACAAAATCAGAAATGAAAATGGGGAAATAACAACAGACATTGAGGAAATCCAAAGAATCATTAGGTCCTACTTCAAAAATGTGTACTTCACAAAATTGGAAAATCTTAATAAAATAGACAACTTTATTGATAGATTCCACCTACCAAGGTTAAAACAAGAACGGTAAACAAATTAAACAGTCCTATAACCCTTAAGGAAATAGAAGAAGTCATTAGAAGTCTTCCAACCAGAAAAATCTCAGGGCCAGATGGTTTCAGCACAGAATTCTACCAGACATTCAAAGAAGAGCTAACACCAATATTCTTCAAACTCTTCCACAACATAGAAACAGAAGGAATACTACCAAACACATTCTATGAGGCCACAGTCACCCTGATACCTAAACCTCACAATGGAGACCCAATGGAAAAAGAAAATTTCAGACCAATTTCCCTTATGAACATGGATGCAAAAACACTTAATAAAATACTTGCAAACCAGATCCAAGATCACATCAAAAGTATCATACACCATGATCAAATAGGCTTCATCCCAGGGATCCAGGGGGTGGTTCTACATTAGAAAATCCATCAATATAATCCACCACATAAACAAGCTGAAAGAAAAGAACCACATGATCATCTCATTGTATGCCAAAAAAGCTTTTGCCAAAATACAGCACCCCTTCATGTTAAAAGTCTTGGAGAGATCAGGCATACAAGAACAATACTTAAACATAATAAAGGCAATTTACAACAAGCCAATAGCCAACATCAAAGTAAATGGAGAGAAACTTAAAGCATTTCCTTTAAAATAGGGACAAGGCAAGGCTGCCCAGTCTCTCCGTATCTCTTCAACATAGTACTTGAAATTTTAGCCAGAGCAATAAGAGAACCAAAGGAGATCAAGGGGATACAAATTGGAAATGAAGAAGTCAAAGTATCCCTATTTGCAGATGACATGATAGCATACATAAGTGACCCCAAAAATTCCACCAGAGAACTCCTACAGTTGATAAACTCCTTCAGCAAGGTGGCTGGATACAAAATCAATTCAAAAAATCAGTAGCCCTTATTTACACAAAAGATAAATGGGCTGAGAAAGAAATTAGAGAAACAGCACCCTTCACCATATCCACAAACAATATAAAATATCTGGGGACAACTCTAACCAAGCAAGGGAAAGACCTATATGATAAGAACTTCAAGTCCCTGAAGAAAGAAATTGAAGAAGACATCAGAAGATGGAAAGATCTCCCTTGCTCATGGATAGGTAAAATCAACATCATAAAATGGCTCTCTTACGAATAGCAATGTACAGATTCAATTCAATTCCTATCCAAATATCAACTCAATTCTTTACAGACTTGGAAAAACAATTCTCAACTTCATATGGAATAACAAAAAACCAAGAATAGCTAAATCAAACATGTATAATAACAGAACATCTGGAGGTATCACCATCCCAGATTTCAAGCTGTACTTCAGGGCAACGTAATAAAAACAGCATGGTACTGGTATAGAAACAGACCAGTTGACCAATGGAATTGAATCGCAGACCCAGAAATAAACCAACACACCTAAGGTCACTTAATTTTCGACAAAGAAGCCAAAACCATACAATGGAAAAAGGAAAGCATCTTCAATAAATGGTGCTGGTCTAACTGGATGTCAACATGTAGAAGAATGCAAATAGATCCATACTTATCACCCTGTACAAAACTTAAGTCTAAGTGGATCAAAAACCTCAACACAAATCCGGACACACTAACATTAATAGAAGAGAAAGTGGGGAAAAGCCTTGAAATCATTGGCACTGGTAGCAACTTCCTCAATAGACCACCAATAGTTCAGGTGCTAAAACAAACAATCAATAAATGGGACCTTATGAAATTGAAAAGCTTCTGTAAGGCAAAGGACTCTGCCCTTAGAACAAAATGGCAGCCTACACACTGGGAAAGGATCTTCACTAACCCAACATCAGACAGAGGGCTAATATCCAAAATATATAAAGAACTGAAGAAATTAAACACCAAAAAATCAAATAACCCCATCAATAAATGGGGTACAGAGCTAAACCGAGAATTCACAGAAGACAAATCTCTAAAGGCCAAGAGGCACTCGAAGAAATGTTCAACACCTTTGGTAACCAGGGAAATGCAACTTAAAACATCTCTGAGATTCCATCTCACACCTGTCTTAATGGCTAAGAACCAAAGCTCAAATGATAGCACATGCTGGTGAGGATGTCGAGAAAGAGGAGCACTCCCCTATTGCTAGTGGGAGTGCAACTTGTGCAACCACTTTGGAAATCAATCTGGAGATATCTTAGAAAATTGGGAATAGTTCTACCTCACGACCCAGCCATACCCCTTTTGGGCATATATCCAAAAGATTCGAAAGGAAACCACAAGGACATTGCCTCAACAATGTTCATAGCTTTATATATAATAGCTAGAAACAACCCAGATGTCCTTCAACTGAAGAATGGACCAAACAAAACAAAACAAAACAAAACAAACAAACAAACAAATAAAACCAAACCAAACTGTGGTACATTTATACAATAGAATACTACACAGCTATATCATAAATGAGATAGTCATGCATTTTGAAACCAAATGGATGTAGCTAGAAAATCTCATCCTAAGTGAGCTGACTCAGTCCCAGAAAGATAAACATGGTATATACTCTCTTATAAATGGATATTAACCATACATCACAGGATAACCATCCTACAACCCACAGACCCAAATAGATAGGAACCTAGCATATCTATCCTAGGATAAATTTCACTCAGAAGTGAGTCATGGAATCTGTTGCAGGTTAGTGGAACATCTTACCTTAGATGGTGTGCCATATCAAGCCCTAGTACAAATGGAAGCTCTTGACCCTCACATGACTGAAGATCTGAGGGAGTATGGTATGTGAGGGCCCACCTCATCTGAGGAGGAGACTACCAAGTAGAGGAGCAATGAGGGAGGGAGGGAGGGAGGGAAAGAGGGAGGGAGGGGTCAGGAGGGGAGGAGGGAGGAAACTATGTTCTAGAAGTTACTTGAGAAAAAAATAATACTTTTTTAGAAAAGAGTTAATAAGCTTAAAAATATAATAAAAATACAATATAAAATTTTAAAACTATAATTTACCAAAGGTATACTTGCTTTATTGGCATGAAAGGAAACATGGCCTTAATTTCAGATTAGAATGTTAGACTGCAGGTGGCCACATAGCTTACACAAACTTGATAGCAGATTAAATTTTTTTTGTAGACATAAATGATATTTTCATGGTTTGGAATTAAAAAGCAGGAGAGAGGTTTAAAATACTGTAAATAAATTAAAGGTTACTGAAGTTCAACCTGGTTTTCTAAACCCCCAAGAGTTGAAAAAATTTGGAGCTAAGGTAAAACATGAAATGCATGGTGTTAGCCCATGCCTTTAACTCCAGCAGAGATAGGAGGATCACTGTAGAGTTAGTTGTCTTATAAATTCTAGAATTACAAGAAACAGGGTGGTGATGGTACACATCCTTAATCCCAACACACTAGAGACATAAACCTGCAGATGTCAGAGTTCAAGGCCAGCCTGAAACACAGCAAGCTCTAAATAGAGAAAAACTTATATCCAGGGGTGGTGGTGCACATCTTTAATCCCATCAGTTGGAAAGCACATGCCCTTGATCCCAATACTTAGAATACAGAGACAGAAACATAGGATTTGGAAGGATTTACATTTAAAAGCTACTTACAAAAGGCATGCTGAAGTTCAAAGTGAATTGTCCTTTGGGATCTCAAAATATATACACTTAAAAGTTTGTTTAGTTCTAAAATATCAAAATAATTTCTTTTTTAATCTCAATTGAAAGATAATACTTTTTATATTGTCGAAAAACCAAATTTGCTCCAGGAAAAATATTACTGACCCCCCCAAATAAAAGTAGTGTCCCAGAGTTAGGATTAGGGCAGGGCTCTATTCTTATCTTTCCAGGAGATTTAAAGCATCCATCTAAGGAATCCAGGGACAATTGGACAACTGAAACCTCAGAAGAAAACAGATCAGACACCAAAGAAGACAAGTAGCTCAGACGATCCAGCCTTGCAGACTTCCTCAACAGCTGTTTCCTTAAATGTCTACAACCAAAACAACTCAAAATCGGTAAGATTGTTCACCTCCACAGACTGTTCTAGCCAGAACTTCAGTAAATTCCTGAAGTTCAGCTTCTGTCTACAAACTTCTTAGGATATTTAAATAGCTGAGCACAAAAGGACTGAACATAAAATGATTCTATTAACATTTTAAACCATTTTTCCATTCTTATTTGGGCCCAAACAGGTTTACTACATCCCAAATCAGCAGGAAGTCATTTCAAGAGAGTGACGTCCCATTTCCAGAAGGTGGGATGGGTGATTTTCCCCCCTTTTCTGATTTGATGGGTTATAGATAATCTTGTTATTTAGTGGGAGAGATTACAAGCTGTTAAATGGTCTTGTTGAATGGGTTTTGGAGGTTAGACCCAGAGAATTGTCCCTTTTTCTTTTCTGTATCCTTCTTTCTCTCCTATGTAGGGGTAAAAAGACTTGAGAAAAAATGGGATATAGACATAATATAGGAATGATAAAGAAAAAGGACAGATAATTGAATATGCTCTTATACCTTTGTATATTGATACAAAATTAAGATTATATTTGTCTAAATTGGTATTGATCTTTGTATATTAACACAAAATTAAGGTTAACTCTTTTTAAAGTATTGTACCTTGGTAATACTTAAAAATGAAATGTGTAGTCTTGGCCTTTTGTTAGCAACTGTCATAAATTGTTTTGGATAACTAAGAAATGCAAACTAACAGTCATTCATGCATGCCATTTTGTTGGGTACTAGGGAAGTCTATCACAGTTATTTTCTAAGTTAATCAGAAATCAATTTGCTAAGAGACAAGCAACATTTGTTTATCCAAACATGAGAGATAGATAGGTGGTCTTCAAAAACCTCAAGAGATCTGCAGAATATGGCATTCAAAAATGTTTTCTTAAGATTTTTTTTGATATGGAGACATGTCAGCTCCTGACAGCACCCCCTATTTTACTCCATGTTGAAGATGAGCATTGAAGCATTTCTAATTGGAGATGGTTGAATTAGTGGCAAACCTCTCTTGGCAAGAAAAATCCCTTGCTTCAACTGTAGACAGAATACTGTCCAAGTAGCTCAAAACTTAGAAGCAGGTAAGTTGACAGCTTAGCTCTGCCAAGACAGTGTAGGCAAGTCCTTCATAATTCCTGCTTTACAATCAATGTTTGACAGAGAAATGGGGCCAAACAGCTGAAAATTGGTGCTGTAATGTATGGAGAGATATTAGGAGCTGTCCAGGTAGCCACTGGTATGTCATTTATTAGTTTTGGAAGCTGCTGGCCCTGCACTTCCTGTATAATCAAATATATTTATCCCTCTCAGGTCTCTGACATGGTTGAAGACTAGATAGCTAGAGTCTCATAGTTAAATTTTGAGTTGTTTAGGAATTGAGAGGGTTTTCTGGATCTAAGAAGATGTTTTTAAAATTGTGATGCAAATTATGCTGAAAGCTGAGTTGGATATAGAACTTTAATCTCTTGGAGAGGGTTAGATAGTAGAATGTTAAAGTCAGGTGCTAAATATGTATGGACTGGACATTGGGAATGTATTCTAAGCTCTATAACTCTCACAATTGTGGCTTAATTATTTCTGTTGTTTTGTACTGTATTTGTTGTTATAAGAGAAAGCCATTTGTTGGACTGAAAGGGGGAGTTGTTGGGGGGAAAAGATATACCATAAACCAAAAAAAGGAAGTGGATGGGGAGGTTAAAGGGGAAGAGGGTAGGAGTGTGGGACTGGAGGGGGGAGTAGGGAGGGGATTTCGATTGAGATATAACTTGAAGAAATAAAAAATAGAAAATTAACCTTAAAAATGATATATATATAACACTAATGTTTTTTTTCTGAATTTGGTTGAAGTTGCAGGCCTTTTCTTTCATAAATATGCATATATAAATTGATATTAACTTTTGAGCATTGGCAGGTCTAGTGGTACACATAAGTAATACCAGCAATTGGCAGGTAGAGGGAGGAGAATAAAGAGTTCAAAGTCATTCTTTTGTTACATAGAGAACTTGAGAGTACACCAGACTACAAGAGATTCTATCTCAAAAAAACTTAGAAAATTATTTTCAGAGTTTATAGATTTCATCCAGGTCTTTCATGGACCATCTAAGTCACCCAGGACCCCATGGGTATTTTGACAACTTAAAGGGAAAGGATTAACATGTGCATGTCCTGATAATAGGGAGGAGGGTTGGTTCTGACATTTCTCTATTCTTTCAAAGTCATCGAGATGTCGGATTGTGCCTCAGTATCAAGTCTTCTCATGTCTTCATGAATATTGCTTTTCTCTTCTGGTGAGAACAAGGATGTGTGGCTCCTAAGGGTATCAAAATCTGTGTTTACTAAATTACACCTGCCTTGATTTACACATTCACTTATTCACTAGCTCACTGACGATTCATTTGGTTCTAGTGGTATCATACTGCCCTGCTTCTTGTTGACTGTGGTTTTTTATAAGCAAGGTAGTTTGTTTTTTAAATATTAATTTACTTTTTCAAGTTATATCTCTATCATAGACCCTCCTTTCTCCCCTCTATGTCCTACCTTCCCTTTCTATTTTTCATCTCCATCCTATCCTTCTCCTCAGATAAGTGGGGTCTCCACATACCAACCCCCCCCTCAGTTCATTAGTCATATGAAGGCTAAGAGCTTCCTTGTGTACTGGGGCATGATATGTCAACTCAGCTATGGTAAAGTGTTCCACTAACAGGCAACCGGGTCCATGACCTGCTGCTTGGTGGAGTTTTCATAGAATAGTTATGCTAGGTTCTTGTGTCTTTGGGTTTGTGGGTTGTAGGATGGTTGTCCTGTGGTATATGGCTAATATCTGCTTAAAAGTGAGTATATGCTATGTGTATCTTTCCAGGTCTGGGTTAGTTCACTCAGGATGAACTATTCTAGTTTATTTTTTTTTTGGTTGAAAATTTCATGATTTCCTTGTTTCTAATAACTGAGTAGTATTCCACTGTGTAAATGTACCACAGTTGTTGTTTTTTAAAAAATCTATTCTTCAGTTGAAGGACATCTGGGTTGTTTCTGGTTTATTTTTTCTCTATTAATTTACTTTACATTCCAATCATCACCCCCTCTTTCCTCTTCTCCCAGTCCCACAGTCCCACTTATTCCTTACTCCTTCCCTATCACCCAGTACCAACCCACTCTGGTACATCAAAATGTATCAGGCTATGTGCCTCCTCTTGCAATGAGGCAATAAAAAGAAACTCTGCTAGGAAAATGAGATCCAGAGGGAGGCAACAGCATCCAAGTCAGAGATAGACCCCATGTCAATTTTTAGGGGGTCCACTTGAGAACCAAGAAGCCCATCAGCTTCATATGTGTGTGCACCTAGGGTCAGTCCATTTATGTTTTGGTTGGTGATTCAGTCTCTATGACCCCCCCCCCGGGTCTGAGTTAATTGACTATGTGGGTCTTGTGATGTCTTTGACCCTTCCAGCCTCCTCAAACTTTCCCCTAACTCTTCCTCAAGACTCCGTGATTTTTGCCTAATGTTTGGCTGTGGGTCTCTGCATCTTTTTCCATTATCTGCTGGATAAAGCTTCTCAGATGGCAGTTATGTTAGCTTCCTGATTAGTTCCTCCTCTCTATTTTCTTCCAGTGTCTATCTTATTTCCCCTACTTAGAGGGATTCAAGCATCATCCCCTGAGTCCTCCTTGTTACTTAGTTTCTTTGAGTCTGTGGATTGTAGCATGGTTATCCTGTACTTAATGGCTAATATATGCTTATGAGTGAGTAAATACTGTAACAGGATATTTCTATTTATAAACACTTTTGTATTAGTATTTCACAAACACCTATAAAATACCTAAATCCTATAACCTAAAACCTATAATCTAAAACCTATAATCTATCTAAGAACACCCTAATACCTATCTATGAACACCTAACTAACCCTATGTTAATTTTCTTAAAAGAATATCAATATTCTTACTGTAGGTCTGTGCAGGATGACTTGGTTTTATGGCCATTCTGGAATACTGAAGCCCCAGCAGGCAGTCCCTTTGAAGGTCAGTGTCTATTGAGCCTAACTTTGCCAGTTTGCAAGGCCAGTTTAATTAAACCATTAGATTGTAACTGACTTATAAAGTCAGTCTGTTCCAATCGCTTAACTGAGGGCAGCTCAGGCAGCTTCCAAACTCCACTTGCCTTGCTCACTTTTCTGGCACTCTGGAGCCCCAAGACAGATGCCTTTAAGGAATGCTCTCTCAGCAGGTTTTATGCCATGCCTTTGTCTCAGGCTATTACAGCCCAAATTCTGTTAATGCTATACCTTGCTATGTACTTCTCCAGTGCATCGTCTCAGTCGGTGAAGGCAGGAGGAAGAGAGCACTGAGTGGAGCTCTCTGGCTTATATATCATGTTATCTTGCAATCCTTGGTGGTTTCGAGGGCTCACAAGATTTCTCGTGATATCCAGCAATGTGGCTTCTTGCAGCAACCAATGTCTTCTGTGCAGCTTATGCAGTTTCTTAGCCACACCCCTTCAACAGGGCAATTTGTGTTGGCCTCAACTGGGCTTTGTCCATTTCAGCAAGTTAAAGGAATGTCAAACCCCTCCTTATGTGCTGGGAGATGCCAAGTTTAACTGCATACTAATTCACTAAAGAGGCCTAACTTCTACCACAAAATACCATGTGTGTCTTTCTGGGTCTATGTTACCTCACTTAGGATGATCTTTTCTGGTTCCATCTATTTGCCTACAAATTTCATGATGACCTTGTTTCTAATAGCTTAATAGTATTCCATTGTATAAATGTACCAGTTTCTTTATCCATTCCTTGGTTGGGTGGTTTCCAATTTCTGGCTATTAAGAATAATGCTGTTATGAACATAGTTGAGGAAATGTCCTTGTGGTTCACTGAAGAATATTTTGGGTATATGCCCAGGAGTGGTATAGCTGGGTCTTGAGGTAGAACTATATCCAATTTTCTGAGAAAGTTCCAGATTGATTTCCAAAGTGGTTGTACAAGTTTGCACTCCCACCAGTGATGGAGGAGTGTTTCCCTTTCTCCATATCCTTTCCAGGGTGTGCTGTCACCTGAGGTTTTGGTCTTAGCTATTCTGATGGGTATAAGATGGGATCTCAGAGTCGTTTTGATTCTCATTTCTCTTATGACTAAGGAAATTGAGCATTTGTTTAAGCACTTTGTAGCCATTAGAGATTCCTCCATAGTGAATCCTCAATTTCCTTCTACAGTCCATTTTTTTTTTTCATTGAATTTTTTGGTTTCTTGATGTTCAAATTCTTGGGTTCTTTATATATTTTGGATATTAGCCATCTGTTGGATGTGTGGTTAATGAAGATCTTTATACAATTTGTGGGCTGCCATCTTGTTCTATTCACAATGTCCTTGACCTTGCAGAAGCTTTTCAATTTCATAAGATCCCATTTATTAATTTTTGATTTAGTGCCTGGGCTATTGGTATTCTGTTCAAGAAGTTGTCTCCTGGATCAATGAGTTCAAGGCTTTCCCTACTTTCTCTTCTATTAGTGTATCCAGTTTTATGTTGAGGTCTTTTATCCACATGGTCTTGAGTTTTGTGCAGAGTGATAAATATGGATCTATTTGCATTCTTCTACATGCAGACATTCAGTTGGACCAGCACCATTTGTTGAAGATTATTTGTTTTTTCCATTGTATGATTTTGGCATCTTTGTCAAAACTCAAGTGTCTCTAGGTGTTTGGGTTTATTTCTGGGTCTTCAATTTGGTTCCATTGGTCAGTCTGTCTCTTTTTATGCCAATACCATGTGGTTTTCATTATTATTGCTTTATAGTACTGTTTCAAGTAAGGGATGGTGATACCTCCAGAGGTTCTTTTATTGTACAGGACTGTTTTTGCTATTGTGAGTTTTTAATTTTTCCATATGAAGTTTAGATCATGTGGGTTTTCTTTCAGTTTGTTTATATGGTGAATTACATTGATGGATTTTCATATGTTGAATCATCCCTGCATCCCTGGGATGAAGTCTACATGTTCATGGTGGATGATATTTTTGATGTGTTCTTGGATTCAATGCATAGTATTTTTTCTTTCTGATTTATTTATTCATTCATTCATTCATTTATTCATTCATTTAGATAGGGTTTCTCTGTGAAAACCTGGCTATCCTTGAACTCATTCTGTAGGCCATGCTGGCCTTGAACTCACAGAAATCTGACCTCCTCTGCCTCCTAAGAGCTGGAATTAAAGGCATGGTCCACTATGCCTGGTGGTTTGCCAGTATTTTATTGAGTATTTTTGCATCAATCTTCATAAGGGAAATTGGTCTGATACTAACATGCAAATCATACTCCAATGATGATGAAATATCATCTGTGAGGGAACCTACCAAGGTCATCACACACCAATTGTTCAAAACGACCTACATCGTGGAATAATTCTATTTATTGTCTCTGAAAATTTTTTCTTTTCAGGGCTTTTTTGAGCCTTCTACCACTCTAGCCTTGTACCTACACACAACTTGGAGGCTGCTGACCCCCAAGGTTCTGAGAAGTGCTGAGAAGAAGGTATATTATTTTGTGTTTGGATGAAATGTTCTGTAGGTATCTGTTAGGTCCATTTGATTCATGTTGTCTATTAATTTCATTATTTCTCTGTTTAGTTTCTGTCTCAATGATATATCCATTGGAGAGAGTGGGGAGTTGAAGTCTCCCACTATTAATGTGTGGGGATTGATGCATGATTTAAGTTTTAGTAATATTTCTTTTATGAATGAATGTGTCCTTGTATTTGGGTCATAAATGTTCAGAATGTCATCTTGGTTTTCCCTGAGCACTGTTGTCTGAACCATGCCTCACTGAACCTCACCATCATTTAGATGCAGCAGATGTAAATAAAACTTTTTTTAATGTCAACTTTAAGTTGGCAAGTTTCATTTATATCATTGATCTGATCTGTGGATTGTTATTTCACTGTTATTTAGATGTGTGACCCCATATAAAGACATAAATAATTTAAAATCAAACATGGTGAGATAGGGGTAGGGTGAGTCTTGGAGATTGGACAAAAAGGAAGATGGTAATACAGGGACATGTGGGCACATCCAAAGAAAGAGGAAGAGACACCCAAAGGTAGAGAGAGGAAAATACAAGGGCAGAGAAATAACTGTGGGTGTAGTGTGTCCAAAATAACTGAGGAATATGTACTGACCATGGTGGTCACTACCTTTCAGAAAAATCAGTCTTGGAATTAATTTTGTTTCTCATTTGAGTGTGATTGGTACACACTTGTTATCTCAGAACTCAGAAGTCTGAGGCAAGATGGTCATGAATTCACAGCCAGTCCTGTTCATACTTTAAGGTCCTATCTGACAGTGTGGCTGTAGGTGAGTTGTGGAGGGCTTCCACAACCATATACAGTGAACATGGTGTGGTGTGGTTGTAGTCCTAGCATTATCTGAGATTTTGAATGTCATCTTCTACTGCATTAGAGTTCAAGGCCACCTTGGTTTAATCTTTGCCATACAGCCCCCCCAATCCCCAGTGGTTTTAGTCAAGGGGAAATGCAGAGCTCAGGTAAATGAATGGGAAGGAAGCAGGAAGAACTGCAGATGTGTTGTAAGCAGGGACTTAGAAACTTTGGTTTCTCCCATGTGATTGTGCTGATCAGCAACAGCAAGCACATAAGGGAATGGGGAGTTTGTTGTTGGTAAAACTCACAGGCACTTCTGGGTGTGTCACGATTCTTTATGACAAGGGTATCTTCACGACATAGACCTTGGTTTGTAGCTCCATTTCTTTGCACTGGGTATTTACCACCTCTTAATGACAGGAGCTTCTCTGGACCCCACTTTCCTCTTCCAGTGCATCACAGCCAACATCATCTGCTCCATTGTCTTTGGAGAGCACTTTGACTACAAAGACCGCTATTTCCTGCACCTGTTGGAACTGTTCTATCGGACCTTTTCACTCATAAGCTCATTCTCCAGACAGGTCAGTGGGTGGGAAGAGAGGAGCTTCCAGTGCAAACCAAACAAAAGGGTGCTTTGTGGGTGAAGAAGAGAGTGTCTTAGGGATAGATGAAAGGCATGGCCAATATGGAAAGACAAGGAGGCTGATACCAGGAGGGAGGGAAGGATGATTATCAGGGTGGAGAGACCTGAATGTAGAAATACAGAGCCATACAAATACATATAAAATGAAGAAGTTCGTGATGCATCTTAGCTCAGATGGTAGAGGCCTTACTTTTGATGCCTGAGGTCCTGGATTGTATATCCTGGGTGTGGTTGTACACAGCACATGCAATTCAGTCCATGTAGGCAGGTAGAGGAGGAATTCAGAGTTATCCTTGACTAAATATTGAGGTCAGTCTGCCGTACATGAGATCCCGTGTCCATAAACCAAAGCCCCAGAGGTTAAAATAAATAAAGAAAGTTCAGTAAAGGGGATTGGGAGAGATAACAGAAGAGAGGAAAAGGGAGATACAGAGACTGCAAAACAAAGGTTAGAGACAGATTTAAAGATAACATTCAAAGGGATATATGTGTACAGTGTACATATATAAGGAGTATGTGTGTGTGTGTGTGTGTGTGTGTGTGTGTGTGTGTGTGCATGTGACTGTGTTTGTACATGTGTCTGTGAATCTGTTTTGTGTTTCTTCATGAACTATGAGGATTTAGTGTAAGGGAGGGTGTTCCCCCAGCATCAGTACAGGACACACTCAGACACCAAGTTATTGGCACAAAGGAAATTTGTTACCCTGGTGAGGCAAGCAGGATACCAAGGTAGTTAGATAGCAAATAGCAGCAGCAGAAGCAGCTAGGAGGTGTTTCTGTAGGAGTGGGGGTTTTTTAAATATTTTTTTAAATTTAAGATTTTCTGGTTTTTTTTTTTTTACATTTTAATCCCCATTCCCACCCTCCTCTCTTCCCAGTCCCACCCTCCCACCTACTCCCCACTGAGAGCCAACCCACCCTGGTAAGCCAAGCCCCATCAAGACTAAGTGCCTCCTCCTCTGTCAAGGCAAGACAAGACAGCTCTGCCAGGAACATGAGCTCCTGAGGGAGGCAACATCGTCCAAATCTGGGATAGAGTCTGCTTCAATTGTTAGGGAATCCACTTTAGAACCAAGTAGCCCATCAGTTTCATACATGTGGGTTTAGGGCCAGTTCCTACAATTTCTTTGCATGGTGGTTTAGTCTCTTTAGGTCACCTTGTGTCCAAGTTAATTGGCTATGTGGGTCTTCTTGTGGAATCTTTGATCCCTCTGGATTCCTCAACCCTCCCCTAACCCTTCTTCAAGACTTTCGGATCTTTGACTCATCTGTTGGATAAGGTTTCTTGGACAGCAGCAATGCTGGGTTCCTGCCCAGATCCCTCCCTCCCTCCATTTTCAATGTCTATTTTATCTTCCCTACTTAGAGGGATTCAAGCATTATCTCTTGAGCCCTCCTTGATACTCATCTTCTCTGGGTCTGTGGATTGTAGCATGATGATCCTGTACATATTGGCTAATAGCCATTTATGAGTGAATAAATACCCTGTGTGTCTTTTTGGATGTGTGGTAGCTCACTCAGGATGATTTTTTCTGATTCCACCCATTTTCAAATTTCATGATATCCTTGTTTCTGATAGCAGAGTAGTATCAGGAGTGAGTTTTAAGGGGCAAAATGGGGAGTCTGTGATTGAGTGAATTGGTAAATCTTACTTGGACATGTTAGCCAAATAATGAATTTTGGTTGTTGGACCTTGATGTCTAGTCTCAGAAATGAGTCAGTGGTCAAATAAGGGAATAATTCTTGGGGACCATCTTTAGAAATATAGTATAATGGTTTAGTGAAGGGGGATGGGTAAAAGAAAAAACCTGTCAGTGCCATGTTTGTCATCATGCCTGTTTGTCATGCTTGGACTCGTGAGAGCCTTTCACCTGGGAGCATGTGGTAGTTTAAATGAGACTGAGACCCATAGTCTAGTATATTTGAATACTTGGGTACCAGTTGAAGAGCTCTTTGGAGGGATTAAGAGTTGTGTCCTTGTTGGAGAAGGTGTGTTGCCGGGGGTGTGGGTGCTTTGAGGTTTCAGAAGCCCGTGCAAGGTCCAGAGTTCCTGCTTGTTCTGCCTGCCTGCCTGCCTGATTGTGTATCAGGATGTAAACTCTCAGCCCCATGCTTGCCTGTCTGCCTGCTTGTGTGTTTCCTTACATGATAATGGACTAACCTTCTGAAACCATAGGCAAAGCCTCAATTAAATAATATTTTTTTGTAAGAGTTGCCATGGTTGTTGTGTCTCTCAAAGCTTTAAAACAGTGACTAAGATAGAGCACTGTCTACTTCTTGAGACCTGATAGCCTCAAGTGCCCTCCTGGGCCTTTCTTTCTTGCAGGTATTTGAGCTCTTCTCTGGCTTCCCGAAGCATTTTCCTGGGACCGACAGACAAATCTCCACAAACCTGCAGGAAAACCTTGACTACATTGGCCACAGTGTAGAGAAGCACAAGGAAACCTTGGACCCCAGCTCCCCATGAGACTTCATAGATACCTCCCTTCTATGAATGGAGAAGGTAAGGCCTGCATGAAAGAGGGGGGGGGATGGGTGAGAGTTAAGAATGGAGATGTGATCAGAGGAAATGTGGGGAGGGGAACAGAGGATGATGAGGAGAGGTAAAAAATGAAATGGAGGAGGTGCAGAAGCATCTGGTTAATTAAGAAAAGAGAAAAGGAGGAAAAATGAAATAGGAAAGAATGAAAGAGCATGGCTGGATAAGAAACACAGAGCAAGGGGCAAAAATCAGAAAGATCACAGAGGAAGAATGAGCCTGGGAGACAAAACATGACCAACTACCAAGGAACAAAGTATAGAGAGAAGACAGTAGAACCCAAGTGGCATTGTCGACGACAGAGAATTGCCAATTGGTCCAGAGAGTGTGAGACTCACAAACAGGACAGTGCCTAGAGATGTGTGTGCATCTCTTTGCACTGTTCCAGTCACCCCTGACCCTCCCTTCTCTCTTCTATCTGGAACCAGGAGAAGTCCAACCAACACACAAATTTCCATCACCAGAATCTCATGATCTATGTGCTTTCTTTCTTCTTGGCACTGAGACCAGGAACACCACACTCCACTATGGTTTCCTGTTCATGCTCAAGTACCCTCATGTTACAGGTACACAACAATTGGATAGTTGGGGGATCTTCTAGCTCCCTTTTGGCTACAGAAGTTTGTGTGGATGAGAGAGATTTGGGCCTCTGATGTTTGGGACTCTGAAAGATTTGGTCTACTGTAGGGAGTTAGATTAATATAAATTAGATTTAGTAAATATCTAGGTTTTTTGATACAGTCTCTTAATTCAGGGCATGAAGAGCAACTTGGCTGTGAGTAATTAGCTTATCAGCTTATGGATGAAGTCACGTGAAATGAGGGGAGTCTCTATGGACTGAAAAACAAGGTTGAAGCCAGGTGAAACAAGGAAAGACTTTATGACCTGGCATTGTTTTTGGCTGCTAAGTGGGTAGAGCCCAAATTAAGCTGAAGCAGGTGGAACAAGGAGTGACCCTATTTAAGGATGGAGCCAGAGGCCCCCCATGATAGAGAGCTCCGAGAGTCCTGCTGGAGAAAGTGCTGGTGAATTGATGGCCAGATCTCCCTGAGGCAAAAAGAAGCTGGTGAGCAGAGAAAGCCTCAGCAAGACAGCAAAAGGCCAAGGACTAAATTCTGTGGCTCAGCTTTTGCCTAGAGGGGTTTGACCTGTCTGAACAGTGGCCTGAATGGAACTGTGGCCAGCTTTAAAGACTGAGACAGAGCGGCAGAGTTGCTGATACAAAGAAATTAAGTTGGCCTACAGTTGGCTGAAGTCTCCCAGAGAGAAGAAAGCCTCAAGCCTTATTTAAAGTGAAACTACAATTTATCCTGATGGATCTACATCTGAGATACTCCAGAATAAGGAGTGCTAAGTGCAATAAAGGGTCTACCCCAGAGACTGTGTTCCTGGTGACTGAGGACCTGCCCCAGAGACTGTATCCTTATGAAAATAGTTGTAGTAGTTATCAATAGGTTTAATGGTTAGGTCTTAGGGGTTGTAGGCATTCACAGGGGTTGCAGGAATTTATAGGAATAGTAATTAAGTAAGTGTATTTATTATAAGTAGATATAGTTATTAATAAATAAGTGTTTAATAATTAAAAATGGGTTTCAGGTCTACTTCTCAACTAAGGCAGCATGGTTGGTGGTGTGTGAATGAACACTCAACTGAGCTGATTTGTGTTGTTTTCTCCAATCACTTAAAGGTTGATCCATCCATCCAACCCACTCATCCATCTATCCACTCATCCATCCATCCACCCACCCATCTATTAATCCATTCATACATCCTCCCATCCATCCATCTATACATCAATCCATCCATACTTCCATCCATCCAACCTTCCATTTCTTCATTTCTTTTGTATTTACAACTATCCATCCATTAATCTTTCTATCCTTCCTCCTCTTCATCCATTCTATTCATTTACCCCATCTATTATCTGTCCGTCTGTCTCTCCATTTATCCATTTTCCCATCCATCCATCTATATGTCTATTCACCTACACATATAGTCATGTTCCCATCTTCTCTATATCCATAGATTATTAATCCTCTATTTGTTCATCTGAGATTTTCCTGAGGACATATATTTCTATTTCTTCTTTCTTTCTTCCTTTCTTTCTTTCTTTCTTTCTTTCTTTCTTTCTTTCTTTCTCTCTCTCTCTCTCTCTCTCTTTCTCTTTCTCTCTCTCTCCCTCCCTCTCCCCCTCCCTCATTCCCTCCCTCCCTCCTTCCTTCCTTTTTCAAGACAGGGTTTTTTTTTTTTTTACATGTAATAAGCCCTGGTTGTCATGGACTCACTTTTAGACCATGTTGGCCTTGAACTCACAGAGAGTGGTCTGCGTCTGTCTTCCAAGTACTGGGATGTGCACCACCAAGCCCAGCAAGAATACATATTTTATTCCCTTATTTGGATTAATCAACTCATTAGTTTTTTCTTTGGTCAAGTATAGTTAAATGAGGTATTTGTCATTGGCTCATTCATATATGAATCTTTTCATTCCTTAATCCTTCCAACTGGCCTTTGAATTCACCCTTCATGTGTCCATCCATTTCTCCATGTATCCATGTAATAACTGACAATTTATCTGTGATTTATTTACCATTAAATACACCTATTTGTTAATTCCTATACTTACTCTTTTATTCATTCACATATTCTTCCATTAAATCTAATACTCACTTTATTGTTGGTTAGTTGGGTTCATTCATTCCTTTGTGTACGAACCATTAATTGATTAATATAATGAGTGATATGTGGATTGTATACATACAACTTTTAGTTTTTCATTTTATTCACTCATTAGTGTTTCCTTTCATTAACTTACTCACCCATTTCTTGTTTGATTCATATGCTCACATTTAAAAAAATTAAAAATGATTTGATGTCATTGTGAGTATATTTGCCGTGGCTCATGTGTAGAAATGACAGGACAACTTTGTGTATTTTATTATCACTTTCCATCTTCTCATGGGTTCTGGGTGTCAATGGCAAGTTTTCAAGTCAAGTACATTGGCTGATTGAACCATTTCATCAGCCAATTATATTTTATATGAAGTCATACATAGATTAATTTACTTCCTCTTATTTCTGGGGGCATAGCCTCAGATACTTAGCCTGGATTTAAATTTATTTTTGAGATAGGGTTTTTGTGTGTGTATGTGTTTGTAGACTTGCTTATCCTGGAACTCACTCTATAGACCAGTATGGCCTTGAACTCACAGAGATCTGCCCGCCTCTGCCTCCCACGTGCTGGGATTAAGGTCATGCTCTACTTTTGACTGCATATATTTCTCTGTAAGGGTGTCAGATCTCCTGGACCTGGAGTTACAGACAGTTTGAGATGCCATGTAGTTGGCTGGGAATTGAACTTGAGTCCTCTGGAAGAACAGATAGTGTTCTTAACCATTGATCCATCTCTTTAGTCCTCTTGATTTTTTAAATAGAAGTTCCATGCAAAGATGTGTGTGTAGGCCTGTGCATGCAGTAATACAATGTATAACTCACTATTTCCCCCTCCAGCCCTCACTTCAAATTTACATTTGAAATTGGCCTTTGCTGTAGGCTTTCCTTTTCTCTCTTTTTATGAGAAGCCTGGAGCTTGTTGAGAAGAAACTAATATGCTCTAAGCATGGCTGGAGTGACGGGTGCTGGAGAGAAGCACAGGTGCACTGTGTCTTTCTCAGCAGAGTCTTCTTGCCCTGTACCGTTCCTGGGTTTTTGACTCCCAGAAAATAGCACTATATTGCCTCTGTGAAGGGGCCATTGTCTATTGTTCCTCTTTTCTGTGCAGAGAAATTCCAAAAGGAGATTGATTAGGTAACTGGCTCACACCACCTACCAACCCTTGACTACTGCACCAAAATGCCATATACTGAACCAGTCATCCATGAGATTCAGAGATTTTCAGATCTTTCCCCAGCTTGTCTACCACACAGAGTCACCAAAGATACATTGTTCCGAGAGTACCTGCTCCCCAAGGTGACGCCAGCTGCAATTCATCATCTCTATTCTATGAGCATACTCTACTCTCCTAATCACCACTCTCATTATGTTTATGTTCCTAGCATTTTGTTTTTCTTAGGTACTGACTCTTTTGCATATAGAAGTCATGGTATGCTAATATCTTTGTATCTTGTAACCTCTCCTAGAACACTGAAGTGTACCCCATCTTGAGTTCAGCTCTCCATGATCCACGGTACTTTGAACAACCAGACACCTTCAATCCTGACCACTTCCTGAATGCCAAAGAGGCACTGAAAAAAAATGAAGCTTTTTTGCCATTCTCCATAGGTGAGACAGAGCTATGATTCCTTTCCCAGACACCAGAGGGCAGGCTCATCTTTTGGGACACAAACAGAAATAAGTCCATGCCTACTGAGTCTATTAATGCCAAGAAACCAAATAATCCAATCAAAAAAATGGGGGACAGAGCTAAAGAGAGAATTCACAAAGGAGGAATCCCTAATGGCTGAGAGACACTTGAAGAAATGTTCAACATACTTAATCATCAGAGAAATGCAACTCAAGACGACTCTGAGATTCCATCTCACACCTGTCAGAATGGCTAAGATCAAAAGCTCAAATGACAGCACATGCTGGCGAGGGTGTGGAGAAAGGGGTACCCTACTCCATTGCTGGTGGTAGTGCAGGCTTGTGCAACCACTATGGAGGTCAGTCTGGCGATATCTTAGAAAACTTGGAATAGCTTTGCCTCAGGACCCAGCCATACCACTTCTGGGTATACACCCAAATGTCTCCTCACAGAATCATAAGGAAGTTTCCTCATCTATGTTCATAGCAGCCTTATTTGTAAGAGCTAGAAACTGGAAACAACCCAGATGTCCCTCAACCAAAGAATGGGTTAAAAAACTGTGGTACATCTCCACAATGGAATATTATTCAGCTATCAGAAATAATGAAATTATGCAATTTGCAGCCAAATGGATGGAACTAGAAAAGCTCATCCTGAGTGAGCTAACCCAGACTCAGAAGAATGCATATGGCATCTATTCACTTATAGTAGGATTTTAGCTATATAGTAGAGGATATCGATACTACAACCAACACACCAAAGGGAACATGGACATAGACTTTTTATTTTTATCTTTTTTAATTTTTTATTCTTTTTATCTGTTTGTCTGCTTATTTGTTTGTTTGTTTTTTAGTTCTCTCTCCTGGGCAATGAGACACTTTTCACTGGTGGTACTGCCTCGTAGACCCCCAATGAATGAGGAGGCTCTTGGCCCTCATACGACCTCTGAACTGAGGTGAGGGACTGTTATATAGGGACACCCCACTCCAGAGAAATGGGATGGAAGGGTTAGGAGGTAAAGAAAAAAATGAAATGTGAAGTTTTGGCCTTTTGCTACTAATTGTCATACACTGTTTAGGATAATTAAGAAATGCAAACTAATAGTCATGCAAGCCGGTCATTGTGTTAGGTACTATGACAGTGTATTATAGTTATTTTCTAAGCTAATCAGAAATAAATCTGCTAAGAGACAAGCAACATCTGCTTATCCTAATTTAAAAGATAGATAGGGCCTCTTCAAAAACCCCAAGAGATCTGCAGAATACGGCATTCAAAGATGTTTTCTTAACTTTAGATTATTTTTTAATATCAAGACATATCAACTCCTGACAGCACCCCGTATTCTACTACAAGTAGAAGATGAGCATCGAAGTATCTCCAGTGGGAGATGATTGAATTAGTCACAAGCCTATCTCTTGGCAGGAAAAGTCCCTTGCTCCAACTGTAGACAGAATGCTGTCCAAAAAGGACAAAACTTGGAAGCAGGTAAGTCAACAGCCTAGCTCTGCCAAGACAGGGTAGGCAAGACCCCTGCTCTACAATCAATGTCTGTCAGAGAAATGGGGCCAAATGACTGAAGATTGAGGTTTTAATGTATGGAGAGAAAATGGGAACTGTCCAGGCAGCCACTGGTATGTCATTTCTTAGTTTTGGAAGCTGCAGGCCCTGTACTTCCTATAAAATAAGATATATTTATCCCTCTCAGGTCTCTGAGGTGGTTGAGGAATAGATAGCTAGAGTCTCATAATTAAATTTTGAGTTGTTTAGGAGTCAAGAGAGTGTTATGGCTCTAAGAAGATGCTTTTAAAATTGTGTTGCAAGTTAGTATGAATGTTGAGTTAGATATAGAACTTTAAACTCATGGAGATGGTTAGATAGTAGAATGTTAAAGTCAGGTGCCAAATACATATGGACTGGACATTGGGAATGTACACTAAGCCATATAACCCTCATAACTGTGGCCTAATTACCTCTGTTGTTTTGTATTGTATTTATTATTATAAGAGAAAGAGCCATTTGTCGTACTGAACGGGGTAGCTGTTGGGGGAAAAAAGATATACCTTAAACTTAAAAAAAAGGGAAGAGGAAGGGGTTTGAGGGTGGGAGGGTGGGACTGGAGGGGGGAGTAGGGAGGGGATTGCGATTGAGATGTAAGTGAAGAAATAAAACAGAAAGTAAAAAAAAATAAAGCTAGCTTCCTTGCATGAGCCATCCCATTCACCCTAGCACTAGCCGTATGGTGGGACTCTTGAACTAAAGGAACATGTTGGTCAAGAGGAATTTGATAAAGTAATTAAAAACCTCTAAATCAGAACAAATCCCTTTTCATTTCTTTATAAATATGGAGGAAATCTTTTTAAAGAAGTGAAAACATTTGTCTTTAATCATGATTAAATGCCTGACAAAATAGAATCTTTACAGAAAATAAAATGTGCTCAGCTTAAAGGCAGGTTTCTACCACTGCTCTAAAAATTAAACAAGAGATTAATAGAGGATATGGGAACACATAGTAGTCTCTTGTCAGGAACTTAAATATGTCTTCAAACCAATGCTGTGGTTCCTATGCAAAGTCCTAAAAATAGCAGAAGATAGCTTCTTCACTTTAGAAACTTTAATGACTGAAATAATCCATCAATTCTTCTTAGATGCATCAAATTCATTAATTGTGTTACTTTTCTTGATAGACTTAAGTTTATTTTTCCCCTTTTATTACAAATAGATTATTTTCTCACACAATATATTCTGGTTGCACATTCCTCTCTTCTACTGCTCCCAATTCCTCCGCACCTTCTTTCCCATCTGGATCTACTCCTTTTCTGTTTCTCACTAGAAAAAAACAGTATTCTAAGAGATGACAACATACCATGTCAAAAGAAAATATAACATGATAACACTGAACTCATGACATCAGAGTTAAGCCGGGCAAACCAACAGAAGGAAAACAGCCTAAGAGAAGGTACAAGAATCAGAGATCTAATCATTCACCCACTCAGGAATCTGATGAAAATACTAAACTGAAATCTATAATATATACACAGAGGAATTGGCCCAGACCTGTGCATGCTGCTTCAGTCTGTGAGTTCATATGAACTTTGTTAATGTTGATTTAGAAGCCTTGTTCTTATGGTGGCTTCCACCCAATCTGGCTCTTGCACTCTTTCAGCCTCCTCTTTCACAGAGTTCCCTGAGCTGTGAGGGGAGGGAGTAGATGGATACATCCCATTTAGACCTGTGTGTTCCAAGGTCTCTCTATCTCTTTCTCTACGCAATGTCTGGCTGTGGGTCTCTGTATTTGTCCCCATCTGTTGCAGGAGAAAGTCTCTCTCATGATGGCTGAATAAGGCAACAATATATGAGTACAGCAGAATATCTTTAAGATTTATTGTCACTTTTTTTTTTGAGCAGTAGCATTTGTTTTTGTCCTAGGTCTCTGGGCTATCTAGTCTCTTCTTCTTGGTCACCTAAGCAGTGTCGAGTATTCAAACCAGACATTGGATGGTTACTCCCACAAGCTTTGGGCCACCATTGCACCCTAGCACATTTTGCATCAGGACAGCATTGTCCATCAAAGTTTTCATGGCTGGGTTGGTATATACACTACTCTTCCAGTAGCCTGCAGAGTACTTTTCATATCAAAGATCCTAGAAGATGGTGGTAAAGGTTCTATGTGGGCACCAGCTTGACCTCTCCATATTCAATGAGTTGTGTGGGAGTTGTCTTCAGCAATAGGGCCTTGTCATTTGTGGAGAGCAACTTATTATGTTGGCAATAGCCTGAGTTCTTTGGGGATTTCCATGGGACCCTTTAGGCCGACAACTCCATTCATTGGCTGTAACACAGTCCTGGTACTAGAAGGTTGATTTGGTTACAAGAGATGACCATTTGGAACTCTGTTTCCCTCATCATTTGGAGACTTCATTAGGATCACCTTCATATATTTTAGGAAGTTTCCACTGCACTAGATTTCCATACCATCTCTCAGATGCTCCTGGGTTCTACTTGTCTCTCCCCACATTTTATCCCTCAAACCCATCTCTCCTCCTCACCTGACCCTCCCCTTCTTGTCTCTTCTGCTTCCCCGAGTCCACCCATACAAATCTGTTCTATGTTCTTCTCTCAGGGAGGACCATCTTTCTGTCCTAGTCAATTTATCTACACATAACCTTTCTAGATCTATGGATTGTATCTTTGTTATGATTTATTTAATGGCTAGTATATACACATAAGTGTATAACACTATATTTGTCTTTCTCAGTCTCAATTACCTCACATGGGACGATTTTTTCTAGTTCTATTCATTTGCCTGCAAATTTCATGATGTTATTTATTTTACAAGCTGAATAATATTCCTTTGTATAAATGTACCACCTATTTCTTAATCTGTTCTTTTGTTGTGGAACATCTAGGTTGTTTCCAATTCTGGCTATTATCAATATAGCAGCAATGAATATGGTTGAGCAAATGTCCTTGTGGTAGTATAAAGCATTGGGTATAAGCCCAATATTGGTATAGCTGGATGTTGAGGTAGATTGATTTCCAACTTTCTGAGGAACTACTATATTGCTTTTCACAGTGGCTGTATAAATTTATATTTCCACCAGCAATGGAGGAATGTTCTCCCAACTCCACATTCTCTCCACCATGAGCCGTCACTTGTGTTACTGATCTTAGTCATTCTGAGAGGTTTAAGATGAAATCTCACAGTAGTTTTGATTTGCCTTTCCCTGATGGCTAAGGATGTTGAACATTTCTAAAGTATTTCTCAGCCTGGGTTTCCTCTATTGAGAAATTTCTGTTTAGATGTGTGTTTTATAATTGGATATTTTTATGTTTAATTTCTTGAATTCTTTCTTTATTATGGATTCTAGTCCTCTATTGAATGTGAAGTTGGCAAAAATAATTTTCCATTCAGTAGGCTGCCACTGTGTCTAAATGATGGTGTCCTTTCTCTTAGAGAAGCCTTTCAGTTTCATGAGATCCCATTTGTTAATTGTTAATGTTACTGTCTGTGCTATTAGTGTTCTGTTCAGGAAGTTTTTTCTTCTACCAACAAGTTCAAGGCTATTCCACACTTTCTCTTCCATTAGGGAAGTGTATCTGGTTTTATATTGGGGTCTTTGATCCATTTTGAGTTGAGTTTTGTCCAGGGTGATAATTATGGTTCTGTTCACATTCTTCTAATGTAGTAATCTAGTTTGATCAGCACCATTTGTTAAAGATTCTGTCTTTTTTTTTCCAGCACATATTTTTAGTTTCTTTATCAAAGATCAGGTGTCCATAGGATTGTGGATTTATGTCTGGGTCTTCAATTTGATTCAATTAATCAATGTATTTGTTTTTATGCCAATACCATTACTATAGCTTCACATTACAACTTGAAATTCGAACTGGTGAGATATCCAGCAGTTCTATTATTTTCAGATTTATTTTAGCTGTCCTGGTGTGTGTGTGTGTGTGTGTGTGTGTGTGTGTGTGTGTGTGTGTGTGTGTCCATATGAAACTGAGTATTGTGTTTTCAAGATCTGTGATGTTTTCTGTTGAAATTTTGATTGGGATTGCATAAATTGTGTAGATTGCTTTTGGTTGGATGACCACTTTTGGTATGCTAACCCTACCAATCTATTTGCATGGGAGGGTTACTGGTTTCTGTGAATTAATTTTATCTAGCAGTTTCCTGAAAAATTTTATCAGCTGTTGGAATTCTTTCATGGAATTTTTTGCTTCCTTATGCAAACTATCATATCAACTACATAAATGATATTTTGTCTTCTTATGTCCTTGATCTCCTTCAGCTGTCTGGCTCTAGCTAAGACTTCAAGTATTCTATAGAATGACTGGAAAACCTTGTCTTGTTCTGAATTTTAGTGAAATTGCTTTGAGTTCATCTCCATTTAATTTGATGTTGGCTTTAGGCTTGCTTTAGTAAACTGCCTTTATTATGTTTAAGTATGTCTCTTGTATCTCTAAACTCTCCAGGCCTTTTATAATGAAGGGGTATTGGGTTCAGTCAAAGGCCTTTTTTGAAAATAATGAGATGATCATGTGCTGCTTTTTTCAATTTGTTTATATGGAGAATTACATTTATTGATTTTTCATATATTAAACCATCTCTGAATCTCTAGGTTGAAGCCTACTTGATCATGGTGGATGATCTTTTCAATGTGTTTTTTGGATTTGGTTTGCAGGTATTTTATTGAATATTTATGTATCTGTGACCATAACGGAAGTTATTCTGCAATTCTTTTTCTTTGTTGAGCCTTTATGTGGTTTGTGTATCAGGGTAATTATGTTCTCATAATGTGAAATGGCCAAGATTCCTCCATTTTCTATTTTGTGAAATAATTTGAGGGGTGTTAGCATTAACTCTACTTTGAAAGTCTAATAGAATTGTGTGCTAATACTATCCATCCCCGGGCTTTTTCTTGGTAGGGAGATTTTAAAAAATAATGTTTATTTTTATTTTATGTGCACTGATGTTTTGCCTGCTGTATTTCTGTGTGAGGGTGTCAGATCCCTTGGAACAGGAATTATAGAGAGTTTTGAGATGCCATGTGGATGCTGGAAATTGAACCTGGGTCCTCTAGAAGATCAGTCCACTCTCTTAACCATTGAGCCATTTCTCCAGCCTCTGATTCAGAGATTTTTAATGACTGTTTCTATTCACTAGAGGTTAGAGGTCTGAATAAATTCTTTGTCTGATCTTAGTTTAACTTTGATAAATGGTACCTATTAAGAAAATTATTTATTTTAGAACTTCAAATTTGATGGAATATAAATTTTTAAAGTATGTCCTTATAATAATCTGGATTTCCTCAGTGTCTCTTGTTATGTTTCCATTTTTACATCTGATTTTGTTAATTTAGATATTCTCTTTCCACCTTTAATTTGGATAAGAGTTTGTTAATCTTAATGATTCTCACAAAATACCAGTTGTGTGTTTTCTTGATTCTTTGTATTGTTCTCTTTGTTTTTATTTTACTGATTTAAACTCTGAGTTTGATTATTTATTGCCATCTACTTCTTTTGGGTGTGATTTCTCTTTGTTTGAGAGCAGTGATTCTCAACCTTCTTAATGCTGTGACTCTTTAGTACAGTTCCTCATGTTATAGGGACCCCCAGTCATAAAATTATTTTGTTGCTATTTCATAACTGTAATTCTTCTAATTTTATGAATCATAATGTAAATGTCTTATATGCAGGATATCTGATATGTGATCCCCAAAGGGTTTATCACCTACAGGTTGAGAACTGCTATTCCAGAGCTTTTAGGTGTGCTACTAAGTTGGTAGTATGAAATTGTTCCTATTTTTTCAAATCTAGGCTGTTAGTGCTATAAACTTGTCTGTTAAAATTGCTTCCATTGTCTTTAAGTTTGGGTATTCTGTGCATTCATTTTTATTGAATTCCAGAAAGTCTTTAATTTCTTTATCCTTCCTTTCTTTCTTTCTTTCTTTCTTTCTTTCTTTCTTTCTTTCTTCCTTCCTTCCTTTTTCTTTCTCTCTTGTATTCTTTGGGGTTCTTTCTTTCATCTTTTGTATTTTGTTGGTAAAGCTTGCCTGTGTAGCTCCTGTTTGAATTCCTAAAATGTTCATTTCCAGAATATCCTCAGTATGGCTTTCCTTTACTGGTTCTATTTCTATATTCAGGTCTTGAATGTTTCCTCCATCTCCCTGTTAGTGTTTTCCTGGATTTCTTTAAGGGATTTATTCAATTTTTCAAAATCACCTCTATCATCTCCCTACAGGCTATTTTAAGGTCTTTCTCTTGGGCTTCAGTTATGTTGGGATATGCAGGACCAGTTGTGGTAAGGTTGCTGAATTCTCATAGAGACATGCTGTCCTGACCTTCTTGATTGTATTTCTATGCTAGCAACTAGGAATTTGGGATTGGGATGATTATAGGTCTAAGTACTGATGTCTGGTGTTGGGGTAGTGTTAAGCATTCTAAATGTTAATTAATTGGTTCTGCTTGCTGTCTGTTACTTACATTGACTCTGATTGGTTAAATAAAATGCCGAGGCCTGAGACTGGGCAAAGACGGAGAAAGGTGGGACTTCCTGGCATTAGAGCAGGAAGCCTGCACTTTAGAAAAAGGATTCCAGCTAGGAGCAGCAGGAAGGAGGCACACACCATGGATTAGAAAAAGGAACCTCATTCCACATGGCCAGGAACATCAGCATATTGTGGAAAATGGCAGTCCAAGGGGACGTATGTATATATGGGTTCATATTTGGGTAATAGAATTATGAGCTAGCTTAGATGGGCTAAGATTGCACAACTCAGGCCATGGCTTGTTAAAATCTATGTGGTGTCTGAGTACTCATTTATAATCTCTTGTTAAGGATTAGCCACCGAACCAATTAACAATAACATAAATACTGGGTAAATAATTTAATTAGCCATATTTTTTTTTACAAATGGTGCCCAGCATTTGGCAATTAGAATCCATGCTTACAGTGTAAGAATTCCTTGGTGAAAGCTGGTTTCCTAGCTCAAGAGCAGGGAACCAGACTCAAATGCATTTCAAAGGTGGGCTACCTTAACAAAAGCTGTCGCCTTGCAGCAAAGTCGGAGAACTAAAGCTTAGTTTTCCTTATGTACTAAAAAACTGGCAGGCTTCTAAACGTAATTTGAGAGTGGAATTAACCGCCTAGATTAAAAATGGAGGAATTCATAATGCCTCAATACGTTTGGATTCCAATTGAGTTTGTTCCTCTTAGCATGCAAATGATTTTTACCCTGACAATTGTGGTTCTGTGTATCGTTTTTGAGAAAGTTCAGACTAGGATAGTCTTGAAGGAAAGAATTTACAGATGGAATGCTAAATTGCCAACAATGATAATGAAGGAAAGAGGGAGGCCTTTCCTGATAAATAAGGCAAAATTGATGGCAGCTGGAGCTAAGAGCTCCTTGGCTATGAGATGCTTCTCAGGGCTTTCTGGGAAGGGTCCACCAGTGAAATACAGTAACAACTAGATTCTAAGGAATAAAGAACAAAACTTTACTTGCAGCATGGGATGGCATGGTTAGACATGCGAAGGCTTTTGGAATGTTGTTTCTTTGCTTGATTTTTGTTCAGATGTCTTTGATTTTCCTATATTGGGAGGTAGAAAGGATATTTTTCTGGTTTGGCCTTGCTAAAGCATATGAGAATTTTGAAGATTTTGGGCAGATTTTGAATTGTCACTACAGTTCAAAGTTACTCTCAAGGTTACAGAAATACTAAAATCTGGGATTTAAGTGAAATATTTGAGCAGGGTGGTACTGACACATGCCTTTAATCCCTTAACCCCATCACACTAGAGGAAGAAACAGGCAGATCTCTGGATTCTAGAACAGCCTGGTTTAAACAATAAAAGCAGGGTGGGAAACCTGCTGAGGAGATAAAGCTGCTTACTAAAGACAGTCTAGAATTCAAAAATGACACATTTTTTCCTTGATGTTAAGTTTAATAATGTCCTTACTGATCTAATGGATAAATACACATAATATTAAATTTATGTGAAGAGAAAGGGCTCACAAGCTAGTCCCATTAGTTGTGGGGCTCCCACTAGAGAACTGGTTTCAAGAGACATTTTACCCTGAAGGACATATGTTAATCACTGGGTGTGAAGGTGCGAGCATTTAATCCCAGCACTTGGAAGACAAAGACAGGTGGATCTCTGAACTTCACCAAGGTCAGCAGGTCTATAAAGTAAATCCAGGACAAGGATACACAGATAAACCTGTCTCAAAAAAAGGAGAGAGAGAGAGAGAGAGAGAGAGAGAGAGAGAGAGAGAAAGAGAGAGATTTTGTTAATCAATGTAAGGACCCAGAATTAGGCTTGGGAAGAACTTGCAAACTGCATGCCTCCCATAGCCAACAGTTAAGAAGAGCTAACATATCATGCTATTTTACAATAATCTCCTTAAGAATGGAGCTTCCATGGGAGAATTGGAGCTCAAATTAATACAAAAAATGATTTAATTAATGTTATTGTTTAATAAGGGTAATTCAATTATTTAAGTTTATACCTTGATCTCAAAACTTGGAAGACAAGGGAAGAACAGGTTCCGTGTGTGTTCAAGGCCAATCTGAATCTACAGAGCTCTACAGAGCAAATCAAGACATCCCAAGCTACAAAGAGAAACCCTGTCTCAATAAGGATAGATATATCCACATAGAAATTAAATCTCCAAAAAAAGGAGAAAAGGAAAGAAAAAATATATAAATACAAAACTTTGATCCCAAAACAAGGGAGACAAAGACAGAGACAGATTGGTTCTTTTGAGTTTGAGGCCAACCTAATCTACAAAGAGCCAGAACAAAACAGAATAAACCTGTTTTAATCAATTAATAAATATATGTCAACTGTTGAGGAGAATACTTAAACTCCATACAGTCTTATGCTGTATTTTCAATTTAAAATAGATTATATATAGCATATATATGTAATACTATTATATCTCATGTTTTTATATGGCATGAATGGAGACTTGCAAATGTCTTTCTGCTGTTCAAAGAACAGAAAATATTCCTTAATTGATTTGTGCATCCCGCACATCCAAGGCATTTTGGTAATTGCAGAACTATATGTTACTTGTGAGAAATTATATATTTTCAGAACCGGACCAGATTCCAAAGAAGACAAGACAAGAAACCCAGATGATCCAGCCTCATAGACTGCCTCAATAGCTGTTTCTTCAAAAATCTGCATCAAGAACAACTTCAAACAGCTTGCTGAGATGGCTCAGCCTCAAGGACTGAACTTTCGTACCAAAGTCCAGCTTTGAACTACAAGTTGCTCAGAACATTCAAATTGTCGAGCACATAGAGATTGGACAACAAATGTTACAATGTACTTGCTTAACCATTTTTTTTCACATTTTATTTGGGCCCCTAAACAGGTTTTCTGCGTCCCAATTCAGCAGGAAGCAGTTTTAAGAGAGCGATGTCCCATTCCCAAAAAATGGGGTGGATGATTCTTTGTTCATTTGATGTGTTATAAATATTGTTTAGAGATAATGGTTACAAATTGTTATATGGTCTTGTTAAGCAAGGTATAGGAAGTTAGACTTGGAGATCTCTTTTTCTTTTCTCTATCCTTCTTTCTCTCTTATATAGTGGGAAAAGACTTGAAAAGAAAAAGAGGGGGAATATATTTATATAATATAGAAATGATAAGATATAAGGATAGATTATTGAATATGCTCTGAAACTTAAAATTATTGTTGGTATATAATTTTGTATATTGATACAAAAATAAGATTAAGTTTGATTCATTAGTATAGAATTTTATATTTTGACATATAATATGTTATTTCAACTCTTGTATAAGGTATTGTGCATGTACAAATCATTTAAAAGTATAGGTTTACTTCCGATCCTTTTATGGGTTGCTATTGCAATCTATTTAGGAGTCTGGATAATACAAATTTACTGGCCAGTCAAGCTCCTGGTCATGTCAAATACTAGGTTAAACTGACAATAAATGGATAAAAATATACAGTTTGCTTGTTCAAAGATATATAGATAGATGATAGATAGATTTATAAATAAAATAGTAGATGTCTTCAAAACCCTCAGAGGCATACAGAAAATGGCATTTAAAGATGTTTTTATTATTATAAGAATCGTTTGACTTAAGACAGTCAGCTCCTGACAGCTCCCATTTGACTTGGAAGAAGACAATGAGCATCAAAAAGAAATCTCCCATCAGGAGATAATTCCTCAAAAAGAAATCTCCCATCAGGAGATAATTCCTATTGGGCAAAAATGCCCCTGCTCTCTCAACAGACTATATACAGTCCAAAGATGGACCACAGCTTAAATGCAGGTAAGTCAATGTCCTGATTCTGCAGAGACAGAATGGGAAAATCCTTATTATTTCCTGCTGCATAATTTAGTCTATGAAAAATGCTTGGCCAGAAGGCTGAAGATGATGCTCCAATGATATCAAGTGATATTTGGGACTGTCTGGGCAACAAACTGTCATATTTATTTTTGGAAGCTGCTCTCCTATGCTTCCTACTCACTCAAATAATAACTTTATCCCTTCTTATGTCTTTGATGGGTTGAAGGCATAATAGTTATAAAATTTCAATTGAACTTGAGTTGTTTAGGATTTAAAAGGATATTTTCAAGTCTAAATGAAATCTTTAGGTTTATAAATATAGGGTATGATAGAAATTATTTTGGTTCAGAACTTTAGACACAGCAAGATAGATAAGATGATTTTTTTCTTCTTCAAGATTGCCTGATACAAATAGGCTAAACATTATGTGTATAATTTTTATATATAGTTTTCTTGATTGTTTCATATTTGTTCTTATTGTTTTTACTATATGAGTTAAAAAATTTAGCCTTTTTTTGACAAAAGGAGGGAATTTTTGGGGTAGTGTTAAGCATTCTAAATGTTAATTGGTTCTGCTTGCTGTCTGTTACTTACATTGACTCTGATTGGTTAAATAAAATGCCGAGGCCTGAGATTGGGCAAAGATGGAGAAAGGTGGGACTTCCTGGCATTAGAGCAGGAAGCCTGCACTTTAGAAAAAGGATTCCAGCCAGGAGCAGCAGGAAGGAGGCACACACCATGGGTTAGAAAAAGGAACCTCATTCCACATGGCCAGGAACATCAGCATATCATGGAAAATGGCAGTCCAAGGGGACATATGTATATATGGGTTTATAGTTGGGTAATAGAATTATGAGCTAGCTTAGATGGGCTAAGATTGCACAACTCAGGCCATGGCTTGTTAAAATCCACGTGGTATCTGTGTACTCATTTATAATGTCTGCTTAAAGATTAATTGTTCCAAATCAATCGACAATAATCTAAATACTGGTTAAATAGTTTAATTAGCTATATTTTTTACAGTCTGGTTTTGTCTTTGTTGGGTGTGTTTTGTTTCTTGGCTTCTGTTTCCTCTCTGGGCTTTAGGTGAGTATGTTGCCTATTAGGACATTTTCTGTGGATTTGTTTCCCTGGCCTGCTCAGCGGGTATGTTTCCAGGGAATGTCTGTTGATGTTGGAAGCTGAGGTAATTGGATGAGTTGGGGGAAGCTATGTTGGAGGAGAAGATCTTTGTGATATCTTGGGGATGACTCAGGTAGGGAAGGGAGGCCACAACAGGTGTTCTGCTACAGAGTTGGAGATGAGATTGGGGGTATTGGATCTGGAAGAGCAGAAGGTGTGAATCCATGGTCAGCCTACCTGCTTCCTTGGCAGGAGTGGCCTTTTGGTTAGAAAGAGGTGATTGCTTGGGTTGGGGTAACTGCAATGAGTTGGCAGTTTAGACTGCGATCTGTTGGGTCCTCAGGGATGGCGGCAGAGGTGCTGGGAATGCTACAGCAAGTGTTCTGTTGTAGAGCTGGGGTTAGACTGGGGATTGAGTCTGGGGAACAAAGGGAGAGGTAAAGATCTGCAGTCAGCTTACCTGGTTCCCTGGCAGGAGTGGCCAGTGGGTTAGCAGAGAGTGCAAATTCATTTTCATAAGAAAAAACAGCAAGAACAACCAACACCATTTATGAACACTGTCTTGAGCTGGATAGGGTCTTGTGGCTAGGGAGGCATTTGTCTGTGAGCACTGGGGAGATGGTGCATGTCTTGACACACTTGTCCCTGTTTGCATTCAATACTCTTTGGCTTGTTAGATTACAAGACAAATAAAAATCACTAACATTTATTTAAGCAAAGAAATCATTCATGATGGATAATATCCTAAGCCAGAGAAAGTTCAGAGTTCCAGCACCTATCAGTGTCAGCAGGTGGTATCTATAGATGAAAGAGGGAGCTGGCCATGTACACACACCTTGATTGGTGCCAGCTCCACTTCTGCTTTACTTGGCCATGCTGGAGTAGTTGGCTGCCTGGGATTGGTCAATTGCTATGAGTGACTGAGACTTTTTCTTTATTGGAGGAATAGAATCTCAAGTTAGTGCATAGTTTGGTTGCCTACTGTGTTTGACTTATTTGTTGCACACAGAATCTGCCTGCAGCCAAATTTAACTCAGTTTAATGGACTATTTATAGCATGTAAACATGAAAACTCTGTGTTCAGGTTTCTTATCTTTTGAGTAAAGGGGTGTTCTAGAAACAATTTCTTAAACTTTAGTTGTTCCAATATCCCTCTGCCTGCACTCTCTCATCTTAGGGATAGAATCCATGGCTGTGTGTAGGTTAAGCAAGTTTTCTTCCAAAGAGCCCATACCTCCAGCCTCTTCCTGGTGCATAGAGGGTGCTTTCCTTCTGAGCCTCTCTGTACTTATCCCCTCACTGAGGAGTTTTAGGGAAGTGCTCTCTTTGTGAGCCATATCTCAGCTATGGATTGTAAAGTCGTGAGTGTACAAGTGACTTCAGTAACCCTGGGCTCAGTTTTGCTCCTGGCTCTGTCCAGTATAATGGCTTCCTTTATATTTCATCTTTAGAGTTGGAGACACATAGGGCAATGAGATAAAAATGAATTGTTTATATAATGGTTCCAAGTTTAGAAAGGCAAGCATGTGAAGAAAATGGACAGATAGAAATATAATAGAGAGGTAAGGTCATTGTAACAGATTCTAACAAAGAGAGTCACAAGGAGACAACAATGAAGCTACAATAGGAGGAGATAATTTGTAAGAAACAGAGAGTGAACATGAAACAGAAGAATGGTGGTGAACCAGAGGTGAAGGAGAAAGACAGGAAGAGGAGGAGAAGAGAGAAAAGGAAGTTGGATAAGGACGTAATTTGCAATAGTCAGAGGAAAATGAGGGAGAACACAGATAGATCTTGTGAGAAGCTATCCTTAGACAGAGACGGGGGAATTGTGATAGTTAGGATGAGTTAGGGAGTTTAGAAAGACAAAAGCAGAGAAAATAGCTCAAAGATACATAGTGGTGACTAGTTCAGGGAGAAGACCATAGGCAGAGGCAGAAATGGCAATCTAGTGAGACAGAGACAGACAGAGAGAGAGAGGGGGGAGGGAGGGAGGGAGGGAGGGAGAGAGAGAGAGAGACCCAAAAGGTGTTAGAAATGCTAGAGGCAAAGAGACAGGAATGGTGTCCAAATATCCAATTCTATACATGGGAACATTGTGTTGAGAGTGATATAAGTCATTAATTTTTTTTTGCAGAAAAATCTAGGTCATGGGAATCAGTTGTAGGAGAACTATCTCAGAGACCTACTTCACAAATTTCTAAGCTCATGTCACCCAAATTCTGGTAAGGCGAGGCCGAAATGCGTGGGGTGCATTCCCTAAATACTCCCACACAGGCATGATTTTCCAACCCATAGGGTACAGGGGCTGATGGGAAATACTTCCTGCACCAGGAGGTCCCAAGCAGTCAGTTGCAGATTGAGAATCACTGAGGTACTTGTAGTAATGCCTGTGAGTTTGCTTTCAGGCTCCCATTGCTCCATGATACTCTATTCCTGAGGCTACAAAACAGCAAGGGCTTCTTACACATCTGAAAACTCAGGGGGGTCTATTGACTCCTTGTCATGTGCACCTGCCCACTCTCAGTTGTATGAACAATGTGTTTAAGAATTTGTTCAATCTCATGGTGAAGAAGTAAGGGGTCAGAGAGGAAGATGAGGGACAGAGGGAACAGAGAAGAGAGACAGAAAGGACTTGTTATGTAGCCCAGGCTGTTCTGAACCCATCATCTTCCTGCCTCAGTCTTCCAAGTACTACAATTACAGGCATGTGCCCCCATGTCTTGCTCATATGGGAATTCTTCTAAACAGTACCTATCCCTATGAGATGGGGATCTATATTTTCATATGAGAAGTGAATGACACAAAAGATGCTGCATTATAAATGTGTACACAAACACACTCCATACCTACTCTAAGTGGATTCTTACAGTTCTGGAGCAAGGACTCTGGTAATCTAACAAAAGCCACAAATCTTTCAAAAATGACCACAAGACATCCACCAACAATTTGTCCTGCCTTTAATGATGTATTTATTGCATATATGTTTGCATATGTATACATGTGTAATACAGTGTGGGTATGTGTTTATGTCAGAGGACAGGTTGTTGGAGTTGGTTTTCTCCTTCCAGCATGTGGGTCCAGGAGCTTGAATTCATATCCTGAGTATTGATGGTTGGTTTCTTTCCATGTTAGAACATCTCACTTGCCCTTGTGCCAATTCTTTAAGGTGTTGAGAAATCTCTTAACATTCTCAGTTGAATTGCAGAATGAGGGTAAAACTCATTTTTGTTCATTGCAATAGGCAGAGTTGTCTAATTTGGTTTAGTGAAAGGACAGTCAAAAAGTTGTAAACTGGCCCAGGCTCACATGGTTCTCTTTCTGTGCCCACAGGAAAGCACATTTGTCTTGGTGAAGGCATTGCCTGCAACAAATTGTTCCTTTTCTTCACCACCATCCTCCAGAATTTCTCTGTATCTATCCCTGCGGCTCCTAAGGACATTGACCGCACTCCCAAGGAGAGTGGAATCGACAAAATACCCCCAACCTACCAGATATGTTTCTTGGCCCACTGATTGGGATGAGGGAGCAGGGTGTCCCCACTTCTGTAGAGGATGGCCCCATCTTTCTGTCTCTGAGAGGCTTGATGGAAACCAGGCCCTAGTGCACTGATCACATCCTTCCATGTATTATGGCTTCTCCAAAGCTCCAAGGCATATTCTCCTCCCCTGTGAAGGGCACTGGAGATACCAATCAAGTGCCATTTTTGATATGTGAACAGAGAGACTTCTGGTGGTCACATCTCATGCTGAGTCATTTCTCTGTTGCTCTCAGCAACTGCATCTCAATTTATCAGCTCTGTGTGCCTCATTATCTATTCTATTGGACTCTGTATATGGTCTGAATTCTTGATGGGGTGATGTTAAGCATTCTAAATGTTAATTGATTGGTCCTGTTTGCTGTCTGTTACTTACATTGTCTCTGGTTAAATAAATGCTGAGGCCTGAGATTGGGCAAAGACAGAGGTAGGTGGGACTAATGTGTGCAGGCTTTTGAGACAGAGAGGTTGATGGGAAGAAGAAGCCAGGAGCAGGAAGGAGGAGGACACATGCCATGGGTTAGAGAAAAGAACATCATTCCATGTAGTTTGGAACATCAGCATAGAGTAGAGAATAGCAGTGCAAGGGGATGTATGTATATATGGGGTCATACTTGAGAAATAGAATTAAGAGCTAGCTTAGATGGGCTAAGATTGCACAATTCAGGCAAAGGCTTGTTAAAATCCATATGGTGTCTGTGTGCTCATTTATAATGACAGGTTAAGGATTAACTC
Source organism: Lophiomys imhausi (assembly GCA_907164525.1). Classification (NCBI taxonomy): domain Eukaryota; kingdom Metazoa; phylum Chordata; class Mammalia; order Rodentia; family Muridae; genus Lophiomys; species Lophiomys imhausi. Next base: position 1,377,224 of record CAJQZJ010026257.1, on the reverse strand, counting down.
TGCCAACCAATTAATGATAATATAAATACTAAGTAATAATTTAATTAGTCATTTCTCTACAAATTCTATTTCTACTTTCTATTCACACTTTCCTAACATGTATGGCTCATGTAAACAGAATCATATGGTGTGTGATCTTTGGTGTCTTTTGTATTTTACTTTATACAATATTATCTAGGTTCCTATATTCGATAGGCCACAGTCATGCTGTGTCATGGACTGTTCTCATGCTCTTTCTCAGCATCCTCTTCCTGCGTTTTCTCTCTTGGCAGAGGTCTCTCAGCCTATGCCTCTGAGTTGTATGATTCTTAACAATCTCAGGTTCTGTTTGTTTCTCTTTAAATCTCCCAAGAATCACATCATTGCTTGCATTAGTTGGGTTCTCTGAAGGAACAGGACTGACCAAATCAATTAGTCCATCAGTCTGTATGTCTTTCTGCATGCCTATTTGTCTCTCTCAATCCATCTATCACACATGCATATGTGTATGTATGTATGTATGTATGTATGTATGTATGTATGTATGTATCTATTTTTCTATTCATCTACTATCTATCTATCATGTATATATGTGTGTGTATGTATGTATCTATCAATGTATGTATCCTTCTATTCATCTATCATCCATCTGTTTATCATCAGTCTATCTGTCTATCTATCTATCATCTACCTATAGTGTATATATGTATGTATCTATCTGTTGGGAGGATTTGGAGTGGAGCTGGTTAGATAAGAATATGTTAAAACCCTGGAAATCTCAACATTGGAGTCTCATGCTCCATCCTGAGAAAGGAAAGCATGGAACAATCTCTCTCCATGCTTCTGCCTGCCATAGGAGCATATAAAGACAACTTCCAAATGGCTACCTTCCTTGTATCATGTAACAAACAATCCTCCAGGAGGTCACAAGTGAGCTTGGTCATGTAACCAGCCTCTGAGACATTTCCCCATGTAAATATGGCATTGCAAACATCTCAATCTCTGTCAATAGGATGCATTGACCGCCCCCCCCCCCCAAATCCCTCCTCACTTCCCAGAGCTCAAAAACTCTCACCCATTGCAGAGTGAAGAGATTATGATGAGATTCTGGGGGGGCTGAGACCACCATGATATACAAGCTGCAATAAAGAATCACTGGTTCACCAAAGAACACCACTTAAAGCTATTGGCTCATATATTTGAATTCTTGGACTCCAGTTGGTGGAAATGTTTGGGATGGATTAGGAGATATGGCCTTGTGTTAGGAGGTGTGTCACTGGCCTTTGATGTTTTAAAATCCCACTCCATTTCCAGTTAGCTCTTTGTCTGCCTCCTGCTGTGGATTAGATGTAAGCTCTCAGCAACCACTCCAGCACCATGACTACCTGAGTGCTTCCATGCACAAGTTCATGATGGCCATGGACTCACCCTCTGAAACTATAAACCCAATAAATTCTTTTGTTCTGTTGGCTGCCTTGGTCATAGTGTCTCAGCAGAGCAATAAAAGAATAACTAAGACAAAGGGAATAAAAGGATAAAAGACTATCACTGTGAGAGTCATAGATGAGAACAGAGAGACACAGATGCACAAGGGGTCACACCAAGACAAAGGCCTGGAGAATGATAGACACAGTGAGGTAGAAATAGTGGAAAACCAGGAAATTCCACAATCTGGGCATCTGGGTGAAGGTCAGCCAGAGGGACAATGTGGGGGATACGAGACCTCTCTGATGTATCTCTTATCTGAACCCAGCTCTCCTCTTTCAGTCTGCCATGGCCAACATCATCTGCTCCATAATTTTTGGTAAGTACTTTAATTACCAGGACGCCAAATTTGTATGTTTACTAGGTTTACTGAGTGAAATATTCACTCCCATCAGCACTTTCTACAGCCAACTAAGGTCAGAGATTACGCAATGGGCCAGGAATCAGTGTGGGTGAATTCTGGGAAGAGACCAGTTGTTTTCTGTTGAGAACATAGAGGCAAGAATGGCTCCAGAGGTCAGATTTTCAGAGGGGTGGAAATTATTTTAGTCTATTCATGCTTCTGAGGAAGGTAAAACTTAACAGATAGCTATCAGCATCAATAGTGACTGATCTAAAGGAGATGTTCTGAGGCATGATCAGATCACAATGTGTCTCCAGCATTCCTGAACTCCTGGTTCTGAGCCTTAGAATCACATAAGAAGATAGTGTTGGGGCAATCCTGTTATCCTAGGAGTTGGAAGGTTGAAGCAGGGACTCAGGAATTCAAGGTTCTTTCTCAGTTCCATCCATGGAGGTCAGTGTAGAATACATGAAACCATATCTGAAAAACTAGACAAAACTTATTCCTTTCTCAAGGAAATGTATTGGTTACTTGTTTACAGATGTTCAAGTTAGCATTTATAGTTCTGATTTACCCATTCACATGTTCCTAGACTCCCATGAATACACCTTACCTTACAAGTGAGGTGACAATTCATCTTGAGGATAGATTTTAAGTATCCAAAAAGGATGTGTTTTGAGAGGACAGACTTTATTGAAGTTGAAGTCATTTTTGGTAGCCAGAAGCATGAATCATGAGTGTGTGTGTGTGTGTGTGTGTGTGTGTGTGTGTGCCAAATGATCACCTACAGTAAGCTGGGAGCACATTCCTCATGTCTGTGAGGTGTAGCTTGAGATACTGTTGGGTTGTTCAATGCACAGGCATAAGAACTAACCATTGAGGATGGATCAAATATGTTTTTAGGGTATTCATGACCTCCAGTAGGTATATATGAACTCCTCTCTGGCATTTTGAAGCACTTTTCTAGCCCACATACTTGCTTGTACAGCAAGAACTGAACTATTTCATTACTGAGACTGTAAGAGATGTCAGGAAATGTTGAATATCAGTGCCCATCAGGCATTCACTGACTTCTTCCTTCACATAAACTTCTTAAAGAAAAAGGAGCAGAGGTCTCAATAAATGTGAGATCTCCCTCCTTGATTCTCATGCTCTCTTAAATCCAGACTTTGAAAAACCCATGTCTAACCAAATCCTTTTGTTTTATTAATGAATATAACATCTTCAAGAGGAAGTGATTTATCCAAGATCACATTGTGAAGTCAACTTGAAAAAGGGCAGAGAAATCAGTTCTATTTATAACTCATTCTAAGTAAAAATACATGGTGTCTGGAAGGGTCTCCTAGTGTTGAATTTATTTTCATCAGGCAATCTTTTCATAAGCAAATCTCTCTCACAATTAGAATACAAACACCAGATGAGATGTCTCCATAGAGTCCATGGGCTGTACTTCTAGGTGCTTGATTGATGATTGACACTCCAGCCATCTTAGTGAAGAGGTTTTTTATATGTGTGTGCTGTATTCATACATGTGTGTATGTATGTTTGCATGTATGTTGGTGCCCTTGGGTTTTGAAGTGCATGTGCACATTTACCTTTGTGTGCAGACCTGAAGTTGATGTTAGTTGTCTCTCTTGATGATGCTCCACTTTCCTGAGACAGGATCTTGTTGAACCCAGAGCTTAAGCTAGCCTTCTTTCCCCCAGAGATCTGTGTCTGCCTCCCAAGTGTTGGGATTACACAGGAACCAAACCTTCCTGGCTTATGTATGACTTCTGGGTTCTCAACTTCAGTCCTTATCCTGTATGGAAAGTACTTTATTGCTGGAGTCATCCTCTCAGTTCCTTTGTGAGGAGTTTGGAAAACTCATCCCAGCATGTAGGTCACATGTGTGTATGTGTGATGTAGTCTAGGCTGTCTTGAACTTTTGATAGCCATGGCTAACTTCAATCTCATGAGAATTCTCCAATCTCATCCTTCAGAGCACTAGGATTATAGGTTTGAGGCACCATGCCTGGCTTGACTATCACTTCTGGGGACCTTTGTTGAACTCTGTTTTGAGTGATTTCTCATGTGCCTCTTCTCCACCTATCCATTTCAGGGTAATTCCAGGCAGAGGCTGGTGGTTTGATCAGTAGGCAAAAAACTTCCAGTCTTTGAACATCAGACAAAAATACCTTCAACTCACTCAGCTATCCAAGATTTAGAAATATGGTGACCTCACCCCAAAAGATGTCCCTCTGTGTGCCTTTCTGGATCTACTTCCAGGTGCATATAAATACCTTTAGAAGTCACTGATTCTTATAACTTGTAAAGCAAGAAGATACTTTCCCACATGTCCACTTTTATCAAAAGCCAGCTTTGTTACCAGGGGTAAACTGAGGTCAGATGTAGAGTTAGCAGTGTGGTCAGAAGGCAATAGCTCCTTTTGATTCAGGAACAGTACTGCTTGTAAATGGCAAGAAACTCTGAACTCTCTTTAACTCTTCTGTGTCCAGAGCTGATTGCTCCTGGAAGATGCTTCCTGATGAAGCATCAGGTGGTTAGAGACAGAAACTTCATTACCTGAGGACAGGTGCAACTGACAAGAAACTTTGAATTCTTTAACTATGGGGCTGGTGGATGAAGCAAGGAAGGCCCGAACAAATTCACACATATACAGGCATACAGATGTATAGGTATACAGGCATATAGATATATACACATTTACACAATAGGTGGATGGGGCAGAGATCCAATCACATTATATATATATATATATATATATATATATATACACACACACATACATATACACATTATACACATATATAAATATATGCATATATACATATACACATATACACATTATACACATATATACATATATCAACATATACACACACACAGACAATCAGACAGATGGGCACATATTTGGTGGCTGGTAGCTGGAGCAAAGTTCCAACTCCAGCCAACAACTCTTTATTTTTGTCCCAAGGCTTTTATAGCCCTTAAGACAATCTTCTCTACATCAGAAGAAAAATTATAGCCATAAGAGCAATTATCATTAAAACAGAGATACTAAGAGGTTTCAACAAGATTATTGATTAGGTTTTTTCCATTACAACTTGCATCTAACTAAACATTCTTCTTCATTCCGTAAGTTGATGGTAAGTTCAAAGCAATAGTTCTTCATGTTATAGCTTAGCAAGTTTTAAGGTTAACATGGTTTAAGGATATACAGCAGGATGATTGTTTACATGTCTTTCTATTAAGACTCAAATCTTACTAAACATTCCATATCCATTTTTTTTAGCTTCACAAGTTCAGTATAAGTTCAAAGCAATAATTTTATCTGTCTTTTTTCAATAAGCTCATAAGTTCAAAGCAATAATTCTTATGTCATAGGTTAGCAAGGTTTTTAGCAAGAAACAGGTCATCTCTCATATGTCTTATTTTTAAAGTTTTGTATATTTACATTACCTAATTATCTATCTTCTGTTCATGACTTATCTTATCATGGTGTATACCAACACCCATGAACTCATCCCTGGACCTAAGCTAGAATGAATGTTTTTTCCTTGATCATGTATCTGTAACAAACCTATTTTTCTTCCTAGTGCAATTTTCTTGCTTATGACACGTGGTAGGACTTAGTAAAAGACAGTTTAGATTAACATCTAGGAAACTTGTCGTGTCTTCATTTGTTGATATGGGTGGAGCTAGCTATGGCCAGATGATATGCAATTGAAAGCTGTTGCTAAGAAACCTCACAAACCACTCATGATGTAATTGGCTGAAAGGAGCAATGGAAATCATGGGACCACACAGATGCACTGTCAAATCGTGTGTCTTGGGAAGCCAGTGAAAAACCATGGAGAATGATGAAAATCACTCTGAGATCACCACAACATGCAACAAAATTAAGTCAGGGGTCCATGTGGCCTCCAGCCCCTTCTCCTCCTAGGTTCCCTGCCCTCACCTGCTGGAAATCCATGTAGCCATTGGCAGAGTTTGGACCACTGCAATCCAACCCAAAAGCCTGTCATGGACCTGGTAAGGGAGAATCCTGTGTATTCTGTGTTGGAGCTCCAGAGCACCAGAAAGGTGAGTAAAAGAACAGAATTGGAAGTGGTTTGGATAAGCTTTTGATCTTGAAATTTCTGGGCCCTGAGACCGTGGAGGCAATTTTTAGCTGATTAAAAGGACTGCCCTACATCGGTGGTCAGAACATATTGACTTTATAAACTGGCCACGTCTTTGTGGTGAAGGTGAACTGGGCTTGTGAATTGGTAAAATAATGCCTCAAAGATCTTTGAGATTAAAAGACCTGATGAGGCAATTTCCAAGATGGCGGCAGCTGACTTTGACACATTTTAAACGCAGGGAAAACAACTATAACATTACAGAGTTATAACACTCAGAGAACAATCTGAGAGGTGCGAACCCACTGGGTTTTACAGGGCGAACCCAGGGACTAATAAAAGTTCCTGGGCAAGACTCTCAGACACTCAGAAAAACAGCCTGTCAGAAACTGCAGAATTCACAAAAGCCAGGGAAGCAGGAGAATTATCACCAGGAGAGTAGCCTGTGGGTATGAGCCACTCAAATACCCAGTGAGAAGTTCCAAACCCCAGACAGGGGTATACACCAGCCTTCTGAGCTCCCAGCTTCCATGCAGGCTTTCCAGCATCAAAAAAGGACTAGCTGAACCATGGGAATAAGTATACTCTCAGCAGAACCATTATGGCAGCAATCCACAGCACATTTTGAGCTACAGGACAACAGTGGGACCACTGCGGTATATCTCCAGCAGAGAGGTGGTCTTGGAGGTGTAAGCAAGTTTAGGCTTACCCAGAAAGGTGTTGGACATACAGGCCCTTCTATTGGATTTACAACCACTCAGAAGACCACTGCAGCTAGACAAAGGAGCAAGATACACTTCCTGGAGTGGACTGTCCTTCCTGCACAGTGTCCTGCAGGTCTCATCACTGCGGGACCTTGGCAGGCATCTCCAATCACCAGATAGATGTACCTCCTGGCTTCCTAAGTGCCCAGTTTCCACATGGCAGCTCCAGCACCCAAACGAAGACTATCAGAACCATAGGAATGGTAAGATCAGAGCAGTATGAAAGGCAGGTGGTCAAGTTAAAAGGATGCAGAACTCCACTGAGTCCAAGACCTGCAGACAGATTGTGGTGTTCATATCAGAACCCTCAGCCAGCACACCTGGCTCCTCCTCAGCAGGATACCAGATCTTCAGCATCTACCATTCCACCCCTGGAGCAGTGAGTTCTCAGCCTGTGTGCACTGCCTGAGTGACTCAGACTACAAGGGCTTAGTGCTTAGGGCCAGGAGACACAGATATGCCCTGGGGACACTTAGGAGGAACTGCCTAGGGGGAACACGACCACAGATCCAACCCTCAGACACATGAGCAGCGTGGGATCTGCAGCTCTAGCTTACAATCCATGGTCCTCCAAGCCCCACTGATATCACTAGGAAGACATGCTAGAACTCAAGACTCTGCAGGCTGGAATAATACATCTTGCCCAAACCCTGACCTCAGTTCCCAGTTGGGACACAACTGGAAGTGGTGAACTTTGGGATAACAACAGAAATCCAGCACCCAACACAAGATCCCACCTAGCCAGTGTTGAGCTACAGACCATCAAGAATATAAGGCCTGTACACCAAAGTTCTACCCTTGGTATCAGGTCCAGAAGGCACTAGAAACAATAAGCTAAGGACAACCAGATGGCCAAAGGTCAGGAAAAGAACAAATCTGAAAAAAAATCAGGGAAATATGACTCCAACAAAATACAGCAATGCTAATATAGCAAACCCTGGCCATTCCACCAGATTGAAATACATGAAATTGATGACAAATCTATACTTAGGAAAATGGTAGAGTCTGTACAAGAATAAATAAATCCCTGAAAGAATTTAAAGAATCCTCAGTTTTACAAATGAAAGCAATGGAGAATACCATTAGAGAACTCCAAGCCAACTCAGCCAAATATGAGTGAGAAAGAGACAAAGCTATGAAAGATTTGAAAGATTGGCAGACAAAGACATCTAAATTGGAGCAGGAAATGAATAAAATGTATAAAAGTGTTCAACTTTAAATTGAATATGGAAACAATAAAGAAAACACAAGAAGAGCCAATCCTGAAAATGGAAAACCAAGGGAAGAGAACAGGAACTACAGATATGAGTATCAAAAATAGGATACAAGAGATGAAAGACAAAATCTCAGGTGTGGAAGATTCAATTGAAGAAATCAGTACAACAACCAAAGAAAATGAGAAATCTAAAAAAAGGTCTCATCCATATCATTGAGTCCTTGAATATATCCCTAAGAATTATAGTCATAGATGAAAGAAAAGACTCCCATCTCCAAAGTCCAGGAAACATCTTCAACAAAATCATAGAAGAAAACTTCCCCAACTTAAAAAAAAAGAGATGCTGATAAAATTCCAAGAGGCATACAGAAATCCAAACAGATTAGACAAGAAAAGAAATTTCTCTTGCCACAAAATAATTGAAACTCCAAATGTACAGAACAAAGAAAGAATATTAAAAGCTGTAAGAGAAAAAGGTCAAGTAATGTATAATGGCAGACCCATCAGAATTACACCTGACTTCTCCTCAAAAACTTTAAAATCCACAGGGTTTGGACAGACATCCTACAGTCCCTAAGAGAAGATAGGTGCCAGTCCTACTATACCCAGCAAAACTTTCTATCAACACAGACAGAGAAAACAGGATATTACATGACAAAACCAAATTTAACCAGTATCTATCCACAAATCCAGCTCTACAGAAGATCCTACAAGGAAAATTTCAACCCAGAGAAGATATCTGCACACAAGAAAACAGAGGAAGCAAAAAACTCCACTGTAGCTAAACCAAAAGAAACACAAACCACCACCTACATCAAAATAAAAGGAAGCAACAACCTTTGGTCATTAATATCCCTCAACATCAATGGACTCCACTCCCCAAATAAAGGGACTCAGGATTACAGAATGGATCCATAAACAAGACCCATCATTTTGCGGCTTACAAGAAATGAATCTCACTAACAAAGATAGACACTACCTCAGAGTAAAGGGCTGGGGAAAGGTTTTCCAACCAAACAGTCCCAGGAAGCAAATAGACTTTCAAATGAAGTTGATAAAAGAAGATAAGGAAGGGTACTACATACTCATTAAAGGGAAAATTCATCAAGATGACATCCCAATATTGAATATCTAGGCCCCAAATACAAGGGCACCTACATTTGTAAATGAAACTCTTTTAAAGTTTAAACCACACATCGACTCCTACAAATTAGTAGTGGGAGACTTCAACACCCCACTTATAACAATGGACAGATCATCAAGCCAGAAACCAAACAGAGAAATAATGAGACTAACAGAGGTCATGAACCAAATGCACCTAAAAGATATCTACAGAACATTTCACCCAAACACAAAGGAATACACTTTCTTTTCAGCAACTCACGGAACCTTCTCCAAAATTGACAATATAGTACACAAAGCAAGCCTGAATAGATACAAGAAAATTGAAATAACCCTTTGTATCTTATCAGACCACCATGGATTAAAGCTGGACTTCAACAACAACAGAAATAAGAAAAAGCCTATACATTCATAGAAACTGAACAACTCTCTACTCAATGACCACTGGGTCAGAGAACAAATAGAGAAGAAAATCAAAGACTTCTTAAAAATCCAACGAAAATGAAGGCACAACATGCTCAAACCTATGGGACACAATGAAAGCAGTGCTATGAGGAAAGTTCATAGCACTAGGTGCCTTTAAAGAAGAAAATTGTAACAATTCATATTAGCAACTTAACAGAAGAACAGGAAGAGCTAGGAAAAAAAAAGAAGCAAACACTCCCAAAATGAGCAGAGGGCAGGAAATCCTCAAACTTAGGGCTGAAATCAACAACTTAGAAACAAAAAGAACAATACAAAGAATCAACAAAACAAAGAGTTGGTTCTTTGAGAAAATCAACAAAATAGACAAACCCTTAGCCAAACTGACAAAAAGACAGAGGGAACACACCCAAATTAGTAAAATCAGAAATGAAAAGGGATAAATAACAGACATGGAAGAAATCCAGAGAATCTTTAGGTCTTACTTCAAAGATCTGTACACCACAAAATTTGAAAACTTAAGTGAAATGAACAATTTTCTTCACAGATTCCATGTACCACAGCTAAATCAATATCAGGTTAACAAGTTAAACAGTCCTATAACCCATAAGGAAATAGAAACAGTCATTAAAAATCTCCCATCCAAAAAAAAAAAACAAAAACCCAGGGCCAGATGGTATCAACACAGAATTCTACCAGACCTTCAAAGAAGAGCCAATATCAATACTCTTCAATCTCTTCCACAAAATAGAAACACAAGGAACACTGCCAAACTCATTCTATGAGTTCACACTCACCCTGATCCCTAAACCACACAAAGACCCAACAAAGAAAGAAAACTTCAGACCAATCTCCCTCATGAACATAGATGCAAAAATACTTAATAAAATACTGGCAAACTGAATCCAAGAATACATGAAATGTGTCATACATCATGGCCAAGTAGGCTTCATCCCAGGAATGCAAAGGTGGTTCAACATATGTAAATCCATCAACGTAATTCACCATATAAACAAGCTGAAGGGAAAAAAAAATCACATGATCATCTCACTAGATGCTGAAAAAGCATTTGACAAAATCCAACACCCCTTCATGCTAAAAGTCCTGGAGAGAATGGGCATACAAGGACCATACCTAGAAATAATAAAGGCAATATACATCAAACCAGTAGCCAACATCAAATTAAATGGAGAGAAACTTAAAACATTTCTCTTAAAATCAGGGACAAGGCAAGGATGCCCACTCTCCCTATATCTCTTTAATATAGTACTTGAAATCCTAGCCAGAGCATAAGACAACTAAAGGAGATCAAAGGCATACAAATTGGAAGGGAAGAAGTGAAACTATCCCTATTTGCAGATGATATGATAGTATACATAAGTTACCCCAAAAATTCCACCAGAGAACTACTACAACTGATAAAACACCTTCAGCAAGGTGGCTGGATACATAATTAACTAAAAAAAAAAATCAGAGGCCCTTCTTTATACAAAGGATAAATGGGCAGAGAAAGAAATTAGGGAAAAAACACCCTTCACAATAGCCACAAACAACATAAAATACCTGGGGTAAGTCTAACCAAGCAAGTGAAAGACCTATATGACAAGAACTTCAAGTTCCTGAAGAAAGAAAAACATCGTGAAGACATGAAGAGGACATCAGAAGATGGAAAGATCTCCCATGCTCATGGATAGGTAGGATCAACATCATAAAAATGGCCATCCTACCAAAAGCAATATACAGATTCAATGAAATTCCTACCAAAATACCAACTCAATTCTTTACAGATGTGGAAAAAACAATTTTCAACTTCATATGGAATAACAAAATCCCCAGAATAGGTATATCAATCCTGTACAATAAAAAAGCACCCAGAGGTATCACCATCGCAGATTTCAAGCTATACTACAGAGCAATAGTAATAAAAACAGCATGGTACTGGTATAGAAAAAGACCAGTTGATCAATGGAATTGAATTGAAGACCTAGAAATTAACCCACACATCTATGAACACTTAATTTTTTTTTTTTTTTTACAAAGAAGTCAAAACTGTACAATGGAAAAAGGACAGCATCTTCCACAAATAGTGCTGGTGTAACTGGATGTCGACATGTAAAAGAATGCAAATAGACCCATACTTATCACCTTGCACAAAAATTAAGTCCATGTGGATAAAAAACCTCCAAACACACTAAGTCTGATAGAAGAGAAATTAGGGAGAAGCCTCGAACTCATTAGCACAGGTGACATCTTCCTAAACAGAACACCAATAGCTCAGGCTCTAAGACCAACAATCAATAAATGAGAACTCACGAAACTGAAAATGTGTAAGCAAAGGAGACTCATTCAAACAAAACAGCAACCTACAGATTGGGAAAAGATCTTTACCATCCCCACACCCTACAGAGGGCTAAGATCAATAATTTACAAAGAACTCAAGAAATTAAATGCCAAGACACCAATAATCCAATTTTAAAAAGGGGAACAGAGCTAAACAGAATTCACAAAGGAAGAATCTCTAAGGGCCAAGAGACACTTGAAGAAATGCTCAACATCCTTAATCATCAGATAAATGGAACTCAAGACAATTCTCAGATTTCATCTCACATCTGTCAGAATTTCTAAGATTAAAAACTCAAATGACAGCACTTGCTGGCAAAGTTGTGGAGAAAGGGGAAACTCCTCCATTGCTGGTGGGAGTGCAAACTTGTTCAACCACTATGGAAATCAGTCTAGAAAACTTGGAATAGCTCTACCTCAAGACCGAGTCCTACCAATACTGGGTATACATCCAAATGATTCCTCACCAAACCACAAGGACATCTCATCTTCTATGTTCATAGCAACCTTATTTGTAATGGCTAGAAACTGGAAACAACCCAGATGTCCCTCAACCAACGAACGGATAGAAAAAACTGTGGTACATTTACACAATGGAATACTACTCAGCTATCAGAAACAATGAAATCATGCAATTTGCAGCCAAATGGATGGAATTACAAAAGCTCATCCTGAGTGAGCTAACGCAGACTCACATGGCATCTATTCACTTATAATTGGATTTTAGCCATATAATACAGGATAAACATACTATAATCAATGCACCAAAAGGAAAAAGAACTTAGACTTTGTTACCTGATTGTGAGACACTTTGTCTTGGTGGTGGTGTCATGTAGGCCCCCAGTACCTGAGGAAGCTATTAGCCCTTATATGACTGCTGAACTGGAGGGGGACTGATATATAGGTACACCTGACTCCAGAGGAGTAGGATAGGAGGGAGAGGGCAAAGAGGATGGGGGTGGTACCGGGAAGGGTGGGTGGAAAGAGAGCCCTGTGTTGGAGATGTAACTTGAGGAAATAAACAAGCAAACAAAAAGAAATGAAAAAAAAAAAAAAGACCTGATGAGGCCACTCTAGACCAGGCCACCCTACATGGATGTACACCCAGAGTATTAATATCATTTTAAGAAACTTAAAATAGTGTAAAGTGTTTGTTTTTTATAGGTATTAAAGTGTTTTAGGTATTTAAATATTCTTAGATAGATTATAGATTTTAGAATTAAGGTTTAGGTGATAGGATTTATGTGTATTGTAGGTGATTGTTAAGTATTTATAAATATAAGCATGATAAAAAAGTAGTCTGTCACAATGACACATGAAGTTTCATAGGACTCTTTTTGCAGCTTTCATATTTTGTAGAGGGTTTTAAAATTACTCAAATCAATTGAGGAGCTCTATATGATCATTTATCAAGAATTACAAAATCATCAATTCATTTAAATAGCATTATTTCATAAAAGAACATCTTAGTATTGATTCTTCAGGAAATCAGACCAACAGAGTGGGTAAATACCCAGAAAACAATAATCAGTGAGGTTCTATCTGTGCCATGCTAGATATATGAGGGATGTGACAATGACAAACATTAAAGGGCATATCAGTAGCAAGAAGCAATCCAGAGACAAAGCCCCTGGGGGTCAATGACTCTTTAGGGTACACATATCACAGTCATGCAAAACTGTGGACCAACTCCAAGAAGATTGCTTGCCACAGCTTTTCCTGTCAGGCCTCTGCCACCCTTCTGACTTTCTCCTCAGAGGGCATATTAGCAGATATTCTTCTGTGTCTTCACATTTTCTCAGTAATTGATCTACTTGATGTGTGACTTTTCCCGGGGAGATGTGAAAAAACATTCATACCAGATAAGCGATGGATGACAGAGTGAAGAAATGACTAAACCTGAGTCTGTCTTTGTGAATCAGTGTCTTTTTAAAATTACTTACTGGCATATGGGGAGGGCTAACTTACAGGATCTTGGGTGACTCAAAGGTAACTGAATCACTACAAATTCTCACCCTAGTATGGTATGGGTGAGAAATCATGAAATCAGCATCCTTGAAGCTCAATGCCAACCTCACAGGCAGCCATTGCTGCTTCCATAATCATGTAAACCTGGCACCTTTATGAGCTTATGGGCTTTCATTCTCACTCCATGGGAGCACATTTTAGTTCAAAGGAAATGAATTCTTAACCTTTGAAAATATACTTAATCAGAGATAACCAGAGAAAGAGAATGAGACCAAGACAGATCATGTGGTACAGAAAAGCTGAGATGATGGAATAGAGGTGGATGGACACACACAGAGACTCAGAGAGAGAGAGAGAGAGAGAGAGAGAGAGAGAGAGACAGAGACAGAGACAGAGACAGATTCATGTTGTTTGTATTGATGAGTAAAATAGGAAAAGAAATGTATCATGTAAATTTATGTAAGTGAACATGAAAATACACATTGGACATCCAGGTTCAAAAGCTCTTTAAATAATTATGTTTCCCCTCACTTCCTGGAAAAATGTATGTATTTAGGTTAGAGCATGTCCCGATCTGAATCCTTTGTTTTGACTATCACACTCCAAAACATCTCCTTGGGCTGCTATAAGTATCAGAAGACCTAGACCCCACACTCAAGGTAAATGGGATTGAAGTTGTCCTTTGTTCAACAGCTTTGCTTCTTGTCTTGTGGCACACAGCAAAAAGGGACAGGAAGCTCTCAGGATGCTCAGTTCACCTTACAGTTCATTAGACAATCGATCAGCACGTCACATAAGCTCTTTGATTTTTGCTCTTAACTGCATAAATGGTTCATTTCCATCCAGTCACAGTAGTCCTCAGATCCCAGATGGTCTTCACAGTTGATCAATGAGAAACCCTTATGGTTTCATGGTTGAGAAAATACCTTTAGGAATTAATGTGAGTATTAAACCTAGCAACTAGGGAAACTTATGATAACCTAAGGGAACTATTACAACAGGAACACAATGGTATGATCATGCATTCTAGCTCCTTCTTATCATTCACATCACACAATCTCCCTTTCCTTACTTGAGTAATTGGCTTTGCTCAACATTTGTGTCCTGGGCCTACAAAGTATCTTCATTAAGTCTTTGATCAGACTTCTTCAAAAAGTCTTAGATTAAAATAACATTCTACCACATCTGAACCAAAATGTTGTGTGTTCCCTTCTACTCTTGTTGGAGGAAGGACTCACATACTAAACTCAATCATTGACGTTTTTAGGTAGAGCCTCACTGTGTAGCCCTGGCTGGCCTAGACTCCATACATAGATCATTATGGGTGGAAATCACTTGAGATGCTCCTGCCCATGTTTCCAGAAGGCTGTGATTAAAAAAAAACATTTTTATGATTTCACAAAGAAACCCTTTACCTCCAAAGAGTCAGCCTTAATTCTCCTCTTCTGATCCCCAATATCACTAGTATATTTTAACAGATTGACACATTTGGAAATTTTAATATCTATTCAATCATTTGACTCTTGTTTGTTTTTGTACTTCATATAATGATCTCAAGGCTATTCTTCATGGCAGCACGTGTTACCGCTTTGTTCCTTTTCAATAGTTGAATGATATTTGTTTGTGTATGCACACATGGACACACATATGTGTGAGTACATGCATACACACACATACACACACACATGCTGGGTCTCATTATGTAGCCTAGGTTGTTCTTGAGTTCATAATCTACCTTCCTCATACCCTCAGGTAGCTGGTGTTGAGGACTGCTCCTTTAACATAACTTCAGCATTTTGTATTCAGTCTCTGTAATGATCATATGTTGAAATTAAGTTCAATTTTTCAAGCTCTGCCTTGCAGATGTAATTAT
The DNA here is from genome assembly GCA_907164525.1 of Lophiomys imhausi. Classification (NCBI taxonomy): domain Eukaryota; kingdom Metazoa; phylum Chordata; class Mammalia; order Rodentia; family Muridae; genus Lophiomys; species Lophiomys imhausi. Next base: position 1,361,587 of record CAJQZJ010026257.1, on the reverse strand, counting down.
TCATGCTGACACTGAAAATTTCTCCTACAATGTCAGATTGATCTCATATCTTACTATGACACTGATTTTATTACTCATGCTCTTTTACCTTAGTATTATGGAAAACCTCTAACTGTAGTCTCACTTAGGACAAATCATATTAAAGGTCAACTGGTACTAACTACTTCGTCTAGTTAGCCCAAATAAGCTTGGAATGTAATACTGCCCTCTCCTTGCCTTCTATACTTGTTTTTCCTATAAAAACCCCACACTGAGAGCTGATCAGGGCACAGTATGTCTCCTGAACCATTCTCTGTCCCTGATTGATCAGCTATGCATTATGCATTTAATAAATTCTCATTATATCTGAGACTGGTCTCTAAGTGGTCAGTGAGAGGCTATTCCTGGACCCCAACAACTGGGATAAAATATGTATCACAATATCTGGTGGATTGCCTTTTTTTTTTTTATTCTTTTGAGTATGAGTCTTTCTTTCAGCTGGTTTCTTCTTGCTGTGTTCCTGTGCTGGTTAGTTTTATGTGAACTTTGAAAGTCTCTAGTAGGTCCAAGCATGGCAAATAGGGTTTGGGCAGGTCTTGCCAACCCCATTCCCTCTTGCTTGCTAAAATGTTAGATTGAAGTCCTAAAGCTCTATTACCTTATTTGGCCACTTCCTCTTCCTGAGATGATCAAAAAGGTCTAACCATAAAGATGTTATACTAACCAAAGCCATCCAATCAAAATTAACCAATTCATCTTAACACAGAATTTTCCCCTTTCCTTGGCCAGCAAGTCCAGATGTGCCTGCCATCACCACAAATGAAGCAAATGCAGTGTCACTTGTTTTTTTTTTTTGGGGGGGGGGGGGGGCTGGTGCTACCACTTGAGGCCAGAGTCTCCTCAATGTCTGTTGGGCTAGCCACAGACAGTTGATTCCCTTCTCCTTGGCACCATGGTCTTTGGGCCAGTCTCAGGCTGAAGCTCTGGTGACACAACATTCACAGCTCTGAACTGAGGTTTGGCCTGGCCTCAGCCCAATATGGGCTCAGCTCAATCTAGGCCACAAGTCTTGGCAAATCTCCAGTTTAGAGTCTTTCGAAGTGGAGCAGCATTGTGAAGCAATGCCAAGCAAAAAGTCCCTTCTCTCCCGAGTTTCTGAGCCTTCCTTTATATCATTGTCTTTTAATTATGCATCAGGCTGTCTTCTCAATAGTCAGCCTCATTCCCTCCTCCTGAGGTATACCTGTTGACCAGGACCATGTGCTCTGCCAGGTGTTTCCTGCCTGACAGAAGCAAGTCTTTAACCTGATTTTGTATGCCCCTTTCAAAAGTCTGTATCTCAGGAGTCCCCATATAACTTTTATACTAATTCAACATAACTGCATTAGGAAGAAATCCAAACCTCCACCACATAAGACCATAGTTTTTAAATTCAGTTTCACTCAAGTTGTCATGTCACGGACAGAACAAACCACCTTCTTTTCCAGAATATTTGAATGGTTTTTAGCCTTGTTCTCACTGAGTCCCACTGTTGTTTGCCTTTCTCTTACTATTCCTTGTTCTTCCAAAGTCACATAGAGCTCCCCAACACAGGGCATTTTAGGGCTTCTTTCGAGTTTCACATTCTTTCCTTAAATCATTTTTTGAAGACCCAGGATCCACTTGGTCAGGTGTATCATAGGAACAAATATCTTTTTGTACAAATCCTCAGTAGGAATTACTCTTCCATTGCTGTGGCTAAGAACCTGACAAATAGCAACAGGAAAAGGAACAAGTTTTTTTTTTTTTGTTTTTTTGGTACCATCCATCACAGCAGCGATGATGTTGTGGCTGGAGTATGACAGAGAGTGTCATACTGTGTCCATGGTTATGAACAGAGGTACATGTGTGTTTGTGTTCATCTTGCATTCTCCTTTATATTTTGACTGGGACACACCCCATCAATGGTGCTATCCATATTCATGGGAGGGGTTCCCTAATCAATTAAAAATTTATGGTAATTCTCTTAAAACCCAGAAGGATGGTTCATCATGTGATCCTAGATCTAGTCAAGTTGATAATGGAGGCAAACCATCGTAGTCCAGTGGGTTCCCTCAAGTGCAGGGACTGAGTGGCCTTCCAAACACTCTTCCTGAGTCCCTGAATCTCTGGTCTTCATTTTACTCTCTTGTTCTCTGTTTCTCTCAGACTCATGGCTTTTTTGTTCTCTCTCTCTCTCATATATATATGAAGTCCTAAAGCTCTATTACCTTATTTGGCCATTTCCCCTTCCTGAGATGATCAAATAGGTCCAGCCATAAAGATGTTATACTAACCAAAGCCATCTAATCAAAATTATCCAGTTCATCTTAACACAGAATTTTCCTCCTTTCCTTGTCCAGTAAGTCCAAATGTGCCTGCCATCATCACAAATGAAGCAAAAGCATATATATATATATAAAATGACACAGAGAGAGAGAGATGTAGGACGTTAGACATGATATTAAAGTATCTTAACACTAACTCACATCTAAGGTCCTTCACCTATGACTGGTAGAGGCCAGGAAAGTGCTCTACCACCATGGTACACATAGTATATCACCAGACCTTTTAATAGTTTTAATTTTGAGATGGGGTCTTATTAAGTTACACAGTCAAAGACTGATGCTTAATTGTAGCCTTCTTAATGCTAAAATGAGAAGCATGTTCTTCTATGTCCGTCTTGTATCCCCTCTTTCTTAACAAGAGTTTACCTATCTTTCCTGGAGGGAGAGAGAGAGAGAGAGAGAGAGAGAGAGAGAGAGAGAGAGATGGTGTGAGGATGCGGAGACAGCGCTCTTCTTTCAATACTCAGCCAATGCCTATCTTATCCAGGACGTGACGTTGGCAGTAGGTTGAGAGTAATACTCTAGTTATCAAGGAGGGAGGGAAGATAGACATGGTGATTTTTAGACACAGAAAGTGTACTTTCCTGACCTTGGTACAGTGTTATCCTGAACTTAACTGACACCAGGACTTTGCTTCTGCCAAGGTGGGAGATCTGGCATTGAAATTGGGTCATTATTCCAGCCAAGGAATTCCTGGTGGGAGCCATGAAGTCCATTCCATGAAGTAACTGAATATATTCAAACTTTGGGGAGGTATGTTGCTTTCTCCCATTGGTATACAGAGGAAGTATAAAGGGGTTGAGAGAATTAACAAAGATCACACAGTATATTAGTTGTGCAATATGATAGCTGCTTTCCACACATGCAATTAGACACAAGAAATGTTCCAGACACGGTGGCATACATCTGTAACTCTAGGATTAAGAGCCTGAGAGAATAGCATTGTGAGTTGAAGGTGAGCCTGGGACACGTAGGGAGAACTGGTCTAAGACAAACAGACAAACAAGCTAATTCAAAATGTGGTATGGATAATCAAATTCAAACTTGCAAATTTTATGATATACTTGAAGCAGCAGATATGTGAATTATCCTCTGCAATCCCAGAGGCCAGCAGCCACCAGGGACTGCCAGTTAAGATCCCTACTCCAATTCATTGCCTGCTATGTCTCATCTGGCAAACCCAGCTTTGATAAGGATTGCCTTGTGCCCTCAGCATGCCATTTCCTGGCCCTAGTGTTACCTCCAATCCTGGAGGTGGGAAGCCATTAGGGACTGCCAGGTGAGGCTCCTTACCCATTGTCTTGCTTGCTGGATCCCTCCAGGCAAACCCAGCAGAGAAGAGGTCTTCCCTGTGCCCTCCACATGCTACTTTACAGGCCACAGCTCTATTTGTAATCCCAGAGGGCAACAGCCAAAAGAAACTATCAGAGGCCAGCAGCCATCAGAGACTACAAGAGACCCGCAGTCATCAGGGACTACCAGAGGTCTGCTGTCTCAGGGACTATCAGTTCTCCCTGCAATTCCAGAGACCTACTGTCATCAGGGACTACCAGGTATCCCTGTATCCCTGGAGGCCTGCAGGTACCCAGGACTACCAGAACCCTACTGTCATCAGGAACCACCAGGCCTGCAAACACCAGGGACAAGCAGATGGCTAAAGAATTATTGTAAGAACACAATAAATAAAACTTTGGGCAATATGGCACCACCAGATCCCAACTATTTACTACAGCAAGCTCTGACTATCCTAACAGACCTGAAGTGCATGAAAATTACTTTAACTCTAATCTTATGAAGAGGATAGAGGCCTTTAAAGAGGAAACAAATAAATCTCTCAAAGATATACAGGAAAATATAATCAAATCTGTGAATGAAATGAATAAATTCTTTAAAGAAATACAGAAAAATACAATAAAAAAGGAGAAGAAAATGACTACAACCATTGAAGACCTGAAAATGGAAATAGAAACAATAAAGAAAACACAAATGGAGGCAATCCTGAAGATGGAAAGAGGACAGAAACTACAGACACAATCATCACCAACAGAATATAAGAGAGAAGAATAATAATAAGAAGAGAGAATCTCAGGCATAGAAGACACGATAGAAGAAATTGATACATCAATCAAAGAAAATGATATATCTCCTGCTCCTAGAGGCATTGCAGATGTGGTTTCTGTATCACATATGCATCAGTAGGTGGCAGAGAGGAGAGAGGTTATATCTACATTCAGTGTTCTGACTTATGGACACTTGAATGAATAGTAGCCTAACATTCCTGGGGGTCGGGGGAGGAAAGCAAGCTGGATTCCAACACCATTTTGTTGCAATTGGGCCTGGAAGGGGAGGCACCCTCTGTTGACCACAAATCCAGCATCAGGCAAGCACAAGATGGGCTCTCAGGACAGGAAGCAAGACTCTCTGTGGAGATTCAGAAAAACAGACCTGGAGAAACTGAGGAAGCCACAGAAGCTGGGAAAGCAGGAGAATCATCACCAGGAGAGGACCTGTGGGTATGAGCCACTCAAATACCCAATGAACAGCTCTGAACCCCAGACAGGGGTATTCACCAGCCTCCTTGGCTCCCAGATTCCATGCGGGCATTCTAACACCAGGGGGAGGATCAATGGAGCCGAAGGAACAGGTATATTCTCAGCAGAACCATTTGGCTGGGAACAGCATATTCTGAGCTGCGGGGCAATAGCAGGACCACAGGGGTGTATCTCCAGCAGAGCAGTGGTCTGGGAGATGCAAGCATACTCAGGCTTGCCCAGAATGATGTTGGACATACAGTCCCCTCTATTGGATTTACAATCTCTTGGAAGAACACTGCAGCTAGACAAAGCAGCGGGATACACTTCCTGTAGTAGGCTATGCCTCTGGCACCAGTGCCGTGTCCTAGGCCTTGGCTGGTAGTCCCAATCACCAGTATTCACAGGACAGCTCCTGCACCCAAATCAAGACCAGCACAGTCACAGGAATGGTGAGATCAGAGCGGGCTGAGAGGCGGGTGGTTGGGTAGGAAGGCTACTCGGAACATCACTGAGTCTAAGCCCTCGGATGGGTTGTGGGGTTAATACCAGACCCCTCAGCCAGTTCTGGCCCCTCCAGCTGGAAACCAGTTCTCAGCATCTACAGTTCCACTCCTGGAGCAGTTCTTGGCCTGTGTGCACTGCCTGAGCAACTCAGACTACAAGGGCTTAGTACCTAGGGCCAAGAGGCACAGAGGTGCCCTAGGGACCATCTATGAGGAGCTGCCTGAAGGGAACATGACCACTGACCTAACCCTTGGAGCAGACAAACTAGTAGCAAGGGACACAGCAGGCTGGAATAACACATCAAACCTTAACCCCAACCTGAGCTCCCAGTTTGGACACAACTGGAAGGGGTGAACTTCAGGGGGCCCACTGAAATACAGCCTTCAACACAAGAATCCACCTAGCCTGTGTTGAACTATAGACCACCAAGACTATACAGCCTCTACACCAAAGCCCCATCCTTAGCATCAGGTTCAGAAGATACTAGAAACAACAAGCTAAGGACAACCAGATGGCTAAAGGTCAGTGAAAAAACAAATCTGACAAAAATCAGGGAAATATGACTTCAACAAAACACAGCGATCCTAATACAGCAAACTCTGACCATCCCACCACTGCTGAAACGCACAAAAATGATGACAAATCTATACTTAGGAAAATGATAGAGTCCATACAAGAAGAAGTTAATTCCATGAAAGAATATAAAGAATCTTTAATTTTACAAATGAAAGCAATGGAGAATACCATTAGAGACCTGCAAGCCAACTCAGCCAAACATGAATGGGAAAGAGACGAGGCTATGAAAGATTGGAATGATTGGCAGACAGAGTCATCTAAATTGGAGCAGGAAATGTATAAAATGTATAAAAAGCTTTCAAGACTTGAAATTGGAAATGGAACCAATAAAGCAATCACAAGCAGAGACAGTCCTGGAGGTGGAAAACCAAGGGAAGAGAACAGGAACTACAGATATGAGTATCAAAAATAGGATATAAGAGATGGAAGACAGAATCTCAGGTGTGGAAGATTCAATTGAAGAAATCAGTACAACAACCAAAGAAAATGAGATTTCTAAAAAAGTTCTCATCTACAACATCCAAGAAATCAAGGACTCAATGAAAAGATGGAACCTAAGATTAAAGGCATAGATGAAAGGGAAGACTCCCGACTCCAAGTTCCAGGAAACATCTTCAATAAAATCATAGAAGAAAACTTCCCCACTTAAAGAAAGAGATACCGATAAAATTCCAAGAGGCATACAGAACTCCAAACAGAATAGACCAGAAAAGAAATTCCTCTTATCACATAATAATTGAAACTCCAAATGTACAGAATAAAGAAAGAATATTAAAAGCCATGAGAGAAAAAGGTCAAATAAGGTATAATGGCAGAACCATTAGAATTACAACTGACTTCTCCTCAGAAACTCTAAAAGCCAGAAGGGCTTGGACATTCATCCTACAAGCCCTAAGAGAACATAGGTGTCAGCCCAGACTACTATACCTAGCAAAACTTTATGTCAAGATAGATAGAGAAAACAAGATATTCCATGACAAAATCAAATTTAAACAGTATCTATCCACAAACCCAACTCTACAGAAGACCCTGGATAGAAAATTCCAACCCAGAGAAGGTATGTACACCCAGAAAAACAGAGGAAGCAATAAACTCCACTGCAGCTAAACCAAAAGAAACATACAACCACCACCTACATCAAAATAACAGGAAACAACAGCCTTTGGTCATTAATATCCCTCAACATCAATGGACTCAATTTCACAATAAAAGGACACAGGATTACAGAAGGCATCTGTAAACAAGACCCATCAATTTGCTGTATACAAGAAACACATATCACTAACAAAGATAGACTCTACCTTAGAGTAAAGGTCTGGGAAAAGCAAACAGTCCCAGGACGCAAGCTGGAGTAGCCATCCTAATATCAAATAAAATAGACTTTCAACTGCAGTTAATCAAAAAAGACAAGGAAGGACACTCCATACTCGTTCAAGGAAAAATTAATCAAGATAGCATCTCAATACTGAATACCTATGCCTCCAATACAAGGGCACACATATTCGTAAGAGAAACTCTTCTAAAGCTTAAACCACACACCAATTCCCACCCATTCATAGTGGGAGATTTCAACACCCCACTTACAACAATGGAAAGATCATCAAGAAAGAAACCAAACAGAGAAATAATGAGACTAACAGAGGTCATGAGCCAATTGGACTGAACAGATATCTTCAGAACATTTCACCCAAACACAGAAGAATACACCTTCTTTTTAGCACCTCACAGAACCTTCTCCAAAATTGACCATATAGTCAGACACAAAGCAACTTCAGTAGATACAAGAAAATTGAAATAACCCCTTGTATCTTATGAGATAACCATGGATTAAAACTGGACTTCAGCAACAATAGAAACAACAAAAAGCCTACACATTCATGGAAACTGAATAATTCTCTACTCAATGACCACTGGGTCAGAGAACAAATAAAGAAGGAAATCAAAGACTTCTTAAAATCCAATGAAAACAAAGGCACAACATACCCAAACCTATGGGACACAGTGAAAGCTGTGCTACAAGGAAAGTTCACAGCACTAAGTGCCTTCAAAAAGAAAATTGTGACAGCCCATATGAGCAACTTAACAGCAGAACTGGAAGAGCTAGAAATAAAGAAGCAAATACTCCCAATAGGAACAGAAGGCAGGAAATCATTAAACTTAGGGCTGAAATCAACAATGTAGAAAAAAAAAGAACAATACAAAGAATCAATGAAACCAAGAGTTGGTTCTTTGAGAAAATCAACAAAATAGACAAACTCTTAGCCAAATTGACAAGAAGGCAGAGCGAAAATATCCAAATCAGTAAAATCAGAAATGAAAAGGGAGAAATAAAAACAGACATGGAAGAAATCCAGAGAATCTTTAGGTCTTACTTCAAAGATCTGTACTCCACCAAATTTGAAAACCTAAGTGAAATGAACAATTTTCTTCACAGATTCCATGTACCAAAGCTAAATCAATATCAGGTTAACAAGTTAAACAGTCCTATAACCCATAAGGAAATAGAAAGAGTCATTAAAAATCTCCCATCCAAAAAAAGCCCAAGGCCAGATGGTTTCAGCACAGAATTCCACCAGACCTTCAAAGAAGAGCTAATACCAATACTCTTCCAAAAAATAGAATCAGAAGGAACACTGCCAAACTCATTCTACAAGGCCACAGTCACCCTGATCCCTAAACCACAGAAAGACCCAACAAAGAAAGAGAACTTCAGACCAATTTCCCTCATGAACATAGATGGAAAAATACTTAATAAAATACAGAATCCAAGAACACATCAAAAGTATCATACACCATGATCAAGTAGGCTTCATTCCAGGAATGCATCAATGGTTCAACATCCAAAAATCCATCAGTGTAATTCACCATATAAACAAGCTGAAAGAAAAACCACATGATCAACTCACTAGATGCTGAAAAAGCATCTGACAAAATCCAACACCCCTTCATGCTAAAAGTCCTGGAGAGAATGGGCATACAAGGACCATACCTAGAAATAATGAAGGTGATATACAGCAAGCCAGGAGCCAACATCAAATTAAATGGAGAGAAACTTAAAGCATTTCCTCTAAAACCAGGGACAAGGCAAAGATGCCCATTCTTCCCATATCTCTTCAACATAGTACTTGAAATCTTAGCCAGAGCAATAAGTCAACTAAAGGAGATCAAAGGGATACAAATTGGAAAAGAAGAAGTCAAATTATCCCTATTTGCAGATGATATGATAGTATACATAAGTTGCCTCCAAAACTCCACCAGAGAACTACTACAACTGATAAACACCTTCAACAAGGTTACTACATACAAAATTAATTTAAAAAATCGGAATCCCTTCTTTATACAAAAGATAAATGGTCTCAGAAGGAAATTAAGGAAACAACACCCTTCACAATAGCCACAAATAATATAAAATACCTGGTGGTAACTCTAACCAAGCTAGTGAAAGACCTGTATGGCAAGAACTTCAAGTCCTTGAAGAAAGAAAGAAATTGAAGAGGATATCAGAAGATGGAAATATCTCCCAAGTTCAAGGATAGGCAGGATCAACATAATAAAAATGGCCATCCTTCCAAAAGCAATATTCAGATTCAATGCAATTCCAATCAAAATACCAACACAATTCTTTACAGATCTGGAAAAAACAATTCACAACTTCATGTGTGTAGAGAGCTGCGACGTGCTGCGCCCTAAAGATGGCGCCGGTTTCCGCCTTCCACCAGTCCGATGGTGAGCGCTCTCGGTGGTAAACAAGTCCATGATCTGGCTTGCTTCCGCATACATAGGCCTGTAAGATAGCACCACGTGGCTTTACTTGATTGGCTGTTCATATAGTATTTAGCCTGTGGGTTGGGTCTGCCCTATTATTCGGAAGACTGTTTTCAAGGGACCTGAATAAACTGCTTGAGAAGAGCTTTTGCGAGTTGCATCGTACGCGACACATGTGGAATAACAAAATCCTAGAATAGCTAAATCTATCTTGTACAATAATAAAAACATCAGGAGGTATCACTATCCCAGATTTCAAGCTATACTACAGCGCAACAGTAATAAAAACAGCATGGTACTGGTATAGAAACAGACCAGTTGATCAATGGAATCGAATTGAAGACCCAGAAATGAATCCACACATCTATGGACACTTAATTTTTTGACAAAGAAGCCAAAACCATACAATGGAAAAAGGACAGCATCTTCAACAAATGGTGCTGGTCCAACTGGATGTCCACATGTAAAAGAATGAAAATAGACCCATACTCATCACCCTGCACAAAACTTAAGTCCACGTGGATCAACGACCTTAACATAAAGCCTGACACACTCAATCTAATAGAAGAGAAAGTAGGGAAAAGACTCAAACTCATTGGCACAGCTGATAACTTCTTGAACAGAACACCAACAGCTCAGGCTCTAAGACCAACAATCAAAAGTGGGACCTCATGAAACTGAAAAGCTTCTGTAAAGCAAGACACTGTCTTTCAAACAAAATGGCAACCTGCAGACTAGGAAAAGATCTTTACCAATCCCACATCTGGCAGAGGGCTAATATCCAAAATTTATAAAGAACTCAAGAAATTAAATGCCAAGTGTAACTGAACTTTTTAAATTATTAAGTATTTATTTATTGATAACTATTCACTTATAACAAATAACAACGATTTCTTAACTATTAACCCTATAAATTCTTACAATCCCTTTAACCTAACCACTAAACCTATTGATAGTTATTACAACTATTTTCCTAATCTTTTAGAAGGATGCAGTCTCTGGGGCAGGTCTTCAGTCATCAGGAACACAGTCTCTGTGGTAGACCCTTTAATGCACTTAGCAGTCTTTCTTCTGGAATATCTCAGATGTAGATTCATCAGGGTAAATTGGCTAAAGCAGTCTCACCTTAAATAAGACTTGAGGCTTTCTTATCTCTGGGAGACCTCAGCCGTCTGTTGGCCAACTTACTTCCTACATATCAGCAACTCTGTCACTCTGCCTCAGTCCTTAAAGCCAGCCACAGTTTTGTTTAGGCCACTGTTCAGACAGGTTAAATCCCTCTAGGCAAAAGCTGAGCCACAGGGTTTAGTCCTTGGCCGTTTGCTGTCTTGCTGAGGCTTTCTCTGTTCACTAGCTTCTTTCTGCCTCAGGGAGATCTGGCCATCAGTTCACCAGCACTTTCTCCAGCAGGACTCTTGGAACTCTCTAGCATGGGGGGCCTCTGGCTCCATCCTTACATAAGATCTCTCCTTGTTCCTCCTGTTTCAGCTTAATTTGGGCTCTGCCCATTTAGCAGCTGAAAACAATGCCAGGCCAGATACTTTGTTTCTTAGTCCATTAAGTCTTTCCTGGCTTCAACCTTGTTTTTCAGTCCATTAAGTCTTTCCTGTTTTTCCTGGCTTCAACCTTGTTTTTCAGCCCATTAAGTCTCCTGTTTGTTTCCTGTTTTCACCTGACTTCATCCTTGTTTTTCCACAAGCTGATAAACTAATCGCTCACAGCCAAGTTGATCTTCATGCCCCAATCAAGAGACTGTATCAGAAACCCATAAATATTTTCTAAATATAATTTAATTAATCTAACTCCCTACAGCCAAGAAATCAAATAATCTAATCAAAAAATGGGAAGCAGAGCTAAACCTAGAATTCACAAAAGAGGAATCTCTAATTGCTGTGAGACACTTGAAAAAATGATCAGCATCCTTAATCATCAGAGAAATGCAACTCAAGACAACTCTGAGATTCCATCTCACACCTGTCAGAATGGCTAGGATCAAAAACTCAAATGATAGCACATGCTGGTGAGGTTGTGGAGAAAGGGGAACACTTCTCCATTGTTGGTGGGAGTGCAAACTTGTTCAACCACTATGAAAATCAGTCTGGCAATATCTTAGAAAACTTAGAATAGCTCTACCTCAAGACCCAACCATACCACTTCTGGGTATACATCCAAAAGATTCCTCACCAAAACACAGGGATGTTTCCTCATCTATGTTTATAGCAGCCTTATTTGTAATAGCTAGAAAGTGGAAAGAACCCAGATGTCCCTCAACCAAGGAATGGATTAAAAAACTGTGGTACATCTACACAATGGAATACTACTCAGCTATAAGAAACAATGAAATTATGCAATTTGCAGCCAAATGGATGGGACTAGAAAAGCTCATCCTGAATGAGCTAACCCAGGCTCAGAAGGATGCATATGGCATCTATTCACTTGTAATTGGATTTTAGCCATATAGTACAGGATAACTATACTATAACCAATGCACCAAAAGGAACAGGATCATAGACTTTGTTACCTGTTAATGAGACACTTTGCCCTAGTGGCGCTGCCATGTAGGCCCCCTGTATATTAGGAAGCTCTTAGCCCTCATATGACTGCTGAACTGGTGTGGGGGACTGATATGTAAGGGCACTCCACTCCAGGCGAGTAGGACAGAAGGGAGAGGGAGTAGAGGGTGGGAGAGTGAGACTGGGAGGGGTGGAAAGTAGGCACTGTGAAGGAGATGTAACTTGAAGTAATAAATGAACATTAAAAAAAATGAAACACACCCCAGCAACAAAGAAAGACATTATCTCAGAGAAAAGGATTAGAAAAAGGATTTGCAAGCAAATGGACCTAAGAAACAAGCCACAGTACCCATTCTAATATCTAATAAAACAGACTTTCAACTAAAAGTAACCAAAAGAGATGGGGAAGGATACTTCATACTCACCAAAGGAAAAATCCACCAAAATGACATCTACATTCTGAACATCTATACCCCAAATGCAAGGGCACACTCATTTTTTTTAAAAAATATTTATTATGTATACAGTGTTCTGTCTTCAGGTATATCTGCAGGCCAGAAGAGGGCACCAGATTTCATTATGGATGGTTGTGAGCCACCATGTGGTTGCTGGGAATTGAACTCAAGACCTCTGGAAGAGCAGCCAGTGCTCTTAACCGCTGAGCCATCTCTCCAGCCCGGGCACACTCATTTTTAAATGAAGCATGACTAAAGTTTAGATCCCACATATTAATAGTGGGAAATTTCAACACCCCACTCTCACCAATGGACAGGTCAATAAGACAGAAACTAAACAGAGAAATAATAAAAATGACTGATGCTATGAATCAAGTGGTCCTAACAGATGTCTACAGAACATTTTACCCAAACACAAAAGAATACACCTTCTGCTAATCAACACATGGGCTATCTCAAAAATTGACCATATACTATGTCTAAAAGCAAGCCTCAATAGATACAAGAAGATTGAAATAATCCCTTGTATTTTATCAGACCACCATGCGTTAAAGCTTGACTTCAACAACAGAAACAGCAAAGTATACAAATACATGGAAAATGAACAACTCTCTACTCAATGATCATTGGGTCAGGAGAAAAAAAGAAAGTACAGACATATGGAGCCGATGGGCATCTTGGTCTTCATGTGGTTCCCCTAGTAATTGGAGCTGGGGCTGTCTCTGACATGGATGCTGTTACCTATTTTTGGATCACTCCCCCCCCTAGCTGGGCTGTCTTGTCTGGTCTCAGTGGAAGAGGATGCTCTTAGTCCTGATGCCACTTGATGTGCCAGGGAAGATTGAAATGGGGTAGGTTTCCCTTATCTTAGGTGAATGGTAGGCAGAATGAGGGAAGAGGGTGGTTAGGTGGGACTGGGAGGAGAGGAGGTTAGGGACTGCAATCAGATTGTAAAGTGAGTAAATAAATTAATTAATGAGAAAAAACAGAAAAGAGAGAAATATCCTTCACATATGGTGCGCGCACACAGGTCCATGCCTAAGTAAATAAACAGGCAAAACTGAGGTGACAAGAGCACTCCTGCTCCCACAAAACATGATACATTACTGTCAATGACCTTTTGTCCTGGGTATCTGTTTCATGGTGTCGTTACCAGCATGTGGGGTGGGGTAAGGAAATAGGGAGTGAGAAAGTCTCCAGCACCCCAAGCAGGAAGTATGGGTGCTCACACTCCTAGACAATATGAGACAGGAGGCAGGAACAGCTAAAGTTGCATACCTGAGTTAGAGGCAGGTGCAGCATGAAAGGTCCAGCTGGAGTGTGCAGTGAAGTCAACAGTAGTTAGACCAGGAAACATGGAGCTCACTTTCCTGATCTTCCTCTCTCTCCTCATGGGCTTCTTGCTACTCCTGGTCAGGATCCACCCAAAAACTCATGACCATCTTCCACTAGAACCCCATCCCCAGATCATCTTGGGGAACATCCTGTAGATGGACAGAGGAGGCCTTCTCAAATCCTTGATTCAAGTGAGAGCTATATGTGGTCTTTGTGTGGGCTCTCCCCTGCTTTGTCATTGGTGATCACTCAGCAGGAAGAGCAAGGAACTTCTTACAGGGTGTAAATTCAGGTGGGAAGGTTGCTGAGTGACAGATGAGATGCTGACTTGTCATGGAAGGTGCTCAGATCCACAGATGAGTCTTGATCTGTTGGAACCATGTGAGGCTCTGTGCTTGGTGTATGAGAGGTATAGAGACGTTGAGGTGTAAGTATGTAGAATTTCACTCATTGGGGATAGTCCATTCTAGAAAAGAAAGAAAAATATAGAGGCTTCAACAAATAAGGTTTTCTTCTGCAAACAAAAGAGATTAGACTGAGATATTCCAGGACAAACAGGAAGATAAGCAGGCAGGATGTGAGGTAGGTAGGACTAATCAGTTAAACATCATGCACCATCCAAGCTGCTGATCCTGGTACCATCATTATCAGTCTTCACAAGTGGGGTTTCATGTTCAATTACCACTTATTTGTTAATAATCAATAAGCATCCATGGTCTGGATTAAGAGAGCTGATATAGTGACAACAATTTCTATTTCCTGCTACCCATTGGTTTTTAATCGATTAACCACCTAGATCAATGGTGTTTTCATTTTTTTATAAATTAGTTTTTGAGACAAGGTCACTCTGCTTTATCCAGACTAATGATATGTCTGACTTAACATCACATATGATGAAAAGACAGATGTGTGGTACATCTGGTCATGTGTTTTAAAATGTGCTTCCCACATGTTGAAAATGTCAAGTTATCTTCCTATTATTTTTTTATTCATTGAAAATCTAGTTCTTTCCTTTTTCATTCTCATCTCCACCATTTACTCTGAAGCTCCTCCTAACATGGGGCAATTATGGTTGCTTGAATGAGTGTGGATATGGGGAATTTTAATTGAAACATGAGCAATGTATGAACAGCTACACCACAGAAGAGTGTGGAACCCCCTGCCAGCACTCTATCTGCGCAGACTCACAATGAGGGAGGTGACATCTTATGATAGCATGACATGCTGCATCTTTTTCCTGTAGGGATAGTCAATATGTTATCAGCATACAAAAATCCCAGGGGCTAGACAACATGCAGTGGTCAGGAAATTACTATCTCCTACAGGGTGCTTTAAACAATTGTTCAGATCCATAATCCACTGTATGTGGCAATGTCAGAGAGCTGGGCTTCATTCCTTGGCCTTCAGGAACTGAGAGTCTGGTTGCATATATAGAATAAACTCATAAAAATTAAATAAGCTTGGATTATCACTTGGATGATACCATATATAAGTAAAGCAATAGGAATTTTAAAATACTTGAGAAATCATACAGATTTACATAAAAGGCAGGATTTGAACAGAGTCACAAAGACTTTCTAGAATGCTGACAAGTATGGAAAAGAAGCTATTTCTGAGGAACAATTGGTGCTAGGTCAAGAGTGGGCCCAGGTGCATGAGGTAAGGATGGAACTGGGAGAGGCAGATGTTGAATTTTAAGCTCATGGGGATGATTTGGTTGACTGAAGCAAAGAATAGTAAAAAAAAAACAAAAAGTGAGGTAGTCCAACTAAGTAGGCAAAATAAAGTCCCTGATGTCTTTTGTCTGTTTTCTGTTGCTATCACAAAAGTCCTGAGGCTATGTTCTTTATAAATTAAAGATTTATCTAGCTCACAATTGCAGAGTTTGATAGTTTAAGCTGAAGCAGTACATTTTTCCAAACTCTGGCAAAGACCTCCTCTTTCATGTGTTATAACATAGTAGAGGAAAGGAAAATCTGTCACACGCAGAAGAGACTAAACATGGGGATGGCCTTTAAAAAATAAAAATGAATTCTCCAGGAATTCATCCCTCTCTATGAGACAAGTATTAAGATATTGTGTGGATCTTCGCTGAAGACCAAATGCCTCATCCAAGGCTCCAGAACTTGAAGGCTCTACCACATCTTAACACAATCAATTTGGAGACCACACTTCCAAAATGTGAACCCATAGAGGACACTTAAACTATGGTCAAGTCATAGTACGTTGAACAGGCAAGGAGAAAAGGGCAGCTGGTCCAGACAGATGACTCTGGTTGCAAGTTGTGGTGACATCCTATGGTGGGCCCCAGGGTATACTAGATCTGCTGTCTCAAGAGTGTTGTGGATGACACAGCGTGGCTCAAATTCAATTTCTAAAGTCCATGTCAGCTCCAAGAGTTTCAGCTAAATTTCTAAACCATGTGCAGATGCAACTGAGGTTGCTGGATAGCCCTCTGCAATGTTTTCTGAAAGCTTCCATGGGGGATCAAGAAACCAAGATTTACTCTTGTAGGCAGCTGTGTTGTTCTAAGATGGTTGTGTGGACTTTCATCAGATGTGTCTATTAACAAAGATTGAGGTCTTAATGATGATATTCTTTTGACCAGTAGTAGAGAAACAAAGACAAGCTGGAGCCTCAGTTGCCAGTATTAGGACTAAAAATCACCAGCAATCTACAGTTTCATATTAAAAGTTTTGTAATAAATGAAATTCAGTATCATTTTAAAAACACATTCTTAGCTGAGTATGGTGGCTCATCTCATCTTTTTTTTTTCCAGGTAATAGGAGTAATCTCAGGGATTCATGCATGCCAGACAAGCAATCTGCAAACTGAACATATTCTCAGCCCCTAGAGGAGGAACCTTTCCAATGTACTTCCTTCAGCTCCTTTTGGTCTCCTCTGTTGTTCATCTTTGGCTTTTCATCATCATCTCCTCCATCACTATTGTCTCCTCCTTTCTCCTTCTGAGATCTGCCTCATGAATGGATTAATGTATCTGTCATGGGAGTGGGTTTGCTATCAAAGTGAGGTCAGCCTCCTCTTCCTCAGATCCATTCTTTGTTCCCCTTACTTTTAACATGGATGACGTGGAAAGTCCTTCCTGGTACATTACATAATGTCCTCAAAAACCATAAGAATAAATCTCTGTTCTTTATAAATTTTCCAGTCTCTGGCATTTGGAAAATAAACTGAGACAGAGGATGAGGTTTAGCACAGGGGAGTTTCATAAGCACAGATACACAGATAGTTACAGGAGAAGCTGAGGTCTAGTGGATAAAGTCCAAGTCTTTAAGATATGCTCCTGGAATAAAGCTACTTAATGATGTAGATAACACTAAATCTTTTCAGAATTTGGTTAAAAGTAGAGGCCATTTCTTGTGTAATATGCATATAGAAACTGACATAAACTTTTGAGACTTTGCCAGGTCTAGTGGCATACAAAAACAATCCCAGTACTTGGGAGGTGGAGGCAGAAGGATAAGGACTTCAATGCAATTCTTTTGTTTCAGAGATCTTGAGACCACTCTAAGGTACAAGATATTCTGTCTCAAAAGGAAACTTACAACATTATTTTCTGAATTTGTAGACTTCTTCCAGGTCTTTCATGGACCACCTAGTCACCCAGAACACATGTGTGTTTTGTCATGTTAAAGAGAAGGGATGAACATGTGCTTTGTCCTGACAATTTCTCTATCCTTTCATAGTCAGAGAGAAATGGGATTGTGCCTCAATTTCACATCTCCTTGAGAGTGCTTTTCTATTCTGGTGACATCAAGGATGCATGGCTCCTAAAGGTGTGGCAATCCGTGTTTATTAAATGAAACCTGTCTTGGTCCACACATTCAGTCATTCACCAGTTCACTGATAAGTTATGTGGCTCTTGTGTCCTGGAGAGCATTCTAAGTCTGGCATCCCAGAGGCATATAAGGTCCCCATGTCAAGGGAACATTACCCTAGGCATGAGACACACACACATAACAATGGAAAGGAGTGGTCAATAAGATAAAGCAGCCTAATATTTTAGAAAGTGGTGGGAGTTGGGGACAGAGTGTTTTGCTTTGTTTTTTTTTTTTTTTTTAACAGAGACTCTGAGAGATACAGATGGTCGCACCAGAGAGAGCTAGTGTTGCTGAGAGAACCTGAAGAGGACCAGAGTCAGAAAGCAACATGGGGGTCATGTCAAAGGGGAACAAGGAGGAGTGGAGAAGCAAGAGGACTGATGGGGTGAGGTCAGGTAGGGCTGTGTGGACCATGGTGGTAACTTTGATTTTATTTTCAGCAACATGAGTACACTGCAGAGCTTGTGGAAGGTTAGCGGGTATTAATTAATATATGTCTCATTAAACGTTCTGACTTGGGTTGTGGTGAAGCTGTTTTTACAGGTTCAAGAATAGAAGTAGGGAAACCACCAAGGGACTTACAGAGAGTAGTGCACACCATTTTATTTTATTTTTTTAAAACATGCTTATTTATGAGTGTGTATATATGTATGCATAGTATGCATGTATTTATGTATGTTATGTTTTATGTATTACATATGTTTGTGTGACTATATTTCTAATTGTGTGCACACACCTGCTCATGTGGGCAGAGGAATGATCCAGATATCCTCCTCTATGATTCTGTCAATTCTTTTGAGGCAAGGTCCCTTCATGAAACTGGTTCTGGAAGTCAGCAAGGCCCCACAATCCTTCTATCTTCACCCTCTAACACTATCTGTGTTGTAGTCATGATTCACATTCAGGAACCACCAGGGATTACTGTCCTCACCTGCAGTAACACAGTGGGTGGCTCAGGGCCATCATTTATGGATGTTGTCAGGGGGGTTTGAACAGACTGAAGCTGGGTCACAACAAGGATGGTTCTTGGATAAGAATCTGGGAACAGCTAGCTAAACTGAAGAGCTAGTTTCATGTGTTTCCCAAGCTGGCTTCCAACTGGGTGTGTTGACAAGGATATCCACTACTTCTCTGGCCTCTTCCTCCACAGTGCCAGGATTTTAAGCATGTGTTGCTCTCCCTCCCCTACTCTATAGTACTAGAACATCCAACCAATCAATATAGACCCAGTAGTGAAATAACATTCCAACTCATAGGTCCTCAAAAGAGGAAGGGTGACCAGGGGAGCAGATGCCTGTTCACTAATCTCTAGCTAGTGTTTTAACAGTTTAACAACAATGTCTGTGCTGGTTAACCACAATCCTGGTATGTGGTTATGCTTGACAGTTTCAAGACAAATATAGAGATATGTTCACAGTGCACCTGGGACACAGGCCTGTGGTCATGCTGTGTGGGACAGACACCATAAGGAAGGCTCTGGTGGACCAAGCTGAGACTTTTTCTGACTGAGGGACAATTGCTGTGATTGAGACAATTGTACAGGGATATGGTGAGATATGGGACAGGATGGAGTGAAGGACGTGGCCCAGGAAGGTGAATCTGAAGGAAGATCCTTGTCTGTGGGGGAAAGACTCAGGAGTCTTTAAACTTCAAATGTAAGCCACCCATGCCTTCCCTACTTTCTTAGATATAGCCTTTGTCAATGGGGAATGTTGGAAGACCCATCAATGATTTTCTCTGGCCACCATAAGAGACTTTGGTATAGGACTGTGAGAAAAATGAGTGTGGAGTAGTGGTTAAAGGAGGAGGCCCAACATCTGGTGGAGGAACTGAAGATTTCCCAGCTTGAGTCTTGGAGATTGGGCATAAAGGAAGATGGTGATACAGGGATATGAGTGCACAGCCAAAGAAAAAGAGATACACAGGGGTAGATAAACACACACACACACACACACACACACACACACTGTGGAAATGATGAGATATGGACAGAGATGGAGAGAGAGAAAAATATTACAAGTACAGGGAAAGAAATGGGAGGTGTAGAGAGTCCAAAATAACTCAGAAACATTCACTGAGTATGGTGGTCACTTCTGTTCAGAAAAAGCAACTTGGAATTAGTTTTATTTGTCAGTTGGGTATGATTGGTGCAGGCTTATCATCTGAGAACTCAGAATGCTGAGGCAAGATGGTCATGACTTAAAGGTCAGTCCTGTCCACATCATGAGGTCCTGTCTGACAATGTGGCTGAAGGTGAGTTGTGGAGGACTTCAAGAACCCTATTCAATGGGCGTGGTAGGGTGTGTTTGTAATTCCTGAACTCCAGAGCAGAGGCAGGAGGAAGAGATTTTGAAGGTTGTCTTCTACTGCATCGAGAGTTCAAGGTCACCTTGGCTTAACCTTTGCCACACAACCCCACTAATCCCCAATGATCTTTGTCAAAGGCAAATGCAGAACTCAGGTAAATGAATGGGAAGGAAGCAGGAAGAATTGTAGACATGGTCTGAGCACAGAGACAGATGGAGATCTTGACATCAGTAGAAATCAGAGGCCCTTCTGGGTACATAAGGATTCATTCAACAAGGACATCTTGATGACACAGACATTGGTTTGCAGGTCCCTTTCTTTATACTAGGTATATGCCATGTCTGATTGATGTTTCTCAGGAGAGTGGAGAGTCATTGCAGAGGTAGAAGAAGAGGAAAGGTGCAGAGACTGGGAGAATGACTGGAGAAAGGAGTCATAGAGGTGGAGAGACTGAAAAAAGACATGCTGTAAGGCTGAGAGTGAAACTGCATAGCCTCAGAGAAGAATCTACAGGGGAATCAGAGACTACAGACAAGCCAGTTTCAGGGATATAGGCAACAAGTGCCCAATATACTGTTGGAGCAACAACAGTCCCCCAACCACCAGGGGCAATGACTGAACAAGCACCAGGAGCTGCTGGATTCTGGGAGATCAAGGAGCCTAGAAGTCTGAGAAGTGATGGAAGGAGACTAGGAAATGGGAGTAGAATGTGCAGGGCTGGTAAATCCACAAGGCAACCCTTGAACCCTCTCTGCACCATTCCTGCCAGTAGAAGTTAACTATCACCTCATAATCAGAGTGGTGCCTGGGGAGGAGGTGCATGGTGGAGACTAATGTCACACATTCTTTCTATAAGTCCAGAATACTAGTCCCGGTTGTGATTAGTTGAGTTCCTTTAATGAAGTTAGCCTGCCTGTCTGTGTATATGAATAGCATCATATCTTCTGTACAGTACTGAAGGGAGCTAAATAAAATGATACATACATCACTGCATACAAATGTGGTAGTAGATGCTTATAATCATGAGTTGTGAGTAAATGGGACAGGCTCACAGAGATGGGGCTGAAACCAAATGTTCCCCAGGTCCTTGACTCATGTCTTCTTCCCTGCACCCTTATCCTCCAGGATCCCCCTTGACCCCACCTTCCTCTTCTAGTACATCACAGCCAACATCATCTGCTCCATTGTATTTGGAGAGTGCTTTGACTACAAAGACCTCCATTTCCTGCACCTGCTGGAACTGCTTTATAGGACCTTTTTGCTCATAAGTTCATTCTCCAGCAAGGTCAGTGGGTGTGAATAGAGGAGCATCCATGGAAGCAGAAACAAGAGGGTGTTTTGTGAGTGAAGAGGGGAGAACCTTAAGGATGGAAGAAAGGCAGAGAAAATATGGAGACATAAGGAGGCTGAGATCCTGAGGGAGGAATGGATGATTAATGGAACGGAGAGACCTGAATGTAGAAATACAGAGACATACACAACAAACAAAATGATGAATTGGGTGATGCAGCTTAGCTCAGAGGGTTTGAGGCCTTGGTTTTCTTGCCTAAGTTCCACAACTGTATATCCTGGGTGTGATGGTACACAGCATATGCAATTCAGCACATGTATGGAGGGAGAAGAGGAATTCAGGGTTTTCCATGGCTGTATATTGAAATCAGTCTCCCATACCTTAGATCCCGTGTTCATAAATCAAAGCCCCAGAGGTTAAAACAAACAAAGATAGTTCAGGAAAGGGGATTGGGAGAGATAACAGAGAGAGGAAAAGTGAGATACAGAGACAAAGGTTAGAGACAGATTTAAAGATACCATTCAAAGGCAAATATATAAATATATGAGGAATGTGTGTGTGTATGTGTGTGCATGTGCATATGTGTATGTATGTGACTGTGTGTGTTTATGTGTCTTGAATCTATTTTGTGTTTCTCCATGAATTGTGTGCTGTTAAGCGCTAGCATGAGATTGCTCCACTTCTAAAAATTCATTTTACATCCCAATCATAGCCCCTTCCTCATCTCCACCAGGTTCCACCCTCCCATACTCTTCCTTTCCCCTCCTATATCTTTTCCTCAGAGAAGGGGAACCCCTGTCCCATGGTGGAAGTTTGGATTTCTTTGGAAACATATTTGTGTTGAATGAATGTGTTTTTTATTTTGGTCTCAGTATGGGATGTGGGGGTGCTTTGTCCACTGCTGAAAAACAGTCTCATGAAAGGGACATGAAAAACATCCTAATAGAAGAGCACATGATGTTCTGCCAGCCGGAAAACTGTCACATGTGGGGAACATATTTACATCCTTTGATGTACAGACTCCTTGGACAGCTTGTGATCTTGGTCAACAGAAAGTATCTTGTGAAGAGAGCATAGTGTTGACCATTTGGAAAGTATCTTGGTGCATATTTTGAGAAAGTATAAAAAAGGAATCCCCAAGCCAGGAGTGACGATGCATGCCTTTAATCCCAGCACTAGGGAGGCAGAGGCAGGTGGATCTCTGAGTTCAAGGCTAGCCTGGTCTACAAAGTGAATCCAGGACAGTCTTACACAAAGAAACCCTGCCTAACATGCCCCGCCCCCCAAAAAGGAGTCTCCAGAAATGTTGAAGGACTTTTTGCTTGGCATTGAGTCTCTTCATTGCTTCTCATCGCTGCTTCATTTTGAAAGATTCCAGACAACACTTTGCTGAAAGTTTACCACTGCCGAGACTTGCTGAAGATCATGGCCTGGCTTAGTCTGAGCCCAGGTCAGCCCTGTTTGGGACCTTGAAAGTTGGTGCTTCTTTGGCTGTCCTTGTTGGTGGTACTGGTTAGTTATACTTCCATTTCTGCTGATGGCTGTGTTCCCATTGCTGATTGTGCCTCTTCCTGAATGTACTGTTCTGACTGATGAGTTGCCCCAAGGACCTGCAACTAAGGAGCTCTTCATCTTAGTATCCTTTTGTACCTCAGGTTAGTGGGTTGGAAGGTGTATATGGTTATCAATCAATAGTTTAAAAGCACACCTTCAAATCCCCTAGCAATGCACACCAGCTCTTCAAGTCTAATCAGGTCTAACAGCATCCTCTTCTACTGAGGCCAGACAAGGCAGCCCAGCTAGGGTAAAGTGATCCATAAACAGTCAAAAGAGTCCATGTCACATACGGTCCCTGCTCCACTTGCTATTGTGTCTACTGGAAGACCAAGCCGCCTATCAGCTACTTATGTATAGGGGGCCTAGATCCAGTCCATGCTTTTTGATTGGTGCTTCAGTCTCTGTAAGCCACCAGGGACTTAGGTTAGTTGACTATGATAATTTTCTTTGTGGAGTTCTTGTCCACTCCAGATCCCCCTGCCTTCCACTCTTCTACAAGATTTCTCAAGTTCCACCAAATGCTTGGCTGTGTGTCTTGGCATTTGTTTCTATCAGCTGCTGGGTGGGGCCTCTTAGAGGATAGTTATGCTAGGTTCCTGTCTGCAAACATAGCAGAGTATCATTAATAGTGTTAGGGGTTGACTCTCTCCCATGGGGGGGGGGGCTCAAGTTGTTCCAGTCATTGGTTGACTATTCCCTTAAACACTGTTCCATATTTATCCCTGTGCATCTTGTAGGTAGGGTTAATTTTGGGTAAAAGGTTTTATGGGTGGGTTGGTGTCCTCCTTTCTATGCTGGAAGTCCTGCTAGTCTATGAGGTGGCCACTTCTGACTCCATGTTCTCTGCTGCTAGCAGTCTTAGCTAGAATCATCCCCATATCCTCCTAGGAGTATATCCTTTTGAAATTCTCCATCTTGTTTCAGAGATGCCCCACCATCATTTTCCTTTCCCTCTTCCAGTCCTCTCACCCTCGATCTCACCACACCAGATCTTGACACTCATTACCCTGCTCAAGCCCTCTCCCATTCAATTACCACTTTCATCCACTTGCAATGTCTATCTATGCTATTTCCTTTCTAAGATTCAAGTAATCTGGTTACTTAGCTTCTTTGCATCTTTGGATTATAGAACGGTTATCCTGTACTATATGGCTAATATCCACTTCTAAATGAGTATATTCCATGTGTTTCTTTTGGGTCTGGATTACCTCACTCAGGATGATCTTTTCTAGTTCCATTGTTGGGTGAATGTTCTGTAGATGTCTGTTAGGTCCATTTGATTCACAGTGTCAATTAATTTGATTGTTTCTCTGTTTAGTTTCTATCACATTTACTTGTTTATTGGTGAGAGTGAGGTGTGGGATTTGATATGTGATTTAAGCTTTAGTAATGTTTCATTTAGGAATCTGGGTGTTCTTGCATTTGAGGTATAAATGTTCAGAATTGAGATGTCTTCTTGTTGAATTTTTCCTTTGATGAGTATGAAGTGTTCTACCTATCTCTTTTGGTTAATTTTAGTGGAAAGTCCATTTTATTAGATATTACAATAGCTACTTTTGCTTGTTTCTTAGGTCTATTGCCCTGGAAAAATTTTTGCAGCCCTTTACCCTGAAGTAATGTTTATCTTTGTTGGTTAGGTGTGTTTCTTGTATGCATAAGATTGATGGATCCAGTTTTCACATCCACTCTATTAGTCTGTGTCTTTTTATTGGGGAATTGAGCCCATTGATATTGAGAGATGTTAATGACCAAAAATTGTTGATTCCTGTTATTTTGATGGTGGTGGTGGTAGTGTGTTTGAGTGTTTCCCTTCTTTTGTTTTGGTGGTGTGGAATTACTTATTTCCTGTGTTCTCCTGGATGTAGTTACCCTCCTTGTATTGGGATTTTCCTTCTAGTATCCTCTCTAGGGCTGAGTTAGTGGATAGATATTGTTTAAATTTGGTTTGATCATGGAATATCTTGTTTTCTCTATGTTGATTGAAAATTTTGCTGGGTATAGTATTCTGGGCTGGTATCTGTGATCTTTTAGAGACTATGTGGTATCTGACCAGGCCCTTCTTGTTTTTAAAGTCTCTTTTGAGAAATCTGGTGTAATTTTTAAAAATTATTTTTTATTTCTTCAAGTTACATCTCAATCACAATCCCCTCCCTACTCCCCCCTCCAGTCCCACCCTTTCACCCTCCTCCCCCTCAACCCCCCATCCTCTTCCCTTTTTTTAGTTTAAGGTATTTCTTTTTTCCCCCAACAGCTCTCCCTTTCAGTCCAAAAAATGGTTCTTTTTCTTATAACTATAAATGCAATACAAAACAACAGAAATAAATAGGCCACAATTATGAGAGTTATATGGCTTAGCATACATTCCCAATGTCCAGTCCATATGTATTTGGCACCTGACTTTAACATTCTACTATCTAACCATCTCCATGAATTTAAAGTTCTATATCTAACTCAGCTTTCATAATAACTTGCCTCACAATTTTAAAAACATCTTCCCAGAACACTCTCTTGATTCCTAAACAACTCAAAATTTTACTATGAGACTCTAGCTATCTGTTCTTCAACCACCTCAGAGACCTGAGAGGGATAAACATATCTGATTATATAGGAAGTGCAGGGCCTGCAGCTTCCAAAACTAAGAAATGTCATACCAGTGGCTTCCTGGACAGTTCCCATTTTCTCTCCATACATTACAGCATCAATCTTCAGCCGCTTGGCCCCGTTTCTCTGACAGACATTGATTGTAGAGCAGAAATTATGAACGACTTACCTACCTTGTCTTGGCAGAGCTAGGCTGTCGACTTACCTGCTTCCAAGTTTTGTCCTTTTTGGACAGCAGTCTGTCTATAGTTGAAGCAAGGGGTTTTTCTTGCCAAGAGAAAGGCTTACTACCAATTCAACCATCTCCCACTGGAGATTCTTCGATGCTCATCTTCTACTTGGAGTAGAATAGGGGGTGCTGTCAGGAGCTGACATGTCTCGATATCAAAAAATCTTAAGTTAAGAAAATGTCTTTGAATGCCATATTCTGCAGATCTCTTGAGGTTTTTGAAGATGCCCTGTCTATCTCTTATACTTAGATAAGCAAATGTTGTTTGTCTCTTAGCAACTTGACTTCTGAGTATCTCAGAAAATAACTGTGATAGACTGTCATAGTAACTAACAAAATGACACGCTTGCATAACTATTAGTTTCCATTTCTTAATTATCCTAAACAGTTTATGACAGTTGGTAACAACAGGCCAAAACTTTACATTTCATTTTTAAGCATTACTAGGTACCATACCGTTAAGAAGCGTTACCCTTAATTTTGTATCAATATACAAAGATCAATACCAATGTGGCCAAATATAATCTTAATTTTGTATCAATATACAAAGATCAATCCCTATGTAGCCCAATGCAATCTTAATTTTGCATCAATATACAAGGGTCAATACCATTGTGGCCAAATATAATCTTAATTTTGTATCAATATACAAAGATTAATACCGATGTAGCCCAATACAATCTTAATTTTGCATTAATATACAATGATCAATACCAATTTAGCCAACTATAATATTAATTTTGTATCAATATACAAAGGTATAAGGCCATATTCAATAATCTGTCCTTTTTTCTTGATCTTTCCTATACTATGTCCATGTCCCATTTTTTCTCAAGTCTGTTCACTCCTACATAGGAGAGAAAGAAGGATACAGAAAAGAAAAAGAGAGAAGCCCCTGGGTCTAACCTCCAAAACTCATTTAACAAGACCATTTAACAGCTTGTAGTCTCTTCCCCTAAATAACAAATTTTCTATTATCGATCAAATAACCAAAGGGGGGGGGAAACCCTCCCCACTTTCTGGGGATGGGACGTTGTTCTCTTAAAGTGACTTCCTGCTGATTTGGGGTGTAGTAAACCTGTTTGGGGCCCAAATAAGAATGGAAAAATGATTAAAAATGTTAATAGAATCATTTGATGTTCAGTACTTTTGTGCTCAGCTATTTAGATGTCCTAAGAAGTTCGAAGACAGAAGCTGATCTTCAGGGCTTTACTGAAGATCTGGCTGGAGTAGTCTGTGGAATTGAACGATCTTAGCGATTTTGAGTTGTTGTGGTTGTAGACTTTTGAGAAAACTGCTATTGAAGAAGTCTGCAAGGCTGGATCATCTGGGCCACTTATCTTCTTTGGTGTCTTATCTGTTTTCTACTGAGGTTTCCGTTGTCCAGTTGTCCCTGGATTCCTTGAATGGATGCTTTAAATCTCCTGGAAAGATAAGAACAGAGCCCTGCCCTAATCCTAACCCTGGGACAATTGCCTTTTGTGTGTGTGTGTGTGGGGGGGGGGGTCAGGTATTATTTTTTCCTGGAGCAGAATTGGTTTTTTGACAATATATAAAGTATTACCTTTTAATCTGGATTAAAGAAGAAATTATTTTGATATTTTGAAGCTAAACAAAACTTTAGTGTATATATTTTGAGATCTCAAAGGACAAGTGTGGGGGATCAGGTATTATTTTTTCCTGGAGCAGAATTGGTTTTTTGACAATATATAAAGTATTACCTTTTAATCCGGATTAAAGAAGAAATTATTTTGATATTTTGAAGCTAAACAAAACTTTAGTGTATATATTTTGAGATCTCAAAGGACAAATCTGGTGTAATTCTAATAGGTCTGCCTTTATATGTTATTTGGCCCTTACCCCATGTGACTTTTAATATTCTTTCTTTGTTCTGTACATTTAGCCTTTTGATTAATATATAGCAGGGGGATTTTTTTTTTTTTGGTCCAATCTATTTGGTGTTCCATAAGCTTTTTAAATGTTTAGTGGCATCTCTTTCTTTAGGTTAGGGGAATTTTTTCTATGACTTTGTTGAAGATATTTTTCTGGGCCTTTGAGCTGAGAATCTTCTCCCTCTATTCCTATTAGTCTTATGTTTTGTCTTTTCATAGTGTCTCAGATTTCCTGGATGTTTTGTGTTAGAAACTTTTTAGGTTTAGCATTTTCTTCGACCAATGTATCTAGTTCTTCTATTGTATCTTCTGCACCTGAGATTATCTCTTTCATCTTTTGTATTCTCTTGGTGATACTTGTGTCTGTAGTTCCTGTTCTCTTTCCAAAGTTTTTCTAACTCCAGGGTTG
>CAJQZJ010026257.1:1305041-1333422 GCA_907164525.1 Lophiomys imhausi | reverse complement strand
TCTTTTTAATTGTATTTTCCTGCATTTCTCTGTGGGATTTATTCATTTCCTTTTTTATGGCCTCTGTCATCTTTATAACATCAGATTTAACATCGTTTTCTTACACTTAAGGTGTGTTAGGATATCCAGGGCTTGTAGTATTATAGCCCTGTTTTGTTTTTTTTTTTTTTGTTTGTTTGTTTTTGTTTGTGTTTCTATACAGTCCTTTAGCCATCTGGTTGTTCCTGGTGTTGGTAAGCCTACTGGTCCCTGATGGTAGTAGGCCTCTGAGATTGCAGGTAGAGCTGGTAGGCCCAGATGGCAGCAGGCCTTTGGCTTTCCTGGGTGGCAGCAGGCCTCCAGGGATACAGGGAGAACTGATAGTGCTTTATGTTTTCCAGCCCCTGGTGGGCTCTGATGTTTGTTGGCTTCTATGATTGTAGGTATATCTGGTAGAACCTGATTGGTGCCAGGCTTTGATGGTCCCTAATGGCCATTTGGCACTGATAGTTCCTGATGGCTGCCTGTCTCTGTGGTTGCAGGCAGAGCTGGGACCATGGAGATGGGGTGGACAGGGGGTAAGGGGCAGACTTGATTATGTTTTTATGTTGGTGTTTATGTATGTGGAATTAGGATTGGGATGACTATAGGTCTAGGTTGTTGATATCTGTTTTTTTTTTTTTCTTTGTTGGGTGAGTGTTTTCTTTGTTGGTTTCTGTTTCCTCTCTGGGTTTCAGATGAGTGTGATGGCTCTGTGTTGCCTTGTTTCCCTGGCCTGCTTAACTGGTATGTTTCTAGGGAATATTTGAGGGTGTTGGAGGCTGGGGTGGTACAATGAGTTGGGAGAACATCGTTTGGAGGAAAAGACATTTGTGATCCATTGGGGATGAGGTCATGGGGAAAGTGTGACCACAGCAGTAATCTTTTACAGAGCTTAGGATAAGATTGTGGAGATATTGGGCCTGGAGGAGCAGGAGGAGATATGTTAATAAACTGAGAGAATAACTGCTACCTTGGCAGAAGTGGACTTTTGGTTAGCAGGAGTGTGCCTGCTTGAGTTGGTTTAGAATAGGATCTGTGGGATCCACAGGAGATGGAGGCAGAGGGACAGAGAAGGCTAGCAAGTGTTCTGTTTAGAGCTGGGGTGAAACTGGGGATTGAGTCTGGGGGAACACAGGGAGAGATGAAGATCTCCAGTCAGCCTATCTGGTTCCCTGGCAGAAATGGCTTGTGGGTTAGAAGAGAGTGAAAATTCATTTCCATTGCAAACAACAGCAAGAAAAACCCACATCATCTATGAACTCTGCCATGAGCTGAGCAAGGTCTTGTGGCTAGGAAGGTATTTGTCTGTGAGCAGTGGGGAAAGCACATTTCTTGACACACTTTTCCCTGTTTGCATAAAATACAATTTAGCTTCTTAAATTTTAAGAGAAATCAAAATTACTACCATTTATTTGAACAAAGAAATCATTCATGGTGCATAATATCTTGAACCAGAGAAAAGTTCAGAGTTCCAACACCCACCAGTGTTGGCAGGTGGTGTCTATAGATGAAATAGAGAGGTGGCCATGTACACATAGCTTGATTGTGCCAATTCCATCTTTGCCTTACTTGGCCATGCTGGAGTAGTTGGCAACCTGGGATTGGTCAACTGCTATGAATTACTGAGACTTGCTCTTTGTTGGAACAATATAATCTCAACTTTGTGTGTAGTTCAGTTGCTTTTTGTGTTTAGTTCATCTGTTTCGTGCAGAAGATACCTTCAGTCAAATTCAGTCTGTCAAATGGACTCTATATGATGTAAACATGGAAACTTTGTGTTCAGGTGTCTTATCTTTTGTAGGAAGGCATGTTTGAGAATAAATTCTATAACCTTTATTTGCCACCACTCCCCCCATGCCAAAAGACTCTTGTTAGGGATGGAGCACAGGGCTATATATATATTATGTAAGTTTCATTTCAAAGAGCCCATATCTACAGCCTCTTCCTGGTGCATTCTAGAAGGTGCTTTCCTGCTGAGCCACTCTGATTTCATCCATTCACTGAGATTTTAGTAATCTCTTCCTCAGCCCTATTTCAGCTAAGAATTATCTATTCTTGAGTGTCCATATGACTTCGTGCTCATGCTCAAGTACCCCCCTGTTGCAGGTATGCCACAGGTGTACAGCTGGGGGGTCTTCTGGCTCCCTTTTGATTGCAGAGGTTTGTGTGGATGAGAGCAACACAGGGCTCTTACATCTGGAATTCTGAAAACTTTGGTCTACCTCTTAACTAAGGTAATGTTGTGGGTGGTTTGTGAATAAACACTCAGCTGACTGTTTTCTGTTTTTTCTACTATCACTTAAAGGTTGATGCATCCATACATCCATACATCCATGGATCCAATGTTCCATTTTTTCTTCCTTTCTTTTGAAGTCAACATAGAATAAGACCACAAAAGGTACAGATCCATAGAGACCAATTGAAAATTCTTAATGATTATCAAAAATTAATGGGAGATATTAATTGGCTGAGACCTATCCTTGGATTAAGTATGTATAAAGTAATTCAGCCAATGGGTCCTTTGCAGCCTGGTGTACCATTACCTTCTTTACAAAATTCATGGCCTATAATAGTAATTGATTTAAAAGCTTGCTTTTTCCACAATTCTGTTGCATAAAGGGAAAGGTACCTACTTTTAATAATAGTAGGCCAATCAAGTGGTATCACTGGAATGTGCTTCCACAGGGAATGTTGAATAGTCCAATTTTATGCCAATATTTTGTACATGCAACCATGATACAATTTCCTCAATCTATCATTTATTATTATATAGATGATATTTTGTTGGCTGATTCTGATGCAAGTACTTCAGATAACTTATTTAAGGAAATGCAGAAAATTCTGCCACTGTGGGGGTTACAAATTGCTCCTGAAAAATATACCCATCCATTCATTCATCTTTCTATCTATCCACCTCTTCATCCATTTATCCATTCTATTAATTTACCTCTATCTATGTATCTATGTATCTATCTATGTATCTGTCTGTCTATCTATCTATACATTTATCCATTTTCTGTCCACCCACATATGTATCTATTCACAGATTCAAATAGTTATCTACCCATCTTCTCTACATCCATAGATGAGTAATCATTGACTTGTTCATCTCTTATTCACCCAAGGACACGTATTTCATTCATTTACTTGTGTTAATCAGCTCTTGAATTTATTTCTTGATTAGGGACAGTTGTGTAGGCTATTTGTCATTGATTCATTTGTTCATCCATATATGAAACTTTTAATTCCTTAATCCTTCCCAATGTCCTTGGAATTCACCCTTCATGTGCCTATCCATTCCTCCATGTACCCATGTAATTACTGACTCATTTGTCTGTGATTTATTTATCATTCAATACACCTATCTGTTAATTATTATATTTACTTACTTGTTCATTCACATATTCTTCCATTAAATCTAACGTTCCATTGGTTAGGCATGTTAATTAACTCATTTGTGTACAAACCATTTATGGATTCATTAACTGATTAATATAATGAGTGATAAGTGGAATGTATACATACAGTTTTTAGTTTGCTCATTTCATTCACTCATCAATGTTTCCTTTGATTAACTGACTCATCCATTTTTTGGCTGATTTGCATACTCACATTTGTAAAATTTAAAAGCGTTTTTATGTTATTGTGAGAATGCTTGCTTCAGCTCCTGTGTAGAAATGAGAGGACAACTTTGTGTATTTGGTTCTCTTCTTCAACCTGTACATGGGTTGGTGGTGTCGAAGTCAGGCTGTCAGGCTTGCAAGTCAAGTGCATTTACTGGTTGAGCCATTTCATCAGGCAGTATATTCATATTTTGTATGCAGTTATACATAGATTTGTTTACTTTCCCTTTATTCCTAAGACATAGCTTCAGATTCATAACCTGGATTTAAAAACTTAATTTAATTTAATATGTATTGGAGTTTTGCATATATGTCTGTGTGAGAGTGTCAGATTCACTGGACCTGGAATTACATACAGTGTGAACTGCCATGTGGTACTGGGAACTGAAACTGAGTCTTTCAAAAGAACAGCCAGTGCTCTTAACCATTTATCTATCTCTCCAGTCCTCTGGATGTTTAAATATATATTTCATGCAAAGATGTGTGTGTGTGTGTGTGTGTGTGTGTGTGTGTGTGTGTGTGTAGACCTGTGCATGCAGGAATACAATTTATAACATTCATTACATACTTGCCATTTGCCCGTCCAGCCCTCACTCCAGATTGACAGTTGAATGGCCCTTTGCTGTAGGATTTCCTTCTCTCTCTTTTCATGAGCAGGGCTAGAGCTTGCTGTGAAGAGACTCTAATGTGTTCTAAGCATGGCTGAAGAGATGGGTGCTGGAGAGAAGCACAGGTGTGCACACACAAGTGTGCACTGTCTTTCTCAGCACACTCTCCTTGCTCTGCACTGCTCCTGGGTTATTGGCTCCTAGAAAACAGGGTCACTTATGAAAGGGGCATTGTGTATTGTCTCCCTTTTCTGTACAGAGAAAATCCAAAAGGAGATTGATCAGGTGATTGGCTTACACCGCCCACCAAGCCTTGATGACCACACCACAATGCCATATACTGAAGCAGTAATCCGTGAGATTCAGAGATTTTTTAGATCTTGCCCCATTTGGTCTGCCACACCGAGACACCAAAGACACAATGTTCCAAGGGTACCTGCTCCCCAAGGTGAGACTAGCTCCAGTTCCTCATCTATCCTCCATGAATAAGCTCCACTTTCCTAATTGCCACTGTCAGCTTCTGTGCTAGCATTGTGTGTTTCTTAAGACTGACTGTTTTGAATATGGGAGTCAGGGTATGTTAACATCTTTGTATCTTGTAACATCCCATAGAATACTGAAGTGTACCCCATCCTGAGTTCAGCTCTCCATGACCCACACTACTTTGAACAACAAGACACCTTCAATCCTGACCACTTCCTGGATGCCAATGGAGCACTGAAGAAAATTGAAGCTTTTATGCCCTTCTCCATAGGTGAGGCAGACCTGTGATTCCTTTCCCATGCACCAGAGGGCAGGCTCACACTTCAGGACACAAGCAGAAATACGACCATGTTTACTCAGCCTATTCCAGCCTCCTTGCATGAGCCATCCCATTTACCCTGGTACCAGCTTCATGAGGGGACTCTTGAACTAAAAGAGCATCCTAGTCAGGAGGACTTTGGGAAAGTACTTAAAAGTCTCTAAACCCAAGCAAATTCATTTTCTTCTTTTTATTATAATTACAGGAAAATATTTTTAAACAAGTGAAAACTTTAATCACGATTAAATGCCTGACAAAACAGAATCTTTACAAAGGACAAAAGGAGCTCAGTACAGGTTTCTACTACTGCTCCAAAAATAAATAACAGCTTAATAGAGGAGCACAGAGTATTCCCTTGTCAGGAAGTTCAAGATGTCTTTAAACCAATGCAGTAGTTCCTATGAAAAGTCCTAAAAATAGCAGAAGATAGCTTCGGTGCTTTAGAAACTCTAAGGACTGAAATAATCTGTCAATTCATTTAGTTGCATCAAATCAAATTGTGTTGGTTTTCCTGATAGACTTGTTTATTTTTTTCCTTTCCCTTTTGTTACAAATATGTTCTTTTCTCATACAAAAGCACAATACATTCTGGTTAAACTTTCCTTCCCTCTACTCCTACAAGCTCTTCACTACATCCTCTCACATCTGGATCCACTTCCTTTATGTCTCTCATTAGACAGGAACAGCCTTCTAAGAGATAACAACAATCCATAAGAAAATAAAATACACTATGATAAAACAAAAACATTGAAGTTGAACAGGACAAACCAACAGAAGGAAAAGAGCTCAAGACATGAGAATCAGAGAAATACTCATCCACACACTCAGGAAACCCATAGTTTTTAAACTGAAAACTTATATGCACAGAGGAATTGGTGCAGACCCGAGCAGACCCTGTACATGCTGATTCAGTCTCTCAGTTTATATGAGCTTCAATTATGTTGATTCAGAGGCCTAGTTCTGCTTGTGTCCTCCACCTCCTCAAGTCTTACTTTTCCCACCTCCTTTTCCACAGAGTTTCCTGAGCACTTAGGTGAACAATATGATGGAAACATTCCATCTAGACCTGTGTGTTTCAAGGTCTTATTCTTTGTGTTATGTCTTGCTGTGGGTCACTGTATTTGTCCCCATCTGCTGCATGAGGAAGTCTCTCTGATGATGGTTGAATAAGGCAACAATCTATGAGGATAGCAGAATATCCTTAATATTCATTTTATTGTTACTTTTTAAAAAAATGCCAGTAGCATTTGATTTTATCTGAAGTCTCTGGGATTTCTAGTGTCTGGTTCTTGGTCATCCAAGCAGTTTTCAGTATTGAAACTAGACATTTGATGATTACTTGCACAAGCTTTGTGTCACCATTCTGCCATAGCACATTTTGCAGATAGGATATCATTATACATCAAAGTTTTCATGGCTGGGTTGGTGTATTCCCTTCTCTTCCAGTAGCCTACAGACTAACTTCCATATCAAAGACACTAGAAGATGGGGGTAAAGTTTCTACACAGGCACCTGCTTGACTTCTCCATGTTCAATGAGTTATGTGGGTGTTTACTTCAGCAATAGGGCCTTGCTGTCATTTGTGGAGAGCAACATATTGTCTTGGCAAGAGCCTGGGTTGTTTGGGGATTTCCATGGGACCATCTTGGCTGACAACTCCATTGGATATAACCCAGTCCTCAGGCTAGAAGCTTCATTTAGTGACAAGAGATGGCCATTTGGGACTATGTCTCTCTCATTATTTGGAGACTTCATTAGGAT
This sequence comes from Lophiomys imhausi, assembly GCA_907164525.1. Classification (NCBI taxonomy): domain Eukaryota; kingdom Metazoa; phylum Chordata; class Mammalia; order Rodentia; family Muridae; genus Lophiomys; species Lophiomys imhausi. The sequence continues at coordinate 1,326,607 of CAJQZJ010026257.1, read as the reverse complement.
CACCTTCATGTATTTTAGTAAGTTTCCATTCTACTAAGTTTTCCTACCATCCCTCAAATTTCCCTCAATTCTAGCTGTCTCTCCACATTTTATCCCTCAAACCCACCTCCCCTCCCAATATGATCCTCCCATTCCTGTCTCTCCTCCTGCCCCTAGACTACTCATAAAAATCTATTCTCTTTTCCCCTCCCAGGGAGATCCATGTCTCCTTCCTTGTCCCTTTCTCAACACACAATTTCTGTAGGTCTATAGATTGTAACTTAGTTATCATTTATTTAATGGCTAATATCCATATATAAGTGAATACATATTGTATTTAATATTCTGAGTTTCAGTTGCCTCACTAAGGATGATTTTTTTCCTGATTCCATTTATTTGCCTGCAATTTTCATGTCATTTTTAACAGCTGAATAATACCCCCTTGTATAAATGTACTACATATTTTAAAATCTATTCTTCTGTTGAGGAATATCAAGATTGTTTCCAATTCAGGATATTATGAATATAGCAGCAATTAACATAGTTGAGGAAGTATCCCTGTGGTAGGATGAAGCATCCTCTGAGTATATGCCCAAGAATGGTATAGCTGGATCTTGAGGTAGATTGCTTGGCAACTTTGTGAGTAATTGTCATATTGATGTCCACGGTGGTTGTATAAGTTTATACTTCCACTCACAAAGGAGGAATGTTCCCCTTCCTCTACATCCTTGCCAGTATGGGTTGTCACTTGTGTTATTGATATTAGCCATTCTGACAGGTATAAGATGAAATCTCAAAGTAGTTTTTATTTGTATTTCCCTGTTGGCAAAGGATGTTGTGCATTTCTTTAAGTGTTTCTTGGCCATTTTAGTTTCCACTATTGAGTATTTTCTGTTTATATCTGTACCCATTTTATAAATGATTTTAATATTTATTTATTACTTCAGGTTACATCTCCATCACAGTACCCTCTTTGCACCCCTCCCAGTCCTGCCCTCCCACCCTCTATCCCCTCTCCCTTCCATCCCACTTCCCTGGAGTGGCGTGTCCCTACATATCAGTCCCCTGCCCCATTTCAGCAGTCATATGAGGGCCAAGATCCTCCTCATACACTGGGGGCCTACAAGGCAGCACCATGAATTATTTTTTATGTCTAATTTCTTGCATTATTTCCATATTTTGGAAATTAGTCCTCTATTGGACGTGAAGTTGGTAAAACTCATTTTCCATTCAGTAGGCTATCATTATGTCTAAATGATGGTGTCCTTTGCCTTACAGAAGCCTTTCAGTTTCATGAGACCCATTTATTACTTGTTGATGTTAGTGTCTGTGCTATCAGTGTTCTGTTCAGGAAGTTTCCTCTTCTCCCAATGAGTTCAAGGTTATTCTCCACTTTCTCTTCTGTTAGGTTCAGTGTATCTGGTTTCATATTGGGGTCTCTGATCCTTTTCAAGTTGAGTTTTGTTCAGGTTGATAAGTATGGATCTGTTTGCATTCTAGTGTGTGCAGGCATCTAGTTTGGCCAGCACCATTTGTTAAAGATGTTGTCTCTTCTTCCAGTGTGTATTTCTGGCTTCATTATGAAAGATCAGGTGTCTATAGATGTTCAGGTTTATGTCTGGGTCTTCAATTTGATTCCATTAATCAATGTGTTTGGCTTGTGTGTGTGTGTGTGTTCATTTATTTATTCATTCATTCATTTATTTTTATTTATCTATTACTTCAAGTTATATCCCCATCATAGTCTCCTCTCTCCACCCCTCCCGGTCCCACCTTCTCCCACCTCTCCCACCTATCCCACCTATCCTACTCCTCAGGAATGGGTTGCCCCTACATATCAGCCCTCCTCAGTTCAACAGTCATATGAGTGTTAAGAGCTTCCTCTTGCACTGGGGGCCTATATGGCAACTCTATTAGGGCAAAGTGTCCCACTAACAGGTAACAAGGTCTATGTTCCTTTTCCTTTTGGTGTGTTGGTTGTAAGATAGTTATCCTGTACTACATGGCTAAAATCCAATTATAAGTGAATAGATGCCATGTGCATCTTTCTGAGTCTGAGTTAGCTAACTCAGGGTGAGCTTCTCTAGTTCCACCCATTTGGCTGCAAATTGCAAGAATTTGTTGTTTCTGATGGCTGAGCAGTATTCCATTGTGTAAATGTACTACCTGTAAGAATGGCTAAGATAAAAGCCGGGCGTGGTGGCGCACGCCTTTAATCCCAGCACTTGGGAGGCAGAGGCAGGAGGATCTCTGTGAGTTCGAGGCCAGCCTGGTCTACAAAGCGAGTCCAGGACAGCCAGGGCTGTTACACAGAGAAACCCTGTCTCGAAAAACCAAAAAAAAAAAAAAAACCTCAAAGGACAGCACATGCCAGAGAGGCTGAGGAGCAAGGGGAACTCTCCTCCATTGCTGGTGGGAGTGCAAATTTGTACAACCAGTATGGAAATCAATCTGGCGATTTCTTAGAAATCCTGGAATTTCTCTACCTCAGGACCCAGCCATACCACTTCTGGGTATATATCCAAATGATTCCTAACCAATCCACAAGGACACCTCCTCATCTATGTTCATAGCAGCTTTGTTTGTAATAGCTAAAAACTGGAAACAACCCAGATGTCCCTCAGCTGAAGAATGGATAATGTGTTTGTTTTTATGTCAATATTGTGCTATTTCTGATATTATAGTACAACTTGAAATTGATAATGGTGAGACCTCTAGCAATTCTTTTATTGTTCAGGATTGTTTTAGCTATCCTGTTCTCTCTCTCTCCTCTCTCTCTCTCTCTCTCTCTCTCTCTCTCTCTCTCTCTCTCTCTGTTTGTGTGTGTGTTTCCACATGGAACTGAGAATTATCCTTTCAATATCTGAAAAATTTTGTAATAATTTTTATTGAGATTACATTGATTTTGTAGATTGCTTTTGGTAGAATGGTCACTTTTACTATTTTAATCCTACTGATCCATGAGCAGGGGACATTGTCCCATCTTCTATCTTCTTCAATTTCTTCCTTCAAAGACTTGATTTTTTTTTATCATAAAAGGTGTTCAATTGCTTGATTAGTGTTACCCCAAGATATTTTATAATGTTTGAAGCTTTTATGAAAGGTATTGTTTTCCTGATTTCTTTTTCAGTATTTTTCATTTGTATCGAGGATGGCTACTTGTCTGAGTTAATTTTGTATTTAGCTATTTTTAGTTTATCTACTGTAGGAGCATCCTGGTGGAATTTTTTGGGTCCTTTATCATATCATCTGCCTACAATGATACTTCCTTTCCATTTCTTCCAGAGTTCCTCCTTTCCATTTGTATGCCCTTGTTCTCCTTCGGTTGTCTTGCTTGAGCCAAGACTTCAGGTGCTCCATTGAATAGATATAGAGAGAGTGGACAACCTTATTTTGTTCTGAATTTCAGTGAAATTGCTTTGAGTTCCTCTCCATTTAACTTGATGCTGGCTGTAGGCTTGTTTTAAACTGCCTTTGTTATGCTTATTCATGACCCTTGTATCTATAAGCACTTTCCCCTTACTTTTTTATTTGTTTTGTGTGTAAAGTTCACATCATGCACCCTGATCCCACTCATCTCCCACCTCCCCTTAAGACCCACCTTCTTCCCTTACAAACTCTCCAAACAGAGAAAAAAAACTCCTTGTGGAAGGTGCAGTTGTCACAGTGTGTCCCACAATATTCCCATTGGTTTACACATTTTTGCTTACAAATGTTCATTTAATGATTCCTTGGTCTATACAAGGCCTCTGGCTTCTGCTACTCTGTCAATACTGGAATCTCACTGGGACCCCTCTCAGATACCCTGTTGTTGCCCTGTGTCATGGAGATCCTGTTTTTTCGGGGTCTATGGAACTGGCCTTTTCATGCACTCTAGCAGTTCATCCATAGGGTAGATGTTTGGGTGGGCCAGTTCAAAGCCCTGGCTCTGGGACAGCAATCCTCACATCTAGGTCCAGCTCTACTGTGCTGCCCAGACAAGGTGGAGGGCTTGCTTTCCCAAGTGCTGCAGCAAATGAGAGGCAGGAACCTCTCTTTGACTCCATCAGGGCCAGATTTCCTGTCCACCACTGGTGATGAGGGCAAAAGGGAAGGGAGGAGATCTCTCCCTTGTCCATGCCACCACAGGGAGACAAGTGTTAGGGCCAGCTATCCCATCCTTGGGACTGGGTCATTCACAACTCCCAAAATGTGCAAGGCCTGCTCTCCCAAATACTGCAGCTGGCTAGGGGCAGTGTCAGCTCTCCTGGTTTCATGCCTCTAGGGTCAGTTCTCTCATGATGTCCAGGTGAGGGGTAGGTCAGTTCTGCATAGCCCTCAGACATCAACATGGCTCTGGATGGGACCCCAGACCAGAGATGTCTACCTGGTTTTTGGTGGTGATGGACCCAGGCTACTGCAGGGCTATGGACCCAGGTATGGGCCCTGGTGGCATCAGAGGACAAGACTGTAAGAGGTATCACCAACTACTCACATCAGCTTGTTCCTCACTATGCTCAAGTCTTCAGTTCTGCCTCTCTTCATTGTGCACACATCCTTCTGCTTCTCTTTCTCTTCCATTTCCCACCATTTACCTGCTCCTGAAAAGTGGTGCTCACGGTCTGGGTTTGTCTCAAGAGGGGTGTCAGGACTGTTATGCCCCACTTCTGCATTACACTTTATGGCACTTCCCAGAGCTCATCTCCAGCATGATCTGACCTCCAGGCCTGTTGGCACCAGGCTAGTGTTCATCTCATGCTAGCTCCCTGTGCAGGCCCCATGGTACCAATCTGGTGGTTGCCGTGGGCTCGCTCCTTCCACAGCTCTCCCAAGAGGCCATCTGCCTGGGATTCACGGTGCCGTGCAGTGTTCTTCTAGTCTCTGGCTAGCTTCCTGTCCTGGGAGTCCATCTGGGCTTGCCTGCCAAACTGTTGTTGATATCAGGCTTGCTTTTTTTCTGGGAATATTAGACTACCAATCATTCAAATATTCATAAGTCAGAACACTGTGTGTATCCATAGCCTCTTTCCTCTTTTCCACCTACTGATGCACATGTGACACTGCAGCCACATCTGCAATGCCCTAGGGGCAGGTCTCCAGAAGTTTTCTTTTTCTTTCTTTCTTTTTAATGTTTATTTACTACTTCAAGCCACATCTCCATCACACTGACACCCTCCACCCCTCACAGTCCCACCCTCCCACCTTCCCATCCTACTCCAGAGTGGAGTGTCCCCACACATCAGTCCCTCACCCCAGTTCAGCAGTCACATGAGGGCCAAGAGCCTCCTCATATACTGAGGGCCTACATGGCAGGACCACCTGGGCAAAGTGTCTCATCAACAAAGTCTATGTTCCTGTTCGTTTTGGTGTGTTGATTGTACAATAGTCATCCTGTACTATATGGCTGAAATCCAATTATAAGTGAGTAGATGCCATGTGCATCTTTCTGAGTCTGGGTTAGCTCACTCAGGATGAGCTTCTCTAGTTCCATCCATTTGGCTGCAAATTGCATGATTTCCTTGTTTCTGATGGCTGAGTAGTATTCCATTGTGTAGATCTACCACAGTTTTTTTTTTTTTTTTATCCATTCCTCAGCCGAGGGACATCTGGGTTGTTTCCAGTTTCTAGCTATTACAAATAAGGCTGCTATGAACATAGATGAGGAAACGTCCTTGTGGTTTGGTGAGGAGTCATTTGGATGTATACCCAGAAGTGGTATGCCTGGGTCTTGAGGTAGAGCTTTCCAAGTTTTCTAAGATATCACCAGACTGAATTCCATAGTGGTTGTACAAGTTTGCACTCCCACCAACAATGGAGGAGTGTTCCCCTTTTTTCACAACCTCTCCAGCATGAGCTATCCTTAGAATTTTTTATCTTAGCCATTCTGACAGGTGTGAGATGGAATCTCAGAGTTGTCTTGAGGTGAATTTCTCTAGGAATTTTATAATGAAGGGGTATTGTATTTGGTCAAAGACCTTTTCCTGAATCTAATGAGAAGATCATGTGTTTCCTTTTGATTTCAGTTTGTTTATGTAGTGAATTATGTTTCTTGATTTTTCATATATTGAACCATCCCTGGATCTCTAGAATAAAGGCTACTTGATCACAGTGGATGATCTTTTAAATTTGTTCTTGGATTTAGTTTGAATGTATTTTACTGAGTAATTTTGTATCTATGTTCATAAGGGAAATTGTTCTGCATTTTTCTTTCTTTATTGAGTCTATATGTGGTTTGTGTACCAGGGTAACTGTGGTCTTATAAAATAAAATTACCAATATTCCTTCAGGTTCTATTTTGTGGAATAATTTGAGGAGTATTAGCAATAACTCTACTTTGAAAGTCTGATAGAATTCTGTGCTAAAACCATCTTCCCTGGGCTTTTCCTTGGTTGGAGACTTTTAATGACTTGTTCTATTTTGCTATGGGTTACAGTTCTGGCTAAATTTTTTAACTGATCTTAATTTAACTTTTATAGTTGGTACCCATTGAGAAAATATTGATTTCTTTAGATTTTCCAATTTGGTGGGATACATGTTTTTAAAGTATGTCATTATAATTCTTTGGATTTCATTGGTGTCTGTTTTTATGTCTCCCTTTTTACTTCTGATTTCATTAATTTGTATACTCTCTTTCCACCTTTTAATGTGGATAAGGGGTTGTTGATCTTACTGATGTTATCAAAGTACCAATTCTTTGTTTCACTGATTCTTTGTATTCAATTGTTTGATTCATTGTTCTCTTTGTTACTATCTAATTAACTCCAACCTGAGTTTGATTGTTTCTTGCCATCTACTCCTTCAGTGTGTGACTTCTTTTTGTTTTAGAACGGTGGTTCACAAACTTCCTAATGCTATGACCCTTTAATTCAGTTTCTAGTTTTGTAGTAACTCCCAATCATAAAATTGCTTTGTTGCTACTTCATAACTGTAATTCTGCTACTGTTATGAATCATAATGTAAATATCTGATATGTAGGATATCTGGTATGTGATCCCCAAGGTGGTTACCATCCACAGGTTGAGAACTGCTATTCTAGAGCTTTTAGGTGTTTTGTAACATTGTTAGTATGAGATTGCTACATGTTGGTTTGTTGTTGTTGTTTGGTTTTTTTTTTCAAGACAGGGTTTCTCTGAGTAGGCCTAGCTATCCTGGAACTCACTCTGTAGACCAGACTGGCCTTGAACTCACAGAGATCCACCTGCCTTTGCCTCCTGAGTGCTGGAATTAAAGGTGTGCACCACCATGCCCAGCTGTTACAGACAGCTTTTAACTGCCATGTGGGTGCTGAGATTTGAACCCCGGTCCTTTGGAAAAACAGTCAGTGCTCTTAACTGAGGAGTCATCTCTCTAGCCCCAGTTGTTGTTTTTAATGTAGGTAATTAGTGCTATTAACTTGACTGTTAATATTTCTCCCATTGTATTTAAGATTGGGTATATTAAATTGGGTATCTTTTTTTTTTTGATTATTCAAGACAGGGATTCTCAAACAGAGCCCTCAAACTCACAGAAATTCACCTGCATCATTCTCCCCAGTGCTGGGATTAAAGGTGTGGGCCACCATTTTTGTGTTTTAATGCTGGTGATGAGGTATGTGATGTTGGGTAATTATAGGTCTAGGTGCTGATATCTAGTTTTGTCTTTGCTGCATGGGTATTTTGTTTCTTGGTTTCTATTTCCACTCTGGGTTTTAGGTGGATGTGATGGTTTTGTTTTGCCTTGGATGAAATTTTCTGTGAACTTGTTTCCCTGGCCTGCTCAGCTGTTATGTTTCCAGGGAATGCCTGTTGGAGTGGAAGGCTGGAGTGATGGGATGAGTTGGGGGAAGGTAGGTTGGAGGAGAAGATCTTTGTGATACCTAGGGGATCTAGTCATGGAGGAATGGAGACCACAGCAGGTGTTCTACTACACAGTAGGGAATGATATTGGGGGGGATTGAATATGGAGGGGCAAAGGAAAAGTGTGTATCCACTGTCAGCCTTCCTGATCTCTCAACAGGATTAGGATTTCAATTAGCAGATGGAGCCTTCTCGGGTTGGGGGGGAAGCAATGAGTGGTGAGGGTTAGAATGTGATCTGTGGGTTCCTCAGGGATGGAGGAGATGGGCAGGGAAGGCTATAGCAAGTGTTGTGTTGTAGAGCTCGGGGTGAGACTGGGGATTGAGTCTGGAGGAAGAGAGGGAGAGCTAATGATCTCCAGACAGCCTATGTGTTTCCTTGGTAGGAGTGGCCCATGGGTTAGCAGAGAGTGCAAATTCATTTTAAGAATTAGGATGTTGTTAAGAAACAACAGCAAAAACTATCAACAGCATCTGTGAACACTGCCATGAGTTGGGTAAGGTCTTGTGGCTAGGGAGGCATTTATCTGTGAGCACTGGGGGAGACGGTGAGTGTCTTGACACACTTGGCCCTGTTTGCACTGAATACTCTGGCTTGTTTAACTGCAAGAGAAATCAAAATTGCTAACATTTATTTGAGCAAAGAAACCATTCGTAATGGATAATTTCCTGAACCAGAGAAAGTTCAGAGTTCCAGTACCCATCAGTATGGTCAGGTGGTGTCTAAATACAAAAGAGGGAGCTGGCCATGTGCACACAGCATGATTGGTGCCAACTGCACTTTTACCTTACTTGGCCATGCTGGAGTAGTTGGCAGCATGGGATTCGTCAATTGCTATGAAAGACGGACTTGTCCTTTTTTTTTTTTTTTTTTTGTAAGACTATAATCTCAAGTTTATATGCAGTTCAGTTGCCTTTTGTATTTTGTGAGTTTGTTACATACAGAAGCTACCTTCAGCCAAATTCAGTCTGTTTAATAGGCTGCAGAGGATGTGAACATGGAAACCGTGTGTTCAAGTTTCTTATCTTTTGGAGAAAGAGATGTTCTAGAAACAATTCTATAGCCCTTTGTCACCACTCCTCTTGCTCCAACCCTTATATTAGAGATGGAACCTAGCCCTGTGTATATACTGAGCAAGTTCCCTTCCTAAGAGCCCACAAATCCAGCCTCTTCCTTGTGCATTCTAGAAGGTGCTCTCTTTCTGAGCTTCTCTGCCCTCATCCCCTCACTGAGAGGCTTGAGGCAAGTATTCTCTTGGTGAGCCACATCTCAGGTAAGAATTGTCAAGTCTTGAGTGTCTAAGTAACTTTGGTGAACAAGAACTCATCCATGTTCCTGGCTCTATCCAGTATGATGACCTCCTCTCATACTTCATCTTTAGAGTTGCAGATACATGGGACAGTGAGGAAAAAAATTGAACTGTTTCTATAATATTTCCAATTTTGGAAAGGAAGGCATGTGAAGAAAATGGTCAAAGAGAGATAAACAACAGAGAGGTAAGGTCATTGAAACAGATCTCAAAGAAGAAAGGCACACACACAGAGAGACAAGGAAGCTACAAGAAGAGGAGATATTTTGTAAGAAACAGAGTGAAAAGGTTAAAGGTGATAAATCAGAGGCGAAGGAGTAAGACAGGGAGAGAGGGAGAGTAGAGAAATGGAAATTGCATAAGAAAACAATTAGAAATAAACAAAGAAAAATGAAGGATAACAAAGAAGGAATACATGACAAGCTGTCCTTAGAGAAAGTGGTAGTAATTGTTATGGTGGTATCTAGGGAATTTAAAAAGACACAAGCAGAGAGACTAGATCAAAAGACACATAGTGATGACAGGTACAGAAACAAGTTCAAGGAGACTACCATAGATAAGAAGACAGACAGACAGACAGACACACACACACACACACACACACACACACACAGAGGGGGGGGGCAGGGGAGAGAGGAGAGAAAGACACACGTAAAGAAAGGGGAGAGGGAGGGAAAGAGAGTCAAAAAGTGTTAGAGGCAAGGGGGCTTGAAATGGGTCAAAATCACTAGCTCCAGACACAGGGACATTGTTTTCAGAGAGAAATAAGTCATCAAATTGTTCTGGAAAAAATCTAGATCACAGAACCAGTTTTAGGAGAACCATCTTAGAGAGCTACTCCACAAAATTTTAAGCTCATGTCACCTACATTCTGGAAAAGAGAAGCACAAATGTGTAGAGTGCTTTCCCTAAATATTCTCACACAGGAACCATTTCCCAACAACCCAGACAACACAGGGGTTGCTAAAAAATTCCTACTTATAACCGAGAACACAGTGGGGGCCATGGACCCCTTGTCATGTGCACCTGCCCATTCTCAACTGTATGAACAATGTGTTTAGGAACTTGTTCAAGATCATAAATATCAGGGTGAAGAAGAAAATGGGGCAGAGAGAAAGAGAAGGAGGGTGAGAGAGAGAGTAGAGATAGAGAAGGAGGAGAGATAGAGAAGTCTTGCTATGTAGCACAGGCTGTTCTCAACCCATCATCTTCCCACCTCAGTCTCCCAAATTCTGGGATTACAGACATGTAGCTCCATGTCTGGTTCATATGGTAATCTATCTAAGCAGCTCCTATGGAATGGATATCAATCTCCACATATGAGAAATGATGGACACTAAAGCGGCATTATAAATGTGTACACAACCTCATTTCATATCTCCTCTAAATGGGTTCTTGCAGTCCTGGAGCAAGGACTCTGGTAATCTAACAATTTAGCTACAAATCTGCCAAAAGTGACCCTGAGACATCCAAGACAATTTGCCCTGATTTTTGTGATTTATTTATTGTATAATGTTTGCATATATGCATATATATATACATGTATGCTACTCTGCATGTATGTGTTCATGTGAGAGTGCAGCTTGTGGGAGTTGGTTCTCTCTTTCCAGCATGTGGGTTCACAGGATTTAACTCATGTCCTGGGGATTAATGGCAGCCTATTTCCATACTGAGGTACTCACTGGCCCTTGAACTAATTCTTTTTTAGGTTCATTTATTAATTCAAGTTACAGCTCTATCACAGCCCCCCTCCCTCCACCACTACCTGTCCCACTCTCTCACCCCTTTATCTCCTCTTCCACCTATCCTACTCTTCCAGTGTGGGGTGTCCCTACATATCAATCCCCTCAGTTCATCTTTCACATAATGACTAAGAGCTTCCTCTTGCAGTGGGGGCCTACATGGCAATTCCACTAGGGTAAAGTATCCCACTAACAGGTAACAAACTCCATGTTCCTGTTCCTTTGGGTTTGTTGATTGTAGGAGAGTGATTCTGTACTATATGACTAAAATCTAGTTATAAGTGAATACATGCCAAATGTATCTTTCTGGGGCTGGGTTAGTTTACTCAGGATGTGCTCTTCTAGTTCCATCCATTTGGTTGCAAATTGCATGATTTTCTTGTGTCTGATATCTGAGTAGTATTCCATTATGTAAATGTATCACAGTTTTTTTTTTTATCCATTCTTCAGTTGAAGGACATCTGGGTTGTTTCCAGTTTCTAGCTATTATAAATAAGGCTGCTATGAACACAGTTGAGGAGATGTCCTTGTGGTTTTGTGAGGAATCTTTTGGTTATATGCCCAGGAGTAGTATGGCTGGGTTTTGAGGTAGAGCTATTTTAAATTTTCTAAGACATCACCACACTGATTTCCATAGTGGCTTGAACCAATTCTTTAAGGTGTTGGGAATGTCTTAACATTCTCACTTGAATTGCTGGTTGAGAGGTCAAACTCATTCTTATTCATTGCAATAGGCAGAGTTGTCTAAATGTGTTTAGGGATGGGACAGTTCAAAGGTTATAAACTGGCCGAGGCTCACATGGTTCTCCTTCTGTGCCCACAGGAAAGTGCAATTGTCTTGGCGAAGGCATTGCCCACAACAAATTGTTCCTTTTCTTCACCACCATCCTCCAGAACTTCTCCCTGTCCGGCCCCGTGGCTCCTAAGGACATTGACCTCACTCCCAAGGAGGGTGGCATCATCAAAATACCCCCAATATACCAGATCTGCTTCTTGGCCCGCTGATTCAGCTGATGTGGCCAGGTGTCCCCACTACTGTAGAGAAAGACTGCATCTTCCTGCCTCTGAGAGACCTGCTGGAAACACATAGATAGGGCACTGCTCACATCATTCCACCTATTATGGCTTCTTCAAAGTTCCAACTCATGTTCTTCTCCAGTGAGGAGCACTAAAGAAATCAATCAAGTCCCTTTCTTAACGTGTGAACAGAGAGACTTCTGGAGGCCACCTCTCATGCTGTGAGTCATTTCCCTGTTGCTCACAACATCTGCAGTCTCCACTTATCAGTTCTGTGTGCTCCATGATCTGTGCCAATGGACTCTGTATATAGTCTCAATTCTATGTCTACAGGATCATCTAATATGTATGGTTCTTGCAAACAGAATCATATGGTGTGTGATCTTTAATGTCTTGTGTCATTTACTTCACACAGTAGTATCTAGGTTCCTGTATTCTACAGGCCACAGTCACACAGCTCCATGGGTTTTTCTCATGCTCTTTCTCAGCATCCTCTTCCTGCATCTTCTCTCTGGGCAGAGGTCTCCTCAGCCCTTGGCCCCTGAGCTGCATGATTCTTAGCATCAACATCAGGTCCTTGTATGTTTCTCTTTAAATCGCCCAAGAATCACAACAATGTCTACATTTGTTAGGGTTCTCTAAAGGAACAGAATTGACAGTACCAATCAATGAGTCAGTCTGTCTGTTTGTTCATCCACCTATCTGTCAGTATGTCTGACTATCTATCATCTATGTATGTATGAATGTATGTGTGTGTATGCATGTATGTATGTACGTATCTATGTATCTATCTATCTATCATCTATGTATCTATCTATCTATCATCTATTACCTACCTATGTATAATCTATTTTGGGATTTATTAGACTGGATTTAAGGCTATGGCCAGGTGGTATAACAGTGAGTGTTCCATAAGGGAATGCTGAGAATTCTGTAATTGTCAATGCAGGAGACTATAAATCTTAGCTATCCCACACAGTGAAGAAATCTTGGAATAAGCCTGGACAACTAGCTGCTGGTGTTTCAGTCTCTGTTGCAATCCAGAAGAACTTGGAGTTAATACCAGCTACAGCAAAGGTTAGATGAACTTGCCAGCAAGAGTGAGGGCAGGCAGGCCTAAACCACAATCCCCTTCTTTCATGTGCTCTGTCAGCAAAAGGTGTTACTAAGGTTTAGGGTGGGTCTTCCTGCTTCAAATAATCCGATTAAGAGACTCCATCCCAGGAGTGCCGAGGAGCTTGGGTTTGAGTTGATGTGAGACACAGTTAAGGTAACAACAGTCTAGAGAAGCCAAATGGGTGTTTTTCTACGAACTCAATCACGTCCATGCCAGATTGTTCAAGGGACAACCTTTGCCTAGTTCACTGCTCCATTGTGAGAACTTTGAACTGCAGGTCCTAATGCCAGGTATTTAAAGTAGTAGAAGAGTAACAGAAAAGCAAACAACTCATTAAAGTGGCAAAACTAGTTTCTCTTCAACTTGTCTACTATGCATCCATATCTTGTCTTTCTCTATTCTGTCACTTTCCTCTAATGACCAGAATAAATTCTTGTCCCCAAAGTCTCCAGGTTGACACCAGTCCTGTGAGCCATCTTCTTTGGTCCCTTTGCTCTCTTGACATCTTCTGACAGAAGTTGGCTGGGAGCTACTTTTAACTAAGCATTGCTAATTTAACTTCATCACATAGAAAGGCACCTCTAAGAAGCCATGAGCAGAGAGCTCTCAACTCATCTCTGAGATACTAAATTTCTACCCATCTTACCAAGCTCCCTGTGTCTTATGGAGTGTTACCATGAGCTTTGCCAAGGTAGATTTCTGGCACACTATCCTCTACCAAACACAGAAATAGAGCAACAAGCAGACCAGCCTGGCCTTTAAGGAAAACATGGGAATGTGAAACAGGTTGAGAGAGGTGCTCTGGCTTCTCCTGATCTTGCTAGTCTGGACCTGGGTTGACTCCAGCGAGAAGTCTGTCTCTGGACTGGACTCTAGCTCTTGCCTTTGCTGGGGAACATTTTGTAAACAGAAAGCTAGACTTTTCTCAAATCCTTTTGGGTGGTGAGATGTTGAGGAGGACAGGGTGATGAGGAAGGAGGTTGGGAGGAAAAGACCTGGTGCTTGAGTTTTCAAAGATTTTCTCCATTTTTCATTACATTACGGCTACAAGTCATGGTGGCCAGGGAGTGGAGTGTGGTGGTTACATAAGTATTGCACATATAGATTCATGTGTTTGAACACATTGCATAGGGAGTGGCACAATTAGGAGGTGTGGCATTATTGGAGAAAGTGTGGCCTTGCTACTGTGGAATGGGGGTTTTGAGGTCATATATGCTCAGGCTCTGCCCAGTGTGGAAATCAGATGTTTTCTTTATAAGTGTTGCCTTGGTCTTGGGGTCCCTTCACAGCAATGGATACTCTAACTAAGAGAGAAACAAAGAAAGAAAGGAGGAGCGAGAAGAGATGTAGGAGTAGTAAGGCTCATCTGCCATGTGGAGAGAGGGGCTTCAGCCTGGCAAAGGAGGATTTGGAGCCTCTGATCACTTACTGGTGTTCGCTTCCTCTTGGCTGTTTCACAGCATGTGAAGCACTCTGACCTTCCCTCTTGCTATCCCTCTCTGACAGTGTCTCTGTTCCCTGTAGACCCTGTGCTGCGGGATGCACAGGCTGTCTTAGTCTGTTTTCTCCTGAAGCAGAATACCAGAGCCTGGCTCATTATGATTCACAGGTATGATAGAAGCAGTTACTTCCAAGAACACATCACCAGTACCTGGTGAGGCTTTTGCTGCTTACATTGTAACATGACACAGGGACAAGGAAATGTGCTTAGACTGGGAGAGCTAAAAGGGACACTGAAAACTCCCAGAGAAGATGACACACTTCTATGATCATGACATCAATCCATTGATAAAATGCCATGGGTAGAATATGAAATATCTCCCATGACTCCATGAGTTTGAACACTTGATCTCTAACCAACTGTATTCTTAAGAGGTTCTAAGTCCTTTAATGTGGAAGTCTTGTCAGAAAGAGATAGGTTACTTGAAGGATTCCACTCTCTCCCACCCTCCTCTATCTCCTTCCTGTATGCCTTACACTCCCAAAGCAAACCTAGAGGCCCACTGAGGACCTTCCTCCCATGAAACTGACCCTAAAGAAATTCTTCATCACACTTGCTTCTGAACAGATACTTAATGAACAAAGAAAATAAAGCAGAAAATTAGTGCCAAGAATGAGGTTGTTAGGTGATAGGCTGAAATTCCTTGGTAGTTTGGGCTTCAGCTTTGACATGGAATATCTTAACTGATAATTTGTCAGAAGCAAACAAGAAATGGATATTCAAGGGAGTGATAGATCCAGTCTATAACCATAAATCCAACGTAAGTAGCATGCTACCATCTGCCAGACTCCCACCTTTTACTTTTATTTATTTTTTTGAATTGTAATACTAGGCACAACATATGGTTTTTATTTTTGCCTTTGTCTTTGTGGTAGACAGGAGCCTTCAATGGTACATTGTACCCTTTGCTTCTTTTTTAATATTTATTTATTACTTCAGGTTACATCTCCATCGCAGTGTCCTCTTTCTGCCCCTCCCAGTTCCACCCCCCAACCCTCTACTGCCTATCCCTTCCATTACACTCCTCTGGAGTGGAATGTGCTGAAATCGGGCAGGGGACTCCCACCTTTTAAATGTTCCACCACTCCCAAAAGTATCACCACCAGGGGACTTCCACCTTTTAAATGTTCCACAACTCCCAAAAGTATCACCACCAAGTAAAGGCCAACTGTTCAAACAAGTAATGTGGTAGGAAATATTCTACAACCAAAACATAATATAAAAGTTAAATTGGAATGATCTGTTCACATTGTAAACAGCTCATTCCCTTTTCTGTTGCTTTATTAAGGTAATTGCAATATTAAATAAATAAATAAATAAATAAATAAATAAATAAATAAATAGAAATTGACCAGATTCAAAGCCTATACATCTCAGTGAACATCTATCCAGTTAGAACAGGCATTCTGAAACTGTAGAGCTTTGTGTTGCCTTATTTTTTTCATTTAATGTGTATGATTATTTCATGTAAACATAGATATATTTGGCATGGTACATATCTGGTACTCAAGAGGTGATAAGTGGACACTCTATGCTCTGAAGTTAGAATTAGAGATGGTTGTGAGCCACCAGGATGGTGCTGGGAACTTCACCCAGAAACTCTGCAATAACATCAAAGGTTCTTAGCAGCTGAACCACCTTCCCAGTTCACATCTCACTTCTTAATGCAGTTGTAGTAGCATTTAAATTTCAGCATGCTTTCTCCCCCTCAAAATAACTCACATACTGCACTCAAACAAAATCTATCCTAATACTCCAACATTTTAATTTTTAATAGGTCTTTTCCATAGACCACCATGCATGTACTTATTTTATCAACTTTGTTAGTCATCATTCAGTTGTAACCTGCATACTGGTATAAATCTGGAGAGCTAACATGTACTGACAGAGGTCATCTTGGATGAGAAACTTCATTCTCTATGGCATAAATTGTGTCTTATCTTGACATTTGACAAAAGAAGTGGTGACAAATGAAGAACCTAGAGGGACATGAGTCATCTTCAGAGAAGAAAGGAAGGAGTAGGAGGAACTGAACAAGAACCAGCCATGTGGACAACACTGACATCTACAGAGCTACATGGACATTATAGGACACAACTGGCTGGAGAAGGGTACGGTTAATAGAGTAAATGCCTAGCATACATGAAGTCTTGGATTTCACCTTCAGCCCTGCATAACGTGTGTGATAATGAACACTTACAATCTCAGG
Source organism: Lophiomys imhausi (assembly GCA_907164525.1). Classification (NCBI taxonomy): domain Eukaryota; kingdom Metazoa; phylum Chordata; class Mammalia; order Rodentia; family Muridae; genus Lophiomys; species Lophiomys imhausi. Next base: position 1,309,919 of record CAJQZJ010026257.1, on the reverse strand, counting down.
ACCGTGAAGGAGGAGCTGGAACCTCAGGTCATTCTTGACTAGACAAGGATCAGGTTCCAGTTACAATGACCTTCCTAAAGTATTTTCAACATAAGAAATTTCAGTTATCAAAGACCAAAAACCAACAACATTATTTACTCAGATATATTGGCATCATTGTCTCCCAATGACCAATGATCAACCACATATATCGTCAATCTTAGAGACCAGCAGGTCAAAAGTAACCTAAAACTTCAATGTACTCAGTAATAACACAAAGGGATATGACCAAACAAGGGGTTTTCAAAGTCTAGTTTGAATAGAGGACCAGAATAAAGGAAGGTGAGTTTTGCATTTGTTGAGACCTTTTCTTTTGTTTTAAGAAGTTTATGTGAAGGAAAGGGTCAGTGATGGCCTGAGTGGCACTAGGGTTCAATGTCTACTGGCATCTCTCACATTAAAGAGAAATAGAAATTGGTGTTAAGAATCACGCAGCTCAGTTGGACTCAAGTTTTGTGCAAGGTGATAAATATGGGTCTATTTGCACTCAATACATGTCTAACACATGTCAACATCTAGTTAGACCATTTGTTGAAGATGCTTTCCTTTAGCCATTGTACAGTTTTGGCTTCTTTGTCAAAATTTAAGTGCCCATAGGTGTGTGGGTTTATTTCTGGGTCTTCAATTCAATTCCATTGATCAACCAGTCTGTTTCTATCCAAGTACCATGCTGTTTTTGTTTGTTTGTTTTTACTATTGCTCTGTAGTACAGCTTGAAATCAGGGATGGCGATACCTGCAAATGTTTTTTGACTGTACAGGAATGATTTAGCTCTTCTGCATTTTTTGTTTTTCCATATGAAGTTGAGAATTTTTCTATCATGGTTTGTAAAGAATTGTGTTTGGATTTTGATGAGAATTGCATTGAATCTGTTTATTGCTTTTGGTAGGATGGCCATTTTTATTATGTTAAACCTACCTATCCATGAGCATGGGAGATCTTTCTATATTCTGATATCCTCTTCAATTTCTTTCTTAAAGGAATTGAAGTTAAATCTAATAGAAGAGAAACTGGAGAAAAGCCTCAAACTCATTGGCACAGGTGACAACTTCCTGAACAGAATACCAATAGCTCAACCTCTAAGACCAACAATCAATAAATGGGACCTCATGAAACTGAAGATTCTGTAAGGCAAAGGATATTGTCATTAGAACAAAAAAGAAGCCTACAGATTTGGAAAAGATCTTCATCAACCCCACACCTGACAGAGGGTTAATATCCAAAATGTATAAGGAACTGAAGAAATTAAACACCAAGAAACCAACTAATCCAATCAAAACATAGGGTACAGAGCTAAACTAAGAATTCACAAAAGACAAATCTCTAATGGCCAAGAACACTTGAAGAAATGCTCAAAATCCTTAATCATCAGAGAAATGCAACTCAAGATGACTCTGAGATTCCATCTCACACCTGTTAGAATGACTAAGATCAAAAACTCAAATGGCAGCACATACTGGTGAGGTTGTGGAGAAAGGGGAACACTCTTCCATTGCTGGTGGGAGTGCAAACTTGTACAACAACTATGGCAATAATTCTGGCGATATAGAAAACTTGGAATAGCTCTACCTCAAGACCCAGTCATATCACTCCTGGGCATATATCCAAAAGATTCCTCACCAAACCACAAGGACATCTCTTCAACTATGTTCATAGCAGCTTTGTTTGTAATACCTTGAAACTGGAAACAACCCAGATGTCCTTCAACCATAGAGTGGATTAGAAAACAGCTGTGGTACATTTACACAATGGAATACTACTCAGCTATCAGAAACAAGGAAATCATGCAATTTGGAGCCAAATGTATGGAAGTAGAAAAGCTCATCCTGAGTGAACTAACCCAGAAAGATGCATATAGCATGTAGTCATTTATAATGGGACTTTAGCCATATAGTACAGGAGAACTATCCTACAACAACAGACTGAAAGGAACAGGAACATAGACTTTGTTACCTGTTAGTGGGACACTTTGCCCTGGTGGAGCTGCCATATGGACCTGCAGTGCAAGAGGAAGCTCTTAGCCCTCATATGACATGCTGTACTGGCAGGGGCTGATGAGGCCTCTGCCTAGAGAGCAGATAAAAGAAGATGATGTTGAGAAAGAGCATGAGAACAGCTCATGAGGCTGTGTGATTGTGGCCTGTAGAATACAGGAACTTAGATAATACTGTATGAAGTAAAAGATGCAAGACACCAAAGATCACACACCATCTGTTTTCATACACATGAACCATACACAATAAGTGAGTGTGTAGATAGAGAGTTCAGAATGTAAACAGAGTTATTAGCACAAATCACAGAGCATAGGGAACTGATAAATGGGGACTGCAGTTGTCGGGAGCACAGAGAATGACTCAGCATGGGATGTGGCCTCCAGAAGTCTCTCTGTTCACATTTCAGGAAAGGCACTTGATTGATTTCTCCAGTGCCCTTCACAAGAGAGAAGAACAGGCCTTGGAGCTCTGGAGAAGCCACAGTAGGTGGAAGGAGGTGAGCAGTGTGCTAGGGCCCCTGGTTTCCAGCAGGTGTCTCAGAGGCAGAAAGATGGGTCCATTCTCTACAGAAGTGGGGACACCTGGCTGATTCATTCAAATCAATGGGCCAAGAAGCAGATCTGATAGGTTGGGGGTATTTTGATGATGCCACTCTCCTTGGGAGTGAGGCCAATGTCCTTAACAGTCATGGGGCTGGACAGAGTGAAGTTCTGGAGGATGGTGGCAAAGAAAGCGAATAATTTGTTGTGGGCAATGCCTTCACCAAGACAATTTTGTTTTTCTGTGGGCAAAGAAGGTGATCCATGTGAACCCTCAGCTAGTTTACAGCTTTTGGACTGCCCCATCCCTAGCCCATTTAGACAACCTGTTTAGACACCTCTACCCATTGCAATAAATAAGAATGAATTTGACCCTCATCCTGCAATTCAAGTGAGAATGTTAAGAGATTCTCAACACCTTAAAGAATTAGTGCAAGGGTCAGTGAGTGCCTTAGCAGGAAAGGAGCCCATGGTAGAAGTTAGGTCTCTTTAGTGAAATTAGTAGGCAGTTCAGATTAGTATATGGAAGTACATAAAGGAGAGATTGGTGTCCCTTGAAATTGGGGTAAGATGGACAAAGCTTTATTGTGGCCAGACAATATGTCCTGTTGAAGGGATGTGACTAGCCCTGCAGATAACATCAGTTGCCGTGATGTCCAGAAGTAACGGGACTGCTGGATATCTCAAGAAATCTCATGGACACTTGAGACTGACAGGGATCATGAGATAAGGTGATATATAAGCAAGACAACTCCATGCTGTCTCTCTCTTCCTCCTACCCTCACTGACTGAGAAGTCATGCTGGAGATGTGCAAAGCAAGGTATGCCATTAGTAGAATTTAGACTGTGATAAAGGCAAAGGCATGGCATAAAACCTAATGAGAGAGTTCCTTAAAAGGGGCTGCCATGGGGCCCCAGAGCACCAAAAAAAGTGAGCGAGGATGGCGAAGTCAGGAAGCCATTTGGAGAGGCTTTCAGCTATGGGGTTTCCCTGGGCCAAGGAGACCATGGAGGTAAGTCTTAGCTGACGGAAAAAGCTGCCCCCAGTTTGGCGATTGGGACAGATTGACTTTATAAGCCAGTCACGATAAATTGGCCTTGTGAACTGGCAAAGTAAGGCCCAATAGACTTTAATCTTGAAAAGGACTGACTGCCCAGACTGCCATAAACCAAGTAACCCTGCATAGACCTATGCTAAGAATATTAATATCCTTTTTGGTTATGAGCCTAGCCTTTAACGGCTGAGCCATCTCTCCAGCCCTAATATCCTTTTTAAAAAGTTAAAATATCTGCTTCCAAGTTTTGTCCTTTTTGGACAGAAGTCTGTCTACAGTTGAAGCAAGGGGTTTTTCTTGCCAAGAGAACGGCTTACCACCAATTCAATCATCTCCCACTGGAGATTCTTCGATGCTCATCTTCTACTTGGAATAGAATGGGGGTGCTGTCAGGAGCTGACATGTCTCCATATCAAAAAATCTTAAGTTAAGGAAACATCTTTGAATGCCATATTCTGCAGATCTCTTGAGGTTTTTGAAGATGCCCTATCTATCTCTTATATTTAGATAAGCAAATATTGCTTGTCTCTTAGCAACTTGATTTCTGAGTAGCTTAGAAAATGACTGTGATAGACTGTCATAGTAACTAACAAAATGACACGTTTTCATGACTATTAGTTTCCGTTTCTTAAGTCGACAGCCTAGCTCTGCCAAGACAGGGTAGGTAAGTCCTTCATAATTCCTGCTCTAAAACCAATGTCTGTCAGAGAAATGGGGCCAAATGGCTGAAGATTGATGCTGTAATGTATGGAGAGAAAATGGGAACTGTCCAGGCAGCCATTGGTATGTCATTTTTTAGTTTTGGAAGCTGCAGGCCCTGCACTTCCTATATAATCAGATATATTTATCCCTCTCAGGTCTCTGAGGTGGTTGAAGAATAGATAGCTAGAGTCTCATAGTTAAATTTTGAGTTGTTTAGGAATCAAGAGGGTGTTCTGGATCTAAGAAGATATTTTTAAAATTATGAGGTGAGTTAGTATGAAAGCTGAGTTAGATATAGAACTTTAAACTCATGGAGATGGTTAGATAGTAGAATGTTAAAGTCAGGTGCCAAATACATATGGACTGGACATTGGGAATGTATGCTAAGCCATATAACTCTTATAATCGTGGCCTATTTATTTCTGTTGTTTTGTATTGTATTTATAGTTATAAGAAAAAGAACCATTATTTGGACTGAAAGGGAGAGCTGTTGGGGGGAAAAATAAATACTTTAAACTAAAAAAAAAAAAAAAGAAGGGAAGAGGATGG